>JBBBDQ010000945.1:1955000-2560000 GCA_037127315.1 Ascarosepion bandense | reverse complement strand
AGCATTTACTATTATTAGTATTTACTAATTCTGAATTTCTAGCATTTACTATTATTAGTATTTACTAATTCTGAATTTCTAGCATTTACTATTATTAGTATTTACTAATTCTGAATTTCTAGCATTTACTATTATTAGTATTTACTAATTCTGAATTACTAGCATTTACTATTATTAGTATTTACTAATTCTGAATTTCTAGCATTTACTATTATTAGTATTTACTAATTCTGAATTTCTAGCATTTACTATTATTAGTATTTACTAATTCTGAATTTCTAGCATTTACTATTATTAGTATTTACTAATTCTGAATTACTAGCATTTACTATTATTAGTATTTACTAATTCTGAATTTCTAGCATTTACTATTATTAGTATTTACTAATTCTGAATTACTAGCATTTACTATTATTAGTATTTACTAATTCTGAATTTCTAGCATTTACTATTATTAGTATTTACTAATTCTGAATTTCTAGCATTTACTATTATTAGTATTTACTAATTCTGAATTACTAGCATTTACTATTATTAGTATTTACTAAGTCTGAATTTCTAGCATTTACTATTATTAGTATTTACTAATTCTGAATTACTAGCATTTACTATTATTAGTATTTACTAATTCTGAATTTCTAGCATTTACTATTATTAGTATTTACTAATTCTGAATTACTAGCATTTACTATTATTAGTATTTACTCATTCTGAATTACTAGCATTTACTATTATTAGTATTGACTAATTCTGAATTTCTAGCATTTACTATTATTAGTATTTTCTAATTCTGAATTTCTAGCATTTACTATTATTAGTATTTACTAATTCTGAATTTCTAGCATTTACTATTATTAGTATTTACTAATTCTGAATTTCTAGCATTTACTATTATTAGTATTTACTAATTCTGATTTACTAGCATTTACTATTATTCGTATTTACTAATTCTGATTTACTAGCATTTACTATTATTAGTATTTACTAATTCTGAATTTCTAGCATTTACTATTATTAGTATTTACTAATTCTGAATTTCTAGCATTTACTATTATTAGTATTTACTAATTCTGAATTTCTAGCATTTACTATTATTAGTATTTACTAATTCTGAATTTCTAGCATTTACTATTATTAGTATTTACTAATTCTGAATTTCTAGCATTTACTATTATTAGTATTTACTAATTCTCAATTTCTAGCATTTACTATTATTAGTATTTACTAATTCTGAATTTCTAGCATTTACTATTATTAGTATTTACTAATTCTGAATTTCTAGCATTTACTATTATTAGTATTTACTAATTCTGAATTTCTAGCATTTACTATTATTAGTATTTACTAATTCTGAATATTTATAATCAATTCAAGTTATGGGGCATCACAGAGTTCATTCCATTTCGCGATTCTAGTTTTCGTTTTGGAAACGTTTATGTTGAGTGAAATTTCTTGGAACAGTTTGTAGATGATATTGATTTTCTATTACAGATCATTCTTATCCCAACAATGAATATTATGACATCAGCATAGTCCCCACTTGATTATCAGTACATTGGTCTCGCAAAGGGAAATATTGGTAGTATTGTTGTGGTATATTAGTTCGCATGGAATGCTGAAAGAGTTAGTCCCAGTTTCTCCACAGCTGCGTTTGCAAAAACAGAGCCTAGTCTAGGAAAAGATTAAATAACTAAATGTACTGCTAAGAAGTTCGGGTCCCTTTGTCAGACCAGGAAGTTCTTTGTTTTTTGTTTTTTTTTAATCCATCATGCATATTTACAAATATACCATCCGACTGCGCATTGAACACTGCTCTCATATCTGGTCGGGCGCCCTTGCTGTTCACTTTGGGGTTCTCGACCGGATCCAAAAAATAATCTGCAATGTATTTGATTATGACCTGACGGCCCGACTGCAGTCCCTCTCTTACCGACGAGGTGTGGCTTCCCTCTGTCTTTTTCTACAAATAACTTGACGAATTCCTCCCCTTGGTACCCCCATACTCTAATTTACAAGATCTACTAACCTGGCAACAAGGTCCCACACTTTTATTGTGAAAATAATCAAGTGTAACTACAACTTCTACTCTCCCGCTTTTTTCTCGCACTTCCCACCTGTCGAAATCCATTCCGTATTCTTGTTTTCCTGATAGCTACAATCTCCAAGAGTTTAAATGCAACGTCAACAGTCATCACTTCCCATCGTTTTTCTCACTTTACACTTTGCTCTCACGCAGCTCTCTTTACGCCAATGTATCCGTCCTTCTCTTAACCATTCATCGACACCTACTGTCACCTGTTCTCCTCACTTTACACTTTGATCTCACGCATCCGTCATTCTCTTAACCATTCACCGACACCTACTATCACCTGTTCTCCTCACTTTACACTTTGCTCTCACGCATCCGTCCTTCTCTTAACCATTCACCGACACCTACTGTCACCTGTTCTCCTCACTTTACACTTTGCTCTCACGCATCCGTCCTTCTCTTAACCATTCACCGCCACCTACTGTCACCTGTTCCCATCACTTTACACTTTGCTCTCACGCATCCGTCCTTCTCTTAACCATTCACCGACAACTACTGTCACCTGTTCTCCTCACTTTACACTTTGCTCTCACGCATCCGTCCTTCTCTTAACCATTCACCGACACCTACGGTCACCTGTTCTCCTCACTTTACACTTTGCTCTCACGCATCCGTCCTTCTCTTAACCATTCACCGACACCTACTGTCACCTGATCTCCTCACTTTACACTTTGCTCTCACGCATCCGTCCTTCTCTTAACCATTCACCGACACCTACTGTCACCTGTTCTCCTCACTTTACACTTTGCTCTCACGCATCCGTCCTTCTCTTAACCATTCACCGACACCTACTATCACCTGTTCTCCTCACTTTACACTTTGCTCTCGCATCCGTCCTTCTCTTAACCATTCACCGACACCTACTGTCACCTGATCTCCTCACTTTACACTTTGCTCTCACGCATCCGTCCTTCTCTTAACCATTCACCGACACCTACTGTCACCTGTTCCCATCACTTTACACTTTGCTCTCACGCATCCGTCCTTCTCTTAACCATTCACCGACACCTACTATCACCTGTTCTCCTCACTTTACACTTTGCTCTCACGCATCCGTCCTTCTCTTAACCATTCACCGACACCTACTGTCACCTGATCTCCTCACTTTACACTTTGCTCTCACGCATCCGTCCTTCTCTTAACCATTCACCGACACCTACTGTCACCTGTTCTCCTCACTTTACACTTTGCTCTCACGCATCCGTCCTTCTCTTAACCATTCACCGACACCTACTATCACCTGTTCTCCTCACTTTACACTTTGCTCTCACGCATCCGTCCTTCTCTTAACCATTCACCGACACCTACTGTCACCTGTTCTCCTCACTTTACACTTTGCTCTCACGCATCCGTCCTTCTCTTAACCATTCACCGCCACCTACTGTCACCTGTTCCCATCACTTTACACTTTGCTCTCACGCATCCGTCCTTCTCTTAACCATTCACCGACAACTACTGTCACCTGTTCTCCTCACTTTACACTTTGCTCTCACGCATCCGTCCTTCTCTTAACCATTCACCGACACCTACGGTCACCTGTTCTCCTCACTTTACACTTTGCTCTCACGCATCCGTCCTTCTCTTAACCATTCACCGACACCTACTGTCACCTGATCTCCTCACTTTACACTTTGCTCTCACGCATCCGTCCTTCTCTTAACCATTCACCGACACCTACTGTCACCTGTTCTCCTCACTTTACACTTTGCTCTCACGCATCCGTCCTTCTCTTAACCATTCACCGACACCTACTGTCACCTGTTCCCATCACTTTACACTTTGCTCTCACGCATCCGTCCTTCTCTTAACCATTCACCGACAACTACTGTCACCTGTTCTCCTCACTTTACACTTTGCTCTCACGCATCCGTCCTTCTCTTAACCATTCACCGACACCTACGGTCACCTGTTCTCCTCACTTTACACTTTGCTCTCACGCATCCGTCCTTCTCTTAACCATTCACCGACACCTACTGTCACCTGATCTCCTCACTTTACACTTTGCTCTCACGCATCCGTCCTTCTCTTAACCATTCACCGACACCTACTGTCACCTGTTCTCCTCACTTTACACTTTGCTCTCACGCATCCGTCCTTCTCTTAACCATTCACCGACACCTACTGACACCTATTCTCCTCACTTTACACTTTGCTCTCACGCATCCGTCCTTCTCTTAACCATTCACCGACACCTACTGTCACCTGATCTCCTCACTACACTTTGCTCCTCACGCATCCGTCCTTCTCAACTATTCACCGACACCTACTGACACCTGTTCTCCTACTTACACTTTGCTCCTCACGCATCCGTCCTTTCAATCCATTCACCGACACCTACTGACACCTGTTCTCCTCACTTTACACTTTGCTCTCGCCATTGCGCATCCGTCCTTCTCTTAACCATTCACCGACACCTACTGTCACCTGTTCTCCCTACTCTACACCCACGTATCCGTCCTTTTCTTAACCATTCACCGACACCTACGGTCACCTGTTCTCCTCACTTTACACTTTGCTCTCACGCATCCGTCCTTCTCTCTTAACCCATTCACCGACACCTACGGTCAATTCGTTCTCCACTTTACACTCACGCATCCGTCCTTCTCTTAACCATTCACCGACACCTACGGTCACCTGTTCTCCCCACTTTACACTTTGCTCTCACGCATCCGTCCTTCTCTTAACCATTCACCGACACCTACGGTCACCTGTCTTCTCATTTTACACTTTG
Organism: Ascarosepion bandense; assembly: GCA_037127315.1. Taxonomy (NCBI): domain Eukaryota; kingdom Metazoa; phylum Mollusca; class Cephalopoda; order Sepiida; family Sepiidae; genus Ascarosepion; species Ascarosepion bandense. Next base: position 2,555,180 of record JBBBDQ010000945.1, on the reverse strand, counting down.
CTCACGTGCATCCGTCCTTCTCTTAACCATTCACCGACACCGTCACCTGTTCTCCTCACTTTACACTAATGCATCCGTCCTTCTCTTAACTATTCACCGACACCGTCACCTGTTCTCCTTCGTTTTACACTCACGCATCCGTCCTTCTCTAACCATTCACCCCGACACCTACTGTCACCGTTTCCTACCTACACTCACGCATCCGTCCTTCTCTTAACCATTCACCAGACACCCACGGTCACCTGTTCTCCTCACTACACTTTGCTCTCACGCATCCGTCCTTCTCTAACCATTCACCGACACCTACGGTCACCTGTTCTCCTCACTTTCCCTACACTCAATGCATCCGTCCTTCTTTTAACCATTCACCGACACCTACGGTCACCTGTTCTCCTCACTTGCACTTTGCTCTCACGCATCCGTCCTTCTCTTAACCATTCACCGACACCTACGGTCACCTGTTCTCCTACTTTACACTTTGCTCTCACGCATCCGTCCTTCTCTTAACCATTCACCGACACTACATGGCCACCGTTCTCTCACTTTACACTCACGCATCCGTCCTTCTCTTAACCATTCACCGACACCTACGGTCACCTGTTCTCCTACTTTACACTCACGCATCCGTCCTCTTAACCATTCACCGACACCTACGGTCACCCTGTTCTCCTCACTTTACACTTTGCTCTCACGCATCCGTCCTTCTCTTAACCATTCACCGACACCTACGGTCACCTGTTCTCCTCACTTTACACTCTATACCACGCATCCGTCCTTCTCTTAACCATTCACCGACACCTACGGTCACCTGTTCTCCCCACTTTACACTCACGCATCCGTCCTTTCTTCAACTATTCACCGACACCTACGGTCACCTGTTCTCCTCTCACTTTACACTCACGCATCCGTCCTTCTCTTAACCATTCACCGACACCTACGGTCACCTGTTCTCCTACTACACTCCTTTGCTCTCACGCATCCGTCCTTCTCTTAACCATTCACCGACACCTACGGTCACCTGTTCTCCTCACTTTACACTCACGCATCCGTCCTTCTAACTATTCACCGACACCCTTACCTGTTCTCCTCACTTTACACTTTGCTCTCACGCATCCGTCCTTCTTAACTATTCACCGACACCTACGGTCACCTGTTCTCCCACTATACCTTGCTTCCCACCGCATCCGTCCTTTTCTTAACCATTCACCGACACCCACGGTCACCTGTTCTCCTACTTTACACTACGCATCCGTCCTTCTCTTAACCATTCACCGACACCTACGGTCACCTGTTCTCCTACTTTACACCACGCATCCGTCCTTCTCTTAACCATTCACCGACACCTACTGTCACCCGTTTCACTTTGGCACCTACGCATCCGTCCTCTTAACCATTCACCGACACCTACGGTCACCTGTTCTCCTCACTTTACACTTTGCTCTCACGCATCCGTCCTTCTCTTAACCATTCACCGACACCTACGGTCACCTGTTCTCCCCTACTTACACTCACGCATCCGTCCTTCTCTTACCCGTCTACCGACACCCACGGTCACCTGTTCTCTCACTACACTTTGCTCTCACGCATCCGTCCTTCTCTTAACCATTCACCGACACCTACGGTCACCTGTTCTCTCACTTACACTTTGCTCTCACGCATCCGTCCTTCTCTTAACCATTCACCGACACCTACGGTCACCCCGTTTCTCACTTTACACTCACGGTCCGTCTCCTTCTTAACCATTCACCGACACCTACGGTCACCTGTTCTCCCCTACTTATACTTTGCTCTCACGCATCCGTCCTTCTCTAACCATTCAACGGACACCTACCGTCACCCGTTCTCCCCACTTTACACCACGCATCCGTCCTTCTCTTAACCATTCACCGACACCTACGGTCACCTGTTCTCTCACTTTTACACTTTGATCTCACGCATCCGTCCTTTCAACTATCTGGCCTGACACCTACTGTCACTCGTTCCTCTCACTTTACACTTTGCTCTCACGCATCCGTCCTTCTCTTAACCATTCACCGACACCTACGGTCACCCGTTCTCCTACTACACTTTGCTCTCACGGATCCGTCCTTCTCTTAACCATTCACCGACACCTACGGTCACCTGTTCTCCCCACTTTACACTTTGCTCTCACGCATCCGTCCTTCTCTTAACCATTCACCGACACCTACTGTCACCTCGTTCTCCCCTACTTAATTCTTGCTCTCACGCATCCGTCCTTCTCTTAACCATTCACCGACACCTACGGTCACCCGTTCTCCTCACTTACACTATTCTCACGCATCCGTCCTTCTCTTAACCATTCACCGACCCCTACTGTCACCTGATCTCCTCACTTTACACTTTGCTCTCACGCATCCGTCCTTCTCTTAACCATTCACCGACACCTACTGTCACCTGTTCTCCTCACTTTACACTTTGCTCTCACGCATCCGTCCTTCTCTTAACCATTCACCGACACCTACGGTCACCTGTTCTCCTCACTTTACACTTTGCTCTCACGCATCCGTCCTTCTCTTAACCATTCACCGACACCTACTGTCACCTGATCTCCTCACTTTACACTTTGCTCTCACGCATCCGTCCTTCTCTTAACCATTCACCGACACCTACTGACACCTGTTCTCCTCACTTTACACTTTGCTCTCACGCATCCGTCCGTCTCTTAACCATTCACCGCCACCTACTGTCACCTGTTCTCCTCACTTTACACTTTGCTCTCACGCATCCGTCCGTCTCTTAACCATTCACCGACACCTACGGTCACCTGTTCTCTTCACTTTACACTTTGCTCTCACGCATCCGTCCGTCTCTTAACCATTCACCGCCACCTACTGTCACCTGTTCTCCTCAATTTACACTTTGCTCTCACGCATCCGTCCGTCTCTTAACCATTCACCGCCACCTACTGTCACCTGTTCTCCTCACTTTACATTTTGCTCTCACGCATCCGTCCGTCTCTTACCCATTCACCGACACCTACGGTCACCTGTTCTCCTCACTTTACACTTTGCTCTCACGCATCCGTCCGTCTCTTAACCATTCACCGACACCTACGGTCACCTGTACTGCTCACTTTACACTTTGCTCTCACGCACCCGTCCGTCTCTTAACCATTCACCGACAACTACTGTCACCTGTTCTCCTCACTTTACACTTTGCTCTCACGCATCCGTCCGTCTCTTAACCATTCACCGCCACCTACTGTCACCTGTTCTCCTCACTTTACACTTTGCTCTCACGCATCCGTCCTTCTCTTAACCATTCATCGACACCTACTGTCACCTGTTCCCATCACTTTACACTTTGCTCTCACGCATCCGTCCTTCTCTTAACCCTTCATCCACACCTACTGTCACCTGTTCCCATCATTTTACACTTTGCTCTCACGCATCCGTCCTTCTCTTAACCCTTCATCGACACCTACTGTCACCTGTTCTCCTCACTTTACACTTTGCTCTCAAGCATCCGTCCTTCTCTTAACCATTCACCGACACCTACTGTCACCTGTTCTCCTCACTTTACACTTTGCTCTCACGCATCCGTCCTTCTCTTAACCCTTCATCGGCACCTACTGTCACCTGTTCCCATCACTTTACACTTTGCTCTCACGCATCCGTCCTTCTCTTAACCATTCATCGACACCTACTGTCACCTGTTCCCATCACTTTACACTTTGCTCTCACGCATCCGTCCTTCTCTTAACCCTTCATCCACAACTACTGTCACCTGTTCCCATCACTTTACACTTTGCTCTCACGCATCCGTCCTTCTCTTAACCATTCATCGACACCTACTGTCACCTGTTCTCCTCACTTTACACTTTGCTCTCACGCATCCGTCCTTCTCTTAACCCTTCATCGACACCTACTGTCACCTGTTCCCATCACTTTACACTTTGCTCTCACGCATCCGTCCTTCTCTTAACCATTCACCGACACCTACTGTCACCTGTTCTCCTCACTTTACACTTTGCTCTCACGCATCCGTCCTTCTCTTAACCATTCACCGACACCTACTGTCACCTGTTCTCCTCACTTTACACTTTGCTCTCACGCATCCGTCCTCCTCTTAACCCTTCATCGACACCTACTGTCACCTGTTCCCATCACTTTACACTTTGCTCTCACGCATCCGTCCTTCTCTTAACCATTCATCGACACCTACTGTCACCTGTTCCCATCACTTTACACTTTGCTCTCACGCATCCGTCCTTCTCTTAATCCTTCATCGACACCTACTGTCACCTGTTCCCATCACTTTACACTTTGCTCTCACGCATCCGTCCTTCTCTTAACCATTCACCGACACCTACTGACAGCTGTTCTCCTCACTTTACACTTTGCTCTCACGCATCCGTCCTTCTCTTAACCATTCATCGACACCTACTGTCACCTGTTCTCCTCACTTTACACTTTGCTCTCACGCATCCGTCCTTCTCTTAACCATTCATCGACACCTACTGTCACCTGTTCTCCTCACTTTACACTTTGCTCTCACGCATCCGTCCTTCTCTTAACCATTCATCGACACCTACTGTCACCTGTTCTCCTCACTTTACACTTTGCTCTCACGCATCCGTCCTTCTCTTAACCCTTCATCGACACCTACTGTCACCTGTTCTCCTCACTTTACACTTTGCTCTCACGCATCCGTCCTTCTCTTAACCATTCACCGACACCTACTGTCACCTGTTCTCCTCACTTTACACTTTGCTCTCACGCATCCGTCCTTCTCTTAACCCTTCAACGACACCTACTGTCACCTGTTCCCATCACTTTACACTTTGCTCTCACTCATCCGTCCTTCTCTTAACCATTCATCGACACCTACTGTCACCTGTTCCCATCACTTTACACTTTGCTCTCACGCATCCGTCCTTCTCTTAACCCTTCATCGACACCTACTGTCACCTGTTCCCATCACTTTACACTTTTCTCTCACGCATCCGTCCTTCTCTTAACCATTCACCGACACCTACTGTCACCTGTTCTCCTCACTTTACACTTTGCTCTCACGCATCCGTCCTTCTCTTAACCATTCACCGACACCTACTGTCACCTGTTCTCCTCACTTTACACTTTGCTCTCACGCAGCCCTCTTTACATCAATGTATCCGTCCTTCTCTTAACCATTCACCGACACCTACTGTCACCTGTTCTCCTCTTTCTTCTCTTTTCTGTTATGTAGTGCCTTGCGCACGAGTGGCACTTCTGCCTTGCTTGGGGTGAGACGATTATAACATAAAAAATAGAATTTACTCCCTTTATTTTCTTCCTGATGAGGTTTGCAATATTCCCGTATTGGCTTCTTCGTGAGACACTTAAAGTAGTTTGTAGATTATTATCTCTGAAAATAAAAGTTTTTAATGCTTCTGGGAATTTCTAAGTTTTCCATAAATATATTGTTTTATAACTGAAAAAAACCCATAGATATTTCTTTTTTTGAAAAACTCACAACAGTCGATAATATATATATATATATATAGCATAATGCCATGCAAAAGTATTAGAAGATGAACTTTTTTTTCTTTTATGAGGCATCAAAATAAAGTTTAAAATCACCCTCTCCTAACACAATCGGTAGTGTGCAAAAGTATTAGGACAGAGGTTTTTCCTAAAAAAACAAAAAAAAAAAAAAAAACAAAAAAAAACACTGAAATTCAAATACAGGGTGAAAAGCCAAGTAAATTGTAAATAAGTATTGATTATTAAAAACTACGTGTAAAAGAAATGTATTAAAAAGAATTTATATTTAATTTTTCTTATTTTCTATTAAACAAGTTATTTTGAAACTACTCATTATTCTATTATCCCTGGATGTGACTGACCTGTTTATTATTCCCCATTCTCGAATTGATAAATCTAATGTTACTTTGCATGACACACTTTGGGAACAAATACAAGCTGCTTGACAGGAAATACCATTAGATACATCGAAGAAGCTTGTAATGTCAATGCCTGACAGAATGAAGGCAGTGTTCAAAGCAAAAGGCTATTATACTAAATATTAATTTTATTTCGTAACAAGTATTTTTTCTTGTTAAAGCATTTGTTGAGTAAAAAAAATAAAATTTCTTTAATTAAATTGTTTATTTTCTGTCAATATGCCTCATAAAAGATAAAATAATTTTTATCCCAAAATTTTGCACAGTACTTTATATATATATATATATATATATATATATATATATATATGGGTAAGACTACTAAAAAGTTGAAAGTTTAAACATTTATTTTTTTTTTAGAGTATTTATTAATTTATATTGATATATATATATATATATATATATATATATATATATTTGAGATTTCAGACCGGCCTCGGCCTTTCATCAGAAACAAATGATATTAAAATTTTTCAAAAATTTAAAATATATATATATATATATATATATATATATATATATATATATATATATATATATATACTGTAATGGTTGTTACAATGTTTTTAAATTCATAGTATCACTACCCAAAAAAATTCTCATGTTTCGAAGCCAGCCCATTATGTTTTGACTTCATCCTCAGGAGATTTTTTTAGAAATAAGAATTATTTTTTGTGTAGTGATACTATGAATTTAAAAACATTCTAACAACCATTACAGTATAACGCTCTACATTTGTATCGAGCACTCTTTATAAAAGTAAATGCATGAACAAAAAGGTAAATAAACCTACGAGTTCAACAACTTACTTACAATATATATATATATATATATATATATATATATATATATATATATATATATATATACTTTTTAATGATGTGCGTTGTGGTGCAGTGGATGTCGGCTCGGAGGGGGAAATCGGTGAGCCGATTTCCAATTCCAGTCGAACACTTTGCATTCACTTACACACTGGTACCCTTGGGAAAGGTATTAATCCGTCCCATCCCTCGAGTTATGGGTTAAATAACTGAGGTTCATCCGATCTCTGGCAGACTTCTGCACCGATTGTTTGTTATCAGCAGTTCCAAAAAGTGTGGGTGGTGCTACACAACCCTTCACCACTTTAAACAATTTTTTGTGTGGTAGTCTAAGAGTATTAGACGCTCATACGTTGAAATCGACGGGAGAGTTCATAATAATAATATATTCTTTTAGTCATCTGCAAATGAACAGAGCTGACAAAGATGATTTAATCAATCTTTGTTAAGCAAGTGACTGCTTAAAACGGTGACTCTTCCACAAGAATCTTCACACAGTAAGAACTACTGTGTAGTACTACACACAGAAAATAAATATACCGAATACAACACCCTTGAGAATGGCTGAAAAACTGGCTGAAACACCTAGAACAATAAAGCTATTGACAATTTTCATATTCTTTAACTGCTAAACAACTGAAAAGAATATATTGATTATTTAATTACTTATTTTATTTAGACATAATAAAATTAGACCAGTATACTTTTGTATTAAAAAGTGTTCAATACAATTATATTGTAGAAGTTTTGAATATTCTTCATTTGTATGAGTTATTACGCGACCTAGGTTTCTACCATGAGTATTGTTTCAGGCGATTTGCATAACTTATTGGTTATTATTAGAGGTTATTGCAAATCGCCTGAAGATACCACTCATGGTAGACCCCTAGGTCGCCAAATATCTCGTTTACAAATGAACAAATATATATATATATATATATACACAAAAAAGCCATTCATTTGAAATAACAACATCACTTGAAAAGACACAAAAAGTGTCGAAACAAAATAGCTACTTTTGTAGTGATATTATAACATAGCAATGTTATAATTTATTAATAAATATTATATATATATATATATATATATATATGATTAATCTAACGTTATCTTGCTTATAAGAGAGGGAAATCCTCTAACTAATGATAATTAAAATTATTAGAAAATCAGTTAAAAATAAGTAATTTAAATTAGACTAAAATTATGAATAGCATTATACTAGGTCAAATAGGTTAATTTTAACTTAATTTTTTAATTTTTTAATTAGAAATGAAAAACTAAAAATTAAAAGAATTTAAAAGAATAGAGAAACGAACTATAAAAAAATCTGGCACTAGAAAAATGGGAGGTATTATATCAAATATTCTATAGTGTAGTGTTAATAATAGAGAATAAACACATTCATTGTATTAAGGAAACATTACAGAATAATAAAAATTTAGTTTGAATAATCAGGCGCCTATTATTTTCAAACGATTAAACCATAAAATGTAAGGGTTAAAAGAGTTTGACATATATTATTCTTCTAATTAACTATACTGTAAATAAGAAGAAAGAAAATGAATTAACTACCCACCCCAAAAAATATAAATTTGGATTATATCTAGTGTTTTCATGTAAATTTAAATTTAACATTTCTAAATTTTAATTTATGACGACATATATTTATGAATTCTATTCTTAATTTTAAGATCAAACTTTTTACCTTTCTTTTGTGTATATATATATATATATATATATATATATATATATATATATATATATATCCTTTCCGGATATATGATATAAATGACACATAAACCTCAATAACTCAAATGTTATATTCTTAATCTTGTTCAAATTGTAGTCAATTATAATGGTTCTATGTTGACATATCTTCACTTTACGATGATGAAATAACCGAAGATATGCACATTAAACTAATATTAGTTTAAGAACCCAGAGAGATAATGAAAATTATTTTTCCATTTGGCCATTATATATGTTAAAAGAAGCTTAATGGCAAGTCTTTATGAAATGGTGCAAACAAAAAATAACAGAATTATTTAGTGACCGAATATCCATATTATATATTTCAAAGGATATTCTCAGGTATTTACAAATGTTAAAGAAGGAAATATAAATAAATTGAGTACTATAAGCAGTGGGAAAGGAATTAACAATCTGTCACTTCCAGGGCAAAGTTATCTGAAACGAGTTATAGCGAATTAGACACTGTTTACCAATGCAGAAATCCTTGAAAAATTACAAAAGGTCTAGAGTTCTTCGCAATTTGGTATTTCTCAATAAATCTCCTTGGTAAATTTTTCTCAGTAAAGCAAACTTTTTAAAGTGTCAAAATCAGGGTAAAAATTATCATATTTGACGGCATACAAGGCGCATTTTTTATTTACTAAAAGCCTTAAATATTCCCCTAGGTTTTATAGGCAATATCAGCCAGTTAAGTGCCATACGTGATACACGCTTGGGCGATCATGTCTCGAAAGAGACATGACTGACTGGGCAAAAGATTATCCCGCAGTAGGTTGCCATTGCTTTCTGCGGTAGACTGGTTGCCGACCAAGGCAATAGAACCCAATCTGTCCTGAGATTTGAGTCATAGCTAGAGAGAGAAGAGATAGATTATATTACATTATTATATTAAGTATAATAAGTGGGGGATCAGTTTAATATTTCATCACAATATAAAACTGATCCCCCATTTTATACCCAGGAGAAGTTTTAATTACGTTTCCAACTATTATATTCAGGCAGCTAAATGACATACGTGATACACGCTTTGAGCGATCATGTCTCTAAAGAGACATGGCAAAAGAATATCTCGCAGTAGATTGCCATTGATTTCTGCGGTAGACTGGTTGCCGACCAAGCCTATAGAACCCAATCTGTCCTGCTATTTAACCCATAACTGGAAGGAAGAGACGGATTAATACCTTTCCCTAGGGTATTTGCGCGTAAGTGAATGCAATGAAAAAACTAGGCAATATACAATTTTTATTTTGTTTCCTTAGCTTTAAATATAATAATTTTTTTGTAGGCTCGTGTTGTTTTTCCTACTAATTTTTGTTTAATTGTAATCATGTCTTCTTTACTTAAAATCATACGTTACAAATATAGCTTAGACTGTACCATTTACTAATAATTTAATGTTGGTTGGTTGGTTAGTTTATTTAGCCAGCCAATCGAACTTCATTAGGTTATTTTAATGCTGAAAATCATTTTTGATTTGTTTCACTTAGTTTATTTGTTTCATTGTTTTAGAAGATTCATTGGGATTTGTTTTTAAGGGCAGGGTCCCCAAATACTACCCTTGTTATTTAACCCATAACTGGAGGGAAGGGACGGATTAATACCTTTCCCAAGGGTACCAATGTTTAAGTGAATGCAGGGTATTCACCTGGAATTCGAACTCTACTTACCGATTTCTCTTTCCAAGACGATATCCACTGCACCACAACGCACATCCGTCACTATACGCTTACAGCACTTGGTATTCCCAAGCGGTCACCCATCTATGTACTGACCGGGCTCAACGTTGCTTAACTTCGGTGATCGAACGAGAATCGGTTTATTCAGCGTGATAGGCCATAAGCCCTTAATAATTTTACTAACTTTACTAATTGCGCTTTTTTTTTTACCCTACTGAAATTGGGGTGCGCCTTATACACTCGTGCGTCTTATATGTCGTCAAATGCAGCATATGAAATTACATTTTCAAAATTATTTTCATTCACTAATTTTGAGTGACACTTACGAATCTCGCAATAGATAAAAGGCTAGATTTTATCCGAAAACAGATATGAGAAAAATACAATGATGTGGACTGGAATTGTTGGATTATTCAAAATCAGTGACAGAATTAGACTTAACTCTACTACTGAAATTTTGCAGTTTGGAACTAAAGTGTCTATTTATGTATGACAGTGCACTTTCATGTGTATCGGTGGCTACGGGTGAATTTTTCTAGGATAGAATACCGAATAGTACTTTAAAAACTAAACAACCTGTTCCTGGATTATAACTGGAAAGTACATAATGACACATGTGGAATTGACCACTTTCAGATTCTACTAGAAAATACTACCAACAAAGTAAATAAAAAAATTCAATTGGAGTAGATAGACTAAACTATCGCCCGGTTCACACTCCACCCACGTCTATTGAACAGGTGAAGAGGCTCATCCCTTGTTTCCTGTTTAGGATGCGGTTTCCGGTTTTCTCTTTTCCAATCTTCTCACTTTTTTTCAATTGGAGTAGATAGACTAAACTATCGCCCGGTTCACACTCCACCCACGTCTATTGAACAGGTGAAGAGGCTCATCCCTTGTTTCCTGTTTAGGATGCGGTTTCCGGTTTTCTCTTTTCCAATCTTCTCACTTTTTTTCAATTGGAGTAGATAGACTAAACTATCGCCCGGTTCACACTCCACCCACGTCTATTGAACAGGTGAAGAGGCTCATTTCTTGTTTCCTGTTTAGGATGCGGTTTCCGTTTTTCTCTTTTCCAATCTTCTCACTTTTTTTCAATTGGAGTAGATAGACTAAACTATCGCCCGGTTCACACTCCACCCACGTCTATTGAACAGGTGAAGAGGCTCATCCGTTGTTTCCTGTTTAGGATGCGGTTTCCGGTTTTCTCTTTTCCAGTCTTTTCACTTCTATGTAGCCCGCTGCACATCAGTGGCGTTACCGCCTTGCTCGGGGTGATATGATTAAAAAAATAAACATATAATATCCTAGGGAGATTTTATCGCAAACAAAGAGTCCTGTATATATCCGTCCTGGATATGACGATAAACTACACTCGCCAGTAATGTCTCTGATCGAGTGATTGAGGAGCAAAGAACAAGGTGTTAGTTCTTGTGGGTTAACTGCGCACCCTAACTCGGGATACTGACATTTGCTAAAGTCCCAGCTAGGGGAAAATAATAAATCGTCAAAATAGGATTAATATTCTATGACAGTATAAAATTAAATTAGATTTTAAAAGTAAAATCAACCTAATAGCCCCATAAAAATTAAATTTCGGCCTTAAATTATTATGCCAAACAACCGAACTCATATGAAAATTGAATAATAACATTTCGTAACAATGCCCAACATTTGAAGCTTTCGTAATCTTAGTGCTAAACAGTTTAGCTCTAATCAATAGTTCACACTTCACCCACGTCTTTTGAACAGGTGAAGAAGCTCATCCCTTGTTTCCTGTTTAGGATGTGCTTCCCGGCTTTCTCTTTTTCAATCATTTTACTCTTAAGTAGCCCCATGCGCATCAGTGCCGTCACCGCCTTGCTTGGGGTGATATGATTAGAAAAAAAATTGTTTCTATATTTTTATATATTCGCTTCTTAGGAAGGTTGATTGAGGTTATTTTTACCCATCTTTTTCAATGTGTCTTTTGAGTGTTTCATATTTCGGTTCACTTCATCTCATAATATGACCTTGACATTGATGCTGCTTACGTCTAGATTATTCAAATCAACCTCGTTGCTCACATATTTTGTCTAGGATACTCAGAATCTTTCTTGAAAAATACGTTTCTGCTGGTTGAAATCTCTTCTTCATGTGCACGAAGAATTACTCAACATTCACTGCCGTATGAGAGGATTTTTTTATAATCATATCGCGCCAATCAAAGCATTTTACTGCCACTGTTGTGCATGGGGTTACATAGGAGGAAAATTATGAGAAAGGGTGACAGGTTATAGAGGGTGTCAGGAAGTGGGTAACAGAAGGATGAGAATACTGATGAGAATGGAGTGGACGGAGAAGGGAGCCTGAGAGAGAGGATGCAGGTAAGTGAGATGGGAGATGTGTATGGACTTTACATGTAATTTCTTGGAGATTGTAGTTGTCGGGGAAGCAAGTAAACGGAAGGAAATTCTACAGGCGGAAAGTGCGAGAAAAGAAGCTGATGGAGTAGAATTTGCGTTTACATTTTATTGGTTTCGCAGTAAAATGGTTGGACCTAGTTGATAATCTTGTGGATCTAGTAAATTCATATAGAGGGGGCATTAGCGTGGTAAGTTCGTTGGGGTAGAAGCCGTGAAAGTATTTGTAGAAGAGACACAGGGAAGACACATTGCGCCGGTGAGAAAGTGACTGTATCTGATCTGCCAAGTCGGGATCGATCACATTACAGATTCTCCGTTGGATTTTGTCGAGGACACGTAGGTGGATAGCAGGAGTATCCGACCAGATATGGCAGCAGTATTCAATGCACAAGCGGATGGTAGATTTATATATGTTCAGGATTGTTTCAGACGGAAAAACTTCCTGACCCTACACAGAGAAGCGACCTTCTTAGCAGCTATGGATGTAGCTATGGATTCTATATAGACATTCCACTTGAGGTCTGTTGTGAGAGTTAACCCGACGTGCATAGATAGCAGTTCAGTACCTTTTTCTTTGTTTCCGACTACTTTTTACTTTGACTACTACGCAAGGCACAACTACGCAAGAAATGAAAATCATATACCCCAGTGAATTTAAGAAAGGATTTGGTTCAAAATTCATAGCACCTGAAAAAGGCCGGAACGTACAACGGCCGAAACGTCGTACAAATGGCAACAAAGATGAGGACAAGAGCCTGAATAATGTAAATACTGTAGATCCTGCCTCATCTCAGAAATATAGACAAATTCTATCAAGCTCAGGAAAAAACTGTAGAGGTACTTAAAGTTAAATGCTTAAAAACAATATATAAGTGAGATATTCCTTATGTAGCATTTTTCGGGGGTGTTTTAGAAGATTGAAGGAAGTATTCCAGAAGTTGAGTAAGGTATTAAGAAACCAGACAATTTTGCTAGAAACTAGGAAGAGAGTACTGGATTGCTACTTGCAGTCCGTTCTTCAGTATGGCAGTGAATGCTAGAGAATATCATCAAATATAAAGGAAAAAACTTGAAGCAACTGAAATGTGGTTCTAGAGAAGGATGCTGTGAATATCATGGATCGAGCATGTGAGCAATGTTGAGGTTTTGGAAATGATGGAAACAAAAAGGAAATTAATACTGAGCATCAGGAAGAGACAGCTGAACTTCATGGGACACGCAATGAAGAAGGAAAGTTTGGAGAATCTGATACTAACAGGCCAGATAGAGGGAAAAAGTGACAGGGGAAAGCAACGGATATTTTAAGAACTTCATCATGGTGGATGACGGAACGAGAGTTGCATGGAGTAACAGGAAAAGGTGTGCTTAAAGTCACCAGGGATAAGGAAACGTGGAAAGCCATGATCGCCTACGTCCGGAAGGGACAAGGTACACAGAAGACGAAGAAGAATAATATGTTTCTTGATATATTTCTATTTGATATAATTTCATATTGTCATTCTTTTAATAAACATTTATATCGTTTTAGTATTTATAGAAAAACAATTTGGAAGCTAAAGCGATAAGTTCTTTATTTTTCCATATTTTGACTCAAACCAATACATGTTATGCAAAGAAATATGAAGTAATTTTATTTATCTCTATTACTTAAATAATTTATTCTTTATTTTTCCGTTCTCTGGTTTCTTATCTATAGTTTCCTTAATCTCGTTGCCTTCATGACTCAATGCATTGTTTTATTCGAATTGTAAAATATTATTATGTATATCGTCTCTCGGGAAAATCTAGAGCAAAATCTACAGTGATATTTCATATCTCCAAAACAAGTTCAGCTGCTTAGATATAAATTCACATACATCCAATTGTTAGCACACTGAATATGTGCGAGCAATACTCTCCTCTGAGCTTACTCGATCATATTTTTTTTGCAATCTTCATAATAAACCATATGCTTTTGATTGAATCCAGAAGGATGACGACAATAACCCTACTGTACGTATTGCAAATAACAATAACTGAAAACCCTACAAATCCAGACAAAAAACATTTTACAGTTCATCTTGACTTCCGCAATTTCAGCCGGTTCAGATATATGAGTACTGGGCGAAAATGGTTTTTTTCTCATAAACCGTTTCATCTTAGGTGTTCCTCAAGGAGATAAGTTGTTAATGCCTTTTTCTTTACATCTAGTTCTCATCTTCTTCAAGCTGCTGTCTGTCAATCATCACAGGCAACCTATTCTGCCTTCCATAAGCATGGACCAAGCGGGTCTCCCTGAGAAACAATACACTGCGCCTCCTCGGCCTTACCCTCTCTTCCGATCTCAAGTGGAACCATTATATTGAGTCAATATCTAAATCTACAGCCAGGAAGGTTAGGCCGGGATATTTTTCCACCTGAAACCCATCCTGCATATATACAAATCAACCATTCGTCCGTGCATGGAGTACTGCAGTCATATATGGTCAGGCGCCCCTGCTTTTCATCTCAGTGTTTGTGACAGGCTCCAAAGGAGAATTAGTAATGTGATAGGTACCGACTTGGCAACGCGACTCCAGCCACTTCCCCACCGACGGGATGTGGCTCTCTCTGTCTGTTCTGTAAATACTTTCATGGTTTCTACTCTAACGAGTCTTTCTCTTTACTCTCCTCCTATCTAATCTTTTTACTCTCATATAGCCCCCTGCACATCAATGGCGTTACCGCCTTGCTCGAAGTGATACGATTAGAAAAAATATTCCAACAGTTCCCTATAATTCAAGGATGTCTTTGAAACTCTGATATCTCTGTTGTGGACATAACTACACTTGATATCTATCTTAGTTTCTGTTTTTCAGTATTTGTTACTTATTTTCTATTAAGAATTTTGCTACTAACCCAGTTAGTATTAGAGTAGTTTAATATGAAACACACACACACACACACACACACACACACACAAACACACATGTATATATATATATATATATATATATATATATATATATTTAGTATATCGAGGCAGCAAGTAATTTTCTAGACATATGCTATTAAATATAAGAGACAATGAATGTCTATTATGTTTAATCATGATCCGTTCTAAACGTCGTATTTTTGCTTTAATTTCAGTTGAAAATAAAGACAAAAATTCTCCAACATTTGGATAATTATTTATTGGTTTTCTTCTAAGCTTTCGGCTCACATGAGCCATCTTCAGAGAGGTAGTTTAAACTGAAATATTATAAAATCCACCATCACCGACGATTTTATTTTGTGTTGACATAAAACTCCGCTTGGCAACGGCAATAGTTACCAAAAATAATAAACGCAGTTCTTAAGTTTGCGATGCGGTTTTATGACGTCACACCGCGGGATAGCGCGAAATGACAAGAAAACCATCTAGTCAAATGCAATGTAATATGTTATTTCCTGTTTTAAAGTTGATTTTATTGAGTGTTGGTTGTTTTGATTTGATGTACATGGCCTCCAATATCTGCAGGCTCCTCTTACTGTGTGTATGAGTAAGGATCACCGTATTGTTGACCAAAATCTGTCTGATATTACCTACATGTTTATGTTTTACAGAGAAATGTTGTTTAATAGTACTCTGATCAGAAAGATGACATGTAAGTCTACGGGAGAGCGTGGTTGTGGTAAAACCAATATATGTACTAGGTTTTTGAGTAGTATCAGAGATGCAATCTCTGAATGGGCATGTAAATTGGTACACTACATTGGTTTTTTGTAAAGAATTTAGTTTAGTGCCTGTTGGGTTATTATAGACTATGAGGTCAATTGTTTTAAACTTTTTATAATATATAATGAGTTTAATTTGATTATTACTTTCGACTGGTTTAACATTTCTACGTATTATGTTTTTGAGAGTTTTTTCATCTTGTTTATAATTATTATGTATTTGGTTGCAATAGTATAAGTTAATAGTGTTATGTTTATTTTGATGTAAACCATTATTATTAATATTATCATTATTGTTAGAGCTATTGTTAAGTTTGTTGAGATACATTTTAATTTGTTGATCAATAACGGAGTTAGGAAATCCATTATTGACTAGTGTTTGCTTAATGTTGTGTAATTCTTTATAAAATATAGATTTTGAAGAAGATATCATTTGTGTGCGTTGAAGTAAGTTTTTTATAACAGCTAACTTATATCGTTGGGGACATTCACTATTATAATTAAGAAGACATGAATTTATGCTAGTTGGTTTCCTATATAGAGAAGTAGTAAATTTATGTGTGCTAGAATCAATGAATACATCAAGGAATGGGAGTTTGTTATTAATATTAAGTTCTAATGTAAATTTGAGGACGGAGTGACTTTCAAATTTGTTTTTAAGATATTTAATTTGATCGATATTCTTAGCTAAAACAAAGATGTCATCTATATATCTTACATAGATAGAGGGTTTATTGTTGTCATTAATTATTTTATTTTCTAGACTTGCCATATAATAATTAGAAAAGAGGGGGCCTAAAGGAGATCCCATCGCAATACCATCTATTTGTGTATAAATATTGCCTAAGGGATCGTGAAAGGGTACTTGTGTGGTGCATGCTAATAATAGTTTTTTTAATATAGTGGGTTTAATATTGATTGATGGGAGAGTAGCATGGTTGTATACATCACGGATAATGATGTCAATTGTTTCCTGGAGGGGAACATTTGTGAATAAGTTTTGAACATCCAAAGATGCAATCATTTGATTATTAGGTTTTACGGAATGGAGAATCTGTAAAAATTCGTCCGTGGAGTTAATGCTATATTTATCAGGAAGATAGGGAGTAATTAGTTTGTTAAGTGTTTTGGAAAGGTTATATATTGGTGTGGGTATTTGAGAAATGATAGGTCGGAGGGGATGATCTTTTTTATGGATTTTTACATTTCCATAAAGGTAGCCGGGCTGATAATCACCTATAATCTTTTGAAGTCGGATAACAATATTTTTGTTATTTTTGAGATGTGTGGCTGCTTTTATGAGAGGCATATTTATAATATCATTAGGGTTTTTATGGTAACGGTGTTTGATTGATTCAGCTTTGAGTAATTCTTTTAAGCCTACCTGTGTAGTAATATGGTTGTCCTGTTCGAGTTGAAGTATTTGTTGGTATAAAGCTTCAATTTCCATTTGTTTAAACATTGAATTAGGTTTCTGTGCGACATGAAAATTTGGTCCGAGATTAAGGAATTCTATTTCATCTGGAGTAAGTTGGTAATCCGATAGGTTAATGAAGTTGTCATTGATGTTTGGTAAGAGTATTTTTCCTTTATATAATTTGTTTAGCTTTTTTTGGATGAGTTGTTTATGGGATTCATGTTCCTTTTGTGTTGTATTGTATAATAAAAAACATATTAATAAACTTATTACTGCAAACAATGCTGAAATAGGATCCTATAAACTTCAAAAGAATTTAGAAATTAAATAACCGAATAACAAGGTTGACAGCTCCTAAAATTCTGTTGTAGGTTTTCCCATTGGCCCTTATACGTTTTTAAATCAAGAGCTGTCTCTTGGACTAGATAAAGTCCAGTCTACTCAACTATTTAACGTGTATCTGGATGAAAAATAGTAATTCATTCATGTTTTTCAAGAGATTTAACGCGACATGATCGCAAATCAGTTTTTGGTTTGCATTTTCCCTGCTGATAGATAGATATTTTTTCGCATTATACGAAGACGTCGATGAGCGAGAGTAAGCAGAAGCTAAAAATGTAGCTGATTTTAATTACAATGACATTAAGATATGTGTTCAACTTATATAAAATAATTTCTTCGAGTCAATTAAGAGGGAATAAAAAATATATTTACATTGATATCACTGTATTTTTACCAGATGAAATACGCATAACCTGAAGTATGGCCCAATAAAAATAGTAAGTAATGTAGAGAATCACGCATTCATTATTGATGATAGTTTAATTCTAATACTACCAGACGATGAAGGGTTTTTAAATACGTATATACACCCTTGTGAAAATTAAATAAAACAAAATGAATAACATTTATCGATATTTCAGAGATAAGGTAGTATTTACAGTATTTATATTATTCGGACAATTGTTCTCATCTATGTTGCCACTTGTACGACGTTTCGGCCGTTGTACGCTCCGGTCTTCTTCAGGTGCTAGTAATATTGAACCGAACCATTTATTATAATCACTGAGATATTCTTATTCCTTGCTTAAAGCCACTTCTGATAGTGGATATAGACGTTACTTCCTGTGACTTGGCCCAAAGATTTGTGAGTTCAATACCAGACTACATCAGTGGTGAACAAGCAAATTACAGGGTTAGAGGGAGACAATTCATGACTACCAGAAGTAGGAATAAGAATGATATACCCCAGTGATTATAATAAAGGGTTCGAAATTTCTAGCACCTGAAAAAGACCGGCAAAAACACAGGCAAAAAATATAAGGAGGACAGTCCGAACAAAGTAAATAATAAAACTAAATCAGTTTTTCCAATTAATTTGCAGAATTAGATGGGTCATATTAAGCTAAGAAGGCCGTAGAAAACATTGATAGCCGTCTGCGGTAATTAATCTGTAGAATCAGTGATGAGAAAAGAGATGACAGTACAAGCGACAATCATGCATGTCCTGTAAATAAGAAAGTAACAAAAATTAATTAAAACAGATTTTTATTACATTAAACCGAAATGTCTTTCTGCTAAACTTTTAAATTATATCTTTCTACTTTTCAAATAGGTTGTGCTTACTATTCTGAGGACACTAGATTTTATGACAGGATTTATCATCGGACATAAGGTACGCAGATGATACAGTGCTGATAGCAGACACGGAAAGGAAACTACATGAACTCCTACAGAAGGTAGCTGAAGAGAGTGACAAAAAAGAACTAGAAATAAACTGCAAGAAAACCGAATGCAGGGTCATCAGTAAAAAGGGCAGCCCAATATGCCAAATACAGGTGGGGGATACTAAAATCAAGCAGGTACAAAAATTTAAATAACTGGGAAGTGTTATAACAGAAGAAGGAAAGTGCGACACAGAGATCCGAAGGCGAATTGGCATGGCGAAGGACGCGTTCCAGAAGTTGAGTAGGTGACAGGAAAATTTCGCTAGAACCAAAGGAAAGAGTACTGGATTTCTATGTGATTTCAGTTCTTCAAATATAACAGCGATTGCTGGACAATATAATCAAAGACAAAGGAACATCTTGAAGCAATTGAAAGGTGGTTCTACAGAAGGATGCTGGGAATATCATGGATCGAACATGTGAGCAATGATGAGGTTTTGGAAAGGATGGAAACGAAAAGGAAATAAATATTGAACAACAGGATGAGACAACTAATGTTCCTGGAACATGCAATGAAGAAAGAGAGCTTAGAAAACATGATACTAAGAGGTCCGATAGAGACAGGGAAAATAGCGGATAACATATTTGAAGGGCCTGATTAGGTGGATGACAGAACGGGGATTGTGTGGTGCAACCAGAGAAAGCTGTTTAAGAGCCACCAGGGATAGGGAAAGGTGGAAAACCATGATCGCCTACCTCCTGAATGGACAGATAACATAGAAGAAGATATATGACAATTGTTTATAAGAAATTATAATGTGGATATAAAGTTGGGGATCAAATCTATATTATAATCAATATATAAACTGATCCCTCATTTTGTGGCCATGCTAGTTTGTATACATTTATATTCTAGATTTATGGACTTGAGCAGGTGGATGATGGAACCAGGTTTGCCTGGTGCAAATGGAGAAGGCGTGCTAAGAAACGCCAGGGATAGGGAAAGGTGGAAAACCATGATCGCCTACCTCCTGAATGGACAGAGCACATAGAAGAAGATATATGACAATTGTTTATAAGAAATTATAATGTGGATATAAAGTTGGGGATCAAATCTATATTATAATCAATATATAAACTGATCCCTCATTTTGTGGCCATGCTAGTTTGTATACATTTATATTCTAGATTTAAGGACTTGAGCAGGTGCATGATGGAACGAGGTTTGCCTGGTGCAACAGGAGAAGGCGTGCTAAGAAACACCAGGGATAGGGAAAGGTGGAAAACCATGATCGCCTACGTCCTGAATGGACAGAGCACATAGAAGAAGATATATGCCAACTGTTTATAAGAAATTATGATGTGAATATAAAGTGGGGGATCAGATCTATATTATAATCAATATATAAACTGATCCCTCATTTTATAGCTATGCTAGTTTCTATATATTTATATTCTAGATGTATGGGCTTGAGCAGGTGGATGACGGGATGAGGGTTGTGTGGTGTAACAAGATAAAGCGTGCTAAGAGCCACCAGGAATAGGGAGACGTGGAAAGCCATGATCGCCTACGTCCTGAAGGGACAGAGCACATAGAAGAAGATATATGCCAACTGTTTATAAGAAATTATGATGTGAATATAAAGTGGGGGATCAGATCTATATTATAATCAATATATAAACTGATCCCTCATTTTGTGGCCATGCTAGTTTCTATATATTTATATTCTAGATGTATGGGCTTGAGCAGGTGGATGATGGAACCAGGTTTGCCTGGTGCAAATGGAGAAGGCGTGCTAAGAGCCACCAGGAATAGGGAGACGTGGAAAGCCATGATCGTCTTCGTCCTGAAGGGACAGCGCACATAGAATGAGTTTTTCAAATAGGTTGTGCATGTAAATCAAAATTGTGGATAAATCGGCAAAAGTTTAATGTGTTTTTGCTGTATTACGCGTTTTCAAGATCTAGATGTCAATACAGTTGACATGATTTTGTCGGCTACATCCTGGTATTTATTTATACCTGAATTATTTCAGTGACGTCATCTATAAAACAATTTCATTGAGCAAGGCTCTACCGGAACATATTGCATATATCTTTTATAGGCATCATTTATTATATGCATATGAAATCCCTCGTTCTCCCTCGTTCTCACTCTTTTTTTTACATGCTCTCTCTCTCTCTCTCTCGCTCTCGCTTGTATATCTTGAAAATAATGTCTTATGGTCAATGAATCTACCCGCCGACTGAATTAATAACAACGGAATAAAATGTGAAATGGAATTCATAATGATGAAGAATCTTAATTTTCACTCAATTCGTTAAAAATTCTGATGGCAGTAGATTTCGTCTCTGATAAGTTTGATCGACTCTTTTTCTGAACGTTTAATTTTCAAAAATTTGATTAATTTTTCATTGCATATTACGTTGGATAAATTTTAAAATATATTTGTGCCAGTTAAGATTTCAGTTAGCTTTCATAGCAGCAAAGGCTGATTTCATTTTTTTCGTTTTTCTTTGAATTTCTAAGGAAAAGTACTTCAAGATTTTTTTGTAGTGACTATTAAGGGATCTCCTGACACAACTAAGTTAAAACTTAATAAAATTTTATTTTATTTTATTATTTAATTTCTTTAAATAGAAGTAGATAGACCTACTTTCGCACGGTTAAGGTTCTTCTGAACAGGAATAGAAGCTCATCATTTGTTTCCTGTTTAGGTTATGAAGAGGTTCCTGGTTTCTTTGCCTCTCCTCAGGTCTTAATAGTATTGCTGTCACAAGCTTTTTGTACATTGTATAGAATGTGGCAATGTTTCTTCATTCTGAGAGTACCGGGTTGGCAGTTTCCTGGTTGTTGTTTCCTACTGATAGTTAGGAAACCGAACTCTTGCGTAGCGTGTTGAGAGGCTGCTCTGATCAACAGTCGAAAAATATCGGGATTTCTTGTCCTGCCATGTCTCGCATGGATAGATATCCCTGCCAGTATCTGCAGTGGGAAAACTTGAGGCCATATTATGCTGCAGTCAGCGACAGTTTTCTTCCTACATATGTTGCATTTCACTACAGACTGATACTATTGTCAGAAAATATCTAATTATAGCATCACACAAGACAATAATTAAAACTAAACCTGCTAAATAAAAATTAAGAATTAAAAAAAAGTAGCTAGAAAATTCAATTAAACCTGTTATGTTTTTCTCGAATATCTGTGGTGTCCATATTTTTTGCAGCGTTGAATCCATCCTTCGAGTAAACTCACCTGACATTTTAGTTCTCTGTGGAATTGACCTTGACTCTTCTATTCCTTACTCTGATTTTTATATCCCTGGTTACCTTCCCCTCTTTAGGAAGGACTCCAATGTTCATTTGCATGGAATTTACGTTATTTACGTTGTGGTACAGTGGATATCGGCTCGGAACGAGAAACCGGGGAGTCGAATTCGAATTCCAGTTGAATCCATTGTATTCACTTACGCGCAAATACCCTTGGGAAAGGTATTAATCCGTCTCTTCCTTCCAGTTATGGGTTAAATAGCAGGACAGATTGGGTTCTAAAGCCTTGGTCGGTAACCAGTTTACCGCAGAAAGCAATGGCAACCTACTGCGGGATAATCATCTGCCCAGTCAGTCATGTCTCTTTCGAGACATGATCGCCCAAGCGTGTATCACGTATGGCACTTAACTGACTGACTGAATTTCTACTGTACATAAAGTGGGGGATCGGTTTTATAATTATGATGAAGTAATAAACTGATCCCCCACTATTTATACTTAATATAATAATGTCATATAATCTATCTCTTCTCCCTCCAGCTATGAGGTTAAATGACAGGACAGACTTGGGTTCTGTAGCCTTGGTCGGCAACCAGTCTACCGCAGAAAGCAATGCCAACCTTCTGCGGGATAATCTTCTGCCCAGTCAGTCATGTCTCTTTCGAGACATGATCGCCGAAGCGTGTATCACGTATGGCACTTAACTGATTGAATATCTCCCACTAATTATGGTGATTTCTCTTGACTCTACAGATCATTTCTAAATGTGCCTCCGTCTTTCACCACTAAGGCCGGTAAGATACCTTCTCTTTTCCTACCGCTACCCTTCAATGTAATCTGACCCTAACCCTGGCAGCTCGATGGGGATGCGCATTCCGTCTGTTTCTTCTACAAACATTTTCATGGCTTCTGCTCCGACGAGCTTAGCTTGGTGACCCGCTACAGGAATTTACTCGAGAAACCAAACTAGCAACAAAACAGCCAAATTCTGCCGTCACTTCCACTGTCGAAACTTCTTTTTTCGCTTTTTCTCGCACGTGGAAGTCTCTTTTCCGTATACTTGCTTTCCTGATAGCTACAATCTCCAAGAGTTTCAATGCTACGTCAATTGCCATCTCTTAAACTTTTGACTTCCATCCTTCTCTTATTCTTTCTTAAACAACCTCTGAATCTTGTTCTTCTTCCTTTTTCATTCTCACGCAAATCTCTTCACATCAGTATTCCCATCCATCTCGTGACCAACCTCTGGCACCCCCTGTAAAGCTTTTCTTCTTGGGTTGCTCTTCTTTTAGTTCTCCTGCTATGTAATACTTCAATCTCATTTGATGTAGCCGTGCGCTCAAGTGGCACTGCTGCTTTCCATGGATCGAAATGATTATATAGATTTTGAAAAACAGTAGCTACTCTAGCATCCACGCATCGTTCATTCAGCAATGGATTAGAACTCTCTCAGCTATTGGGTGTGTATAATGATAATATACACGCTAAAATGTCTGCCTTCTTCTACCGAGCGCACATAGCTAAAAGGTAGAACCGCCGACTGACGCCAATTCTGTCTGGTTTCAATCCTGGGTTAAAAGCAATCTGAGTCTAACCGTACTGATGAGCTGTGATACAGCGAAACAGATCCTGTCCGCGGATGACTATATATATAAGAAAAATTAAGGCAGGCATGTTATTTCATGGTAAATCGGAAGTAAGGTCTATTTCAGGTGAACCATCATCAGCTTCCGTCATTATTGCACAGAGAATTTTACACGAATTCGTGTAAAAACTCGTGTAAAATCTTTTGTACAATAAAGACGGAAGCTGATGATGGTTCACCTGAAATAGGCCTAGATTTCCGCTTTACCATGAAATAACGTGTCTGCCTTATATATATATATATATATATATATATATATATATATATATATATATATATATATATATACAAATGTCTGTGTTTTGTGTGTTTGCGTTTGTGTTCCTACTTATTTTTCGGATATGGTTATATTAATGAAGAATGTAAGATAATTAAGAAGTGAAAAAATATATATTAAGAGATGCCTAGAGATGCCTTGAGATGCCTAGAGATGCCTTGAGATGCCTAGAGATGCCTTGAGATGCCCAGAGATGCCTTGAGATGCCTTGAGATGCCTAAAGATGCCTAGAGATGCCTAGAGATGCCTTGAGATGCCTAGAGATGCCTTGAGATGCCTAGAGATGCCTTGAGATGCCCAGAGATGCCTTGAGATGCCTTGAGATGCCTAAAGATGCCTAGAGATGCCTAGAGATGCCTTGAGATGCCTAGAGATGCCTAGAGATGCCTTGAGATGCCTTGAGATGCCTTGATGATTATTATGAGTTGAAGATAAAAAGAAATAGAATATAATCAATGCGGAATTTTTAAACTTTAAATTAATAATAAGTTAAGATATTTTTCATAAAGATTTTTAACCTTTAAGATTGTGAAACTAGAATAGCTTCTATTTAAATGTATTTGTTTTTATATATTTTTTAAATGTAACTAGATTTAACAACCGAAATAGTTTAACTTGGTTTTTATATTGGCTCTTGTGAAATAAATAAATATCGAGCAGAGAAGGCGTGTACTGTAAAGAATCGTTTGGGGAAAAATCAACCACGTCCTTTTTTTATAATCATATCGCCTCAATCAAAGCATTTTACTGCCACTAGTGTGCAGAGATTTCCATGGGAGGAAAGTTATGAGAAAGATTGACAGGTTATAGGAGTGTCAGGTAGTGGGTAACAGCAGGATGGTAACACTGATGAGAGTGTAGTAGACAAAGAAGAGAGAGAGAGAGAGAGAGAGAGAGAGAGAGAGAGAGAGAGGATTCAAATTAGTGATATATGAGATGACTATTGATTTTACATTTAAATTCTTGGAGATTGAAGCTGTCGAGGAAACAAGTAGGGAATTCCAAAAGCGGGGAAATGCGAGAAAAGTAGATCATGGATAGAATTTGCGTTTACATTTTATTGGTTTCACAGTGAAAGGGTTGGACCTAGTTGCTGGTCTTGTGGTTCGAGTAAATTCATATATAGGGGGCACCAGTGAGCTAAGTTTATGGGAGCAGAAGTCGTTGAAGTATTTGTAGAAGAGACACAGGGAAGCCACATTCCGCCGATGAGAAAGTGACAGTATCTGAGCTGATAAGTGGAGATCGATCACATTACAGATTTTCAGTTGGATTTGTCAAAGACCTAGAGATTGGATAGCAGAAGCACTAGACCAGATATCACAGAAGAATTCAATATAAATTCACATCCAGTGAGATGGGCTCAATTAAAAAAAATATTGATATTCCTATTGTGGAATAAAACAATCATATAAATTAAATGTTCCCTTTCAATATATATATATATTACTAGTACAAAGTAAACAATGGATTAATAAATCATATACATTAATTCTCAAGTACAAATTTTAAAAATTTTATATAATTGGAAAGAAACACTGTGTCTACTCAATTTTAAAAGTAGAATTTAAATATAAAAATACTAGTAAAATTTAGAAACTTTACGAACTAGATTTAACTGGATGTATAATTGACACATATAAAATGTTTTTGATAATATATAATTATATATAATATAATGATCTTTTTAGAGACAAGATATGGGATTTCTTTGGTTATATATATATATATATATATATATATATATATATATATATATAATGATTTATAACACTCTAACTGTTGGCGTATATATGCATGGTATATCACACGCTAAAAGTCTGCCTTCTTCCTACCGAGCGCCCATAGCGCATAGGTAGAATCGCCGACTGACGCCAATTCGGTCGGGTTTCAAACCTGTGTTAAAAGCAATCTGATGTTTAATCGTACTGATGAGCCCTGATACAGCAAAACAGATGTCTCTGCGGATGACTATATATATATATATATATATATATATATATATATCTCTGTCCAAAATATTTTTTCATTTTTAAACGAGTTATTTTGCTACCTCGGTTTCCACCATGAGTGGTTTCTTCAGGCGATTTTTAATAACTATTAAAATTTAAAATAAACTATTAATACTTTTGAAAGATTTTCAAAAGCTCGAGAATATAATTGTATAGAACGCTTTTTAATACAAATGTGTAATGGTCTAACCCTATTAAGACCGAAAACTAAGTATTAAACAATCAATATATATATATATATATATATATATTCGAATTGGTTAGTTTGTTACTTCCTCTTTGTTAATTCGAATTGGTTAGTTTGTATCGAGCACTTTTCTTTCTTTGTGGTTGGTTCCGTTTGAGGGTTTTTTTTATTTGCGGCGACGTACTGTATGTATTGTCGGTACCCTGCGGTTTTCTTTTTTTTTCCCCTCTTGTCCAACGCTTTATAGCGACGGACGGTAACGGACTTAGATTCTGCCGGTTATTTGTGGTCCTCAAGGTTTGCTTTTGTAAAATTTTAGGATCTAGATACGTACAGAGTCAGTTTTATTATTATTATTATATATATATATATATATATATATATATATATATATATATATATATATTTATAAATGCCCAAGTGTATTCAGATGAGGGGGTACGATGTGTGTTACTCATTAAAGAAAGAAAATAGTCATCATAGTTGTTTTTAAATAAAACAAATAACTGAACCATGATTTTGAAAGTACCCTATTTTCAAAGCATGATACTTTTACTTTATAACATTTTATTAGAATTAAGAAATAATTGTCTATATCAATGGACTGTTTGGTTAACATCATTGTTAAAAGACAAAAAAAGATTTAAATGCTAAAAACTATTAATCACTTTTATGTCTCGTCCAGACACCATGACATGTTATGCAAATAAATGCTTTGATTATAGAAGTCAAAATGTTGACCTTTAGAGGTCATAACCTCGATTTGTCCATTACAATAAATTGTGCTTCTAATTAATTTTTTTCATTAATTTGTTCTTAGACAGTTTTTGCATTTCGTTCTCGAAAGAACGATTCTTTGACATTCAGTTATTGAAAGAAAAGAAATTCCCAGCAAATATAAGAATATATCCAAAGATATAATTTGGCTAAAACATGAAAAATTCATTATTTACGTTCTTCTATCATCATCATCATTATCATCATCATCAACATTATCATCCGAAATATCTGTTTTCAGGAATAAATATGCAGTAGACTAACAAAAGCTAAATTTTTGCAAAGCAGTGGTTGCATAAACATTAGATTAAAGGAAGGGAAAATGAAAGATCGCATAGAACAAAAATAAAACAGTAAAAATTGGTCATTCTATCACAAAGAAAATAATCTGACATTTAACCAACTGATATCCATAATATTTCATACGCTGCAGTCGGTTTAATGGCTAGAATTTTGTCAAAGCCAAAATCAGATACAAAAATTCAGAATTTTATTCCACGTCTATCGCCCAGCTGCCTAAGTGGATTCAGATAATAGTAAATGATGGTGAATATATAACTGAATAAAAATATTTTTAAAATTTAAAAGTTATATACAAAAAAAATTAGAACTTTTTAACTAAAAATTATATATATATATATATATATATATATATATATATATATAAATTAGAGAATAGTTTCAAAATTCAAAGGTGTCGGATGTATATTTCGACATAAGATCTCTAATAGAGACTCTACCTCACGTCAGGGACATTGTTTTTCCAAATGGCGAAGGCCCTGGGTTAGAGTGTGGAGGGCTTTTAGGTTAACAACGGTCACAAAGTGGAAAAGGACAGAGCTGGTAGTCGCGGGGTTACATGGTGTTGAAATGGTATATTTAGGAAGAGGATATATATATATCCAGGTGAAGAGGATTCAAGGTTTTACGAATTTGAGTGCCTCGGCATTTGTTTTATTATAAAGAGTGCTCAATATAATAGATATTTTAGAGCTTAATATAATCATAAAGTTCTGAAATAATTGTGCATTGCGACACGGTAATTTCTATGTTTCGAGATAGATTCTTTTCATAAATTTTATATCTTCCCACATACATAAACAGAAAGCGTAAGGTTTTTTTTTATTGAAACGTAAATCATTTGCACAACCAACATCCAACATTGCCTGATGAAGAGAATCTATCTCGAAACGTTGGAATTTCCGTGTCGCAATGCATAATTAATTCATAATGACACACACACACACACATATATATATATATATATATATATATATATATATATATAAATATATATATATATATATATATATGAAACACAAAGACATAACAGTCATTAAAAAGTTCAATTTTGAATGAGGTGCAGTGATGAATCGAAATGTCATTTATATATATATATATATATATATATATATATATATATATATATATATATGGTTCATTTGGACAACAGTCTCTTTTTCATTTGAAATAATAGACAACACATTATTATTAAATTTTCTATATATTTTTTATGTGTTTTTATGATATTTTCTTTATCAGAACTCAAGATATATAAAAATGTCTAAATATTTTACTTTCAAGCGCCTTCGGCTATACTTTTAGCCATTATCAAGAATTAATTTTGCTTTATTTTAAAATAAACACTTGCAGAATTTATGTATATAGTGTCATGTGCGTGTTAAGTTCAGAAGACGGTAATCACGTGTTCTAGCCTCAGCAATTGGAAAGTGTCTATGCCGGTTAAAGAAGAGCGGTTTTGTTTTAGAGACATTTAAGTTTACAAGCCGTTCTTTGCCCTAGTTAACCACTGGTTAGAGGCTATTTTCAATTACAGTAGTCATGTTTCCTTTACCAGCTCTGACGGATTTTCTATTAAGACATGAGTAAATGGTAGTGTAGTCTGCATAAATACCTACCTAGAAACTGATAGGATCAGAAAAAGCATCGGACTCAGTATAGAGCCTTGAGGGAGACCCGAGTTTGGGTGAACGATTCTGGAAATATTCAAAATGATGATTTGATAGAAAAATTCATTAAATCAAACAATTGTACCGTAATATCGAAGCTCTGGATCTGTCGTAGAAGGCCATCGTGCTAAAATCTGTCAAACGCCTTCGAAATATCTAGAGAAACAACACACACTTCACCGTTATTACGATGAGCTTGGTAAACATATTCAGTGAAGACCATTAGCATATGAGCGGTAGACCTGGTGAAGTAGAAGCCATATTTTTCGCGAGAGAGTAGATCGTGAGACGAAAGTTGTTTCACTAATTCCGCATTGATTAGAGCCTCGAATATTTTGGAGTAAAGCAAAAGAGACTAAGAAGGGTCATAAGGTTCCTCCACATTCTTAAGAGCTGGCACTACAGAAGATGGCTTCCAAAAAACTGGAAAGCAGGAAGCAGAGAGGCAATAATTGTAGAGTTTGGAAAGCACTAGAGCCATGTCAGTAGGACATTTCTTAGGTGATGGATTTGATTCTGTCACCTATGATTGCCTTACGGGAGTATCATTTAGAAATGATGTCCATGACCAGAAACGGGGTCATGTATATATCCATCAGTAGTGTTGGTAAAATTAGTAACGTTCATGGATATAGAGTATCCTCTTGACATCTGCTGACCATGACCGTCATAGGTCATGGATATAGAGTATCCTCGCAGCACGTAAACTATTCAGTGAAACAACGTCAAAGATCCCGAAGCAGACACTCTCCTGAACCGGATTGGATAGGCAATACTTGGAAAAATAATAGCCGCCTTTTATACACGTTGCATTGAATATTTTGAGCTTCCTGATTGGTTAAGTGTTCTATTGGCGAGCTATAAAATGGGTTGACCCATGGATGTATTCACAGTATACACATGTACCAAAAGTACAAGTAGAACCTCTCTTCTTGGTAGAAATTGTGTGTAGGGACCCCAAGTGAGTCAAGTGTTGAAGTGAAGGCAAATTTACGAGCAACGTATTCAATTTTTGTAGATGTGACCACTTCAAATTGATTGAATACAGGAGGGATACACAATTTGCTGTTGTTCAGCACACTCTTGCAGACACGCCAATAATTTCTAGAACTGAAATTCTGAGAAACTATAAATTGTTTTATTCTATTAGCAAACAGTATTTTTCCTTAACTGAGGACACGAGCAGAGAAAAAAAAAGACGTCTGTTGCAATCAGACGTGCCTCTCCGATACAAGTAGAAGACATGTGCTTCATAGAAGCTACATCGGGCAGAACATGCAGGTGAGTACTATGGAGATGAACCGGATTTAATAATCGATGTCGGCATTTCTTCATGAGGGAACCTAAGAGCCGCATTTTTGAACAGGTGAAAAAAAATTAATTCCATCGTGAGGTCGAAAGAAAATCACGGAACAATTTCCAATCTACACCTCGATAACAAAAAGATATTCTGTTGGTAGGAGGTTCTTGGCTGGTGAAATGTGGAAAGAAATGTTTACAGACATTACAGACAGGATCACAGTTGCTAAGATAGCAAAGCTGCATAGAATGACATGAGTCAGAACGAGAAGTGTGTTTTTCAGGGTAACTGGGAAATGTGTGGGGAGAAGTCCACCACTTGCGTATGAGACTGAGTAACTGAGAAGTTCCAGGTTTGGATACCAGTGAAGTCAGTGACAGTGTGTTTTATCCACTTGGTGCGATGGGCATTAAAATAAACTAATACAAATATATTTGTAAGAAAAAAGTCTTGTCTATATTATCAAAAATACTCTCGAGCATGCAACATCCATCAGAGGGCGTAAAACGTTAGCGAAAGAAGAGATAGCTTCCTGAGTTTATTAGAAATATATGGGGACGCATGTAAGAATGACCTGGAGATTGAAGAGAGAGAGAGAAAGAGAGAAAGAGAGTTCCCTAACCAGTGTTCGTGTACATAAACTTCCAATCAATGCATGTGGTAAAAAAAGGTAAATAAATAAAAATAAATAAATAAATAAAGGGAGATATCCATGAATCGAGAAATCAGAGGAAAATTGCGCAGAGCTAAGATTAGTTGCGCAGAGAGATACTATGTCCGGGCTCTTTTTTTTAAAGAGCAACGATTCCCCACTGCAGGTGTCAGATGCATATAGTACGAATGTTGAAGAAATAATGTTTGGATTTTTTTTTGTTTAGCTGGTTTCGTTTTATATCTTATGTTGCTTATCGCCATGGTGTGTTATTTTGGTAATAGTAGCAGTCGGTCGTCAAATGTAACATGTGCAGCAGAACTGGCTCAGACTGAAACATAGTGTAACCTTGGGATTGCCCATTAAAGGTGCTTGCAGGGACACCATTCTATGTGCAACATAGCAGTGCTAAAACCCCCATATTACGCGACTGTTGATCAGAGAAACCTCTCTCGACGCTACGCTGCAGTCCAGGCTCCTAATTTCCAATCGGGAAGCAACAAAGTACGGTCAACCTGGTTCCTTTATTATAAAGAGATATTGCCACCAACCGCACATATCACAAAAAATTCGTGACAGCAGCACTAATATAGAGGAAAGTAACCAAACCCTCTTCCCAACCAGAAAAAAATGGATGAACCTTGACTCATTTTCAAGAGAATGTTTGGGTGGTAGTATAAATCGGAGGATAGGTAAGACTATCTACCTTTATTAAAAATGTTACTGAGTTTTAATTTCAAATACAGTCGAAATAATCATTACAGATTCAACAAAAAATAAAATAAACCTGGCAGCATCATATATCTAAATAATCTTTTAAAACTGCCACGTGTATATTTCTTTGAATTCACATTCAGAAAAACTTATTTAGAGAATCGACCACTCACTGAACTTTTTGACTATACGATATTTTACTGATATTCTAATATATGAAGGGAGAGAAGAGATAATGTCAGCCACAAGAAACTTGCTTAAATGACCAGTTAGTCAACTAGAATTGCACCAGGATAAAAAGGAAAGAAAAAAACAAAGGCAAATAAATGAATTCAGATGAGACATTTAAACTTAATATTTAAACACTCAAATTAAACAGAAAATTTAAAAGAAAAAAATCAGAAATAAGATTGGATGAGATAATTACTTCTGGGAGAAACAAAAATATCCCAAATGACGAATTCAAACAAGTATACAAACTAGCAAAGACCTTCTTATTCGCTAAATGTTGTTTCTCTTCAGAAAGTAGGCAACCATGGACTTCCACTTGGCTCTGTCTCTAGTCTGTCTTAATATTTTTCTCTTTTTATCTATCCCAAACCCCGCTCATCTATCCATTTGCTCAGGCCTATCGTGTATGTCTAGCGATGCTTTCTCCTGTCTCTTTTTTCTTCTACTCGTCCTGTGAGTATTAGTTTCTCCAAGCCTTCCATCCCCATTATATGTCCCAGGAAACTTATTTCTCTCTTCAAGTTTTCTTCTCGTTTGCATCCTATCCAAAACCTCATCGTCACTCACGTTCTCAGTCAATGGTATTCTTAGCATCCTTCTGTAGAACCACATTTCTGCTGCCTCAATCCTCTCTTTCATCCTTGATGAGATCGTCCAACATTCACTCTCATACAGAAGGACATATTTCACATAACCATCCAGCACTCGTTTCTTTGTTTCTAAATGAGGTTTTCCTGTATCTTAAATCTTCAAGACAGCCATGGGTTTCCCGTCTAGTTCACATAATTTCCTCGAATTCGCATTCAGAATAACCTACTTGGAGAGTCGAATCGACAACCCACATAACTTTTATACTTGCGATGCTTAGCTGACATCCTTTTGTCTGATAGCCATTACTTGGTTCTATTACTTGTTTAGCATAGAGCAGTCCTTTACCCAGACACTGGGTCTTTCAGAAACCACCCTTCTGACCCAGGTTATTACTCTCTTTTCAAGGAACTTGGTGTATGCTTCTGCGTTGAGTCACGTGTGAAACTGAATATAAGCTAACGTCGCCATCAAAAGTGATCCCTGAAGGTACCATGATATTGACTGGATATTTGGCTTTCATCGCTTTCGGAACAACCGTTTGGAAACAGCATTCTCTGAGATGTCCTCAGATTGGAACCCTAACACTCTGAAATGTTCGAATTAGACCTCTCCAACGCGAATGCCAAGCAGTATTTCATACCGTTTAGAAATATATAAAGTTAAGTGTTGCGTAGTATTGCTATCTTACTCACAGACGTTACCGAACTGACATAATTATGCTGTCGATAAATTAAATAATGGTGTCAATTTAACCATCAGAAATGCTTTTAAAACTTTTGCTGGTGGGTTCCTCTCACCAGTGGAAGGACAAATGACCATATTTAAATATGTCCCCAGATTCTTCATTTTTGAGTTTAAAGAAAATTTACGGTAGATGGAGCCGTATTGACCTGTATACTAGTTTACATTCATCATTCCTGTAATTTTGATGCTAGTCTTTCTATATCATTTACCGTGTGTTAAAGGAGACCTTTTACGTTTAAAAATGCCAGGATATTCGTATCATAAGTAGGGTGATATAGTTTTACATACGGCCACGCGAATTTTAATAAACGCGAGGAAGACCGGCTGTCTCAGATTGCGTTTCCAAACCTAAGGCAACTAATCCCATCTTTGCTGATGTTTATCGTTGTGTTGTTAAGACATAATAATCCGTAGAACCACAGAGGACCGAGATCTGCTCGTATGCCTGACTAAGTAGAACGCGTTCCATAGGCTCTCGGAGAGGATCCAGCGATCAGCACTTATCAAGTAGCCCTAGTATGCCGTACATCTCATAGCACAGCATGGAGCGTACTTCAAATTCAACTCCTTCATCTCTGATATCGGTATCATTGTTAGTGTGTAAAGGATCTTTAGCCTTCTGTTCACTCATCAAGGAAGAAATTTTGCCGATCGTTTATTGCTGAAACTGCTGATTCGTTGTTTGTCTTGTCAGTCCTTTCTACGGATGAAGCAACATTTAGAAGATATGAAATAACAAATTTACATATCGAAATTCCCTTGGAACAGTAGAGTTTAGATATCAGCATCAGTTTACGATTAATTTGTGAGCTGGGATTGTAGGTGACTGTCTGATAGGTTTATAAATTCTCCCGTCTTACAGGAGCTGCCTACAGGGACCTTATTTTGAACATACTTCTAGACCTGTTAGAGGATTTAAGCTTGCTAATACAAAGACGCATTTGGCTCATATATTCTGTGGCTTGCACTATATTTTTGACACACTTTTGCGATGTATTGATTGACATTTACCATGAAAGATATATAGGTAGAAGGAAAAACTGGTTCCGTGGCCTTGCACGTTCCTTCCAAAACTATCCTTTGAAATTTTATCTGTAAGTCCACCTTAAATAATTTTTAAATGGAGTATATATTAATAATGCCGAGACGTTTCATCAACGTGTCATGGTAACCTGCAAAACCATTCATCACTGTGTGGGAGTATTAAAATTGACGAAATCTTATTTAAATTTGCTACCTTGTTGCTTACCGGGGGATTAAGCCTGTGATTTCTTTCGTTTCTAAATCCAAAGCATCAAAAAGTATCCTGGATATCCTAACAGTATCGGTTAAGCTTTTGTTTCATTAAAAATATAAATTTGTTAACAATGGCTCGTAAGTGTACTACACAAACTCTGCATCAAATACTGCTGCTAAATCAGTCTTGGTGCCTCTGCGATGTATTTAGAAAATCGTGACAAGAATCTATCTATCTCGGTCTCAATCACATTCCCGTCGTAGATAATGTTGCTTCACTGTCTTTTCTATAAATACTGTCATTGTAATTGTTCTCATATGCTTTCCACTTTAGTATCTCGATGCTAAAAATTTAAGAAAATTACTAAGTTGACTGTTTTTCTTATTTTACAGTTGGAATTGCGTAAGTTTTGCACTTCTCCCATTTATGGAATTATTTCGGTTCCTGATTTTCAATAAAGATTCACCTGCGAAAATGTCAGTTCAATATTAATCGTCCTTTTCTGTCTCTCTCCTGAATAATGTTTTTCTTTAATATTTTCACAGAAAAAAAAAATCCGTCAATGGCTTTTTTTGCCTTGGCTGAGATAAAATAATTAGAAAACGTGTGCGTGGCTATTTTCTAGTGGTTAGGGATTAGAATCGTGATTTCCTCCGAAATGCTAGTATATATATATATATATATATATATATATATATATATATATATTGACGGATGTGCGTTGTAATGCGGTGGATGTCAGCTGGGAAAGTGAAATCGGTGAGCCGAATTCCAATTCCAGTCGAACACTCTGCATTCACTTACGCACTGTTACCCTTAGGAAAGGTATTAATCCGTCCCTTTCCTCCAGTTATGGGTTAAATAACTGGGGTCTGCTGTTCGTGCGATCTGCACCGGTTGTTTGTTATCAGCAGTTACAAAAAGTGTGGATGGTGCTACAATAGCCTTCACTATTAAGAATTCTTTGCGTGGCAGTCTAACTGAGTTAAACACTCATACGTCGAAATCGACGGTAGAGTCTATGACACATTCATATATATATATATATATATATATATATATATATATAAATTAAAATAGGATGAACTCAAGGATGTTGAATGACCATTTCGATATGAAAAATCCCCACAGGGTTTAACAGATCACCTCAGGAACAAAAAATCCTTTCAGAAACTCTTTTTTTGTTGCTGAGGTGATGTGTTATCCCCTGTGGGGATTTTCATATCGAAATGGTCATTCAACATCCTTGAATTAATCCAATTTTAATTTATATTTGCTCTGTAATATTTTATTACATGGAGCTCTCTTCCTGTATCATTTTTAATATTAATATAAAATTTTAATATTAACTAGGATCGGAGTTTTTGGAATTTACCTTCCTGCTTTTTCCGCTTGGATTAATATATATATATATATATATATCATAGACTCTCCCATCAATCTCGACGTATCAGCCGAAAGGTGGAAGCTTGGTAGGTTTGTTGGCTCTTGCTTACATTTTTTGTATATATATATATATATATAGTTAAATATCAATTGAACTATTATAATTATACACAGACATAATAAAATATGTTATATTACAAACACACATCATGATATATATATATATATATATATATATATATATATATATATATATGAATAGAATAAGTAAAGAACAGTTAGAAAAAAGTTTTTTTTTAATCTAACATATTTCATTTTAACAAGATTGTTCAGAGTTTTTTAAAGTCTCTGAAAAAGCTTGTTAAAGTGAAATATGTTTGATTAAAGACAATTTCTGCCTACCTGTTCGTTACTTATTCTGTTCATCTTGTCGTATTTCGAACCATATATTCAACTCATATGTACAAACACACACACACACACACACACACACACACACACACACACACACACACATATATATATATATATATATATATATATTGTTTAATACTTAGTTTTTGTTCCTAATAGGGTTAGAACAGTACACATTTGTATTAAAAGTGTTCTATACAATTATATTGTAGAACTTTTGAACATTTTTCTTTTATAAACGAGTTATTTCGCTACATTGGTTTCCATTATTAAAAATCGCCTGAAGGAACCACTCATGGTGGAAACAAAGGTAGCGAAATAACTCGTTTATAAAAAAAAAATCTATATCCGTATAGGCGTGGTTGTGTAATGACTGCTGAAGGAGGAACCGCGGAGCTGGATAGCCTTCACTTATATAAACGTGGGAATCCAACAATTAATATATAGATAAATAGAAGAATAGGTTAATCCCTGGCGATTGGTTGTCTTCCAGGGAACAACAATGATGGATTCAGTTCTTCCGAAAAAAGTGGATGGTTTTGTCCCAGGCCTTCTTCATTAAAATCAAATCATACGTGCGAGTAGTCGTATCTGTTTGGTTCGGCTGAACTGAACTGTTCTATACTCACACGTACGAGGCGGCCTAAGAGTCCACTTTCAAATATAAATCAGTCAGTTAAGTGCCATACGTGAAATACGCTTGGGCGATCATATCTCGAAAGAGAAATGACTGACTGGGTAGAAGATTATCCCGCAGTAGGTTGCCATTCTGCGTAGATTGGTTGCCTGCCAAAGCTATAGAACCCAATCTATCCTGTTTTTTGAATCATAGCTGGAGGGAGAAGAGAGAGATTATACTAAATTATTATATTAAGTATAATTAGTGGGGGATCAGTTTATTACTTCATCACAATATAAACTGCTCCCCCTCTTTATGCCCAGTAGAAGTTTTAATTACGTTTCCAACTATTATATACAGTCAGTCATTTAAGTACCATACGTGATACACGCTTTGGGCTATCATGTCTCGAAAAAGACATGACTAACTGGGCAGAAGATTATCCCGCAGTAGTTTGCCATTGCTTTCTGCGGTAGACTGGTTGCCAGCCAAGGCTATAGGACCCAATCTGTCCTGCTATTTAACCCATAACTGGAAGGAAGAGATGGATTAATACTTTTTCCAAAGGTATTTGCGAGTAAGTTCTTTTTTTGTTTTTTTTAATCATTTCACCCCAAGCAAGGCATTCCACTGCCACTATTGCGCTTGGGGCTACATAGGGGAAGGTAAGGAGAAGGAGTGGTTAGACATAGGGAATGTCAGAAGTGGGGTGATAGATGGTTGAGTGTTTGGGAAGAGTGTTTGAAAGAATGGAAGTTAGTTTGTTAGGATGTGTCTATTGACCTTACATTTAAACTCCTGGAGATTGTAGCCGTCGGGGAAGCAGTCATGTGGAAGAAAATCCCACAGTCTGGAAGTGCGACAAAAGAAACTGTTGGAGTAGAAGTTGCGGTTGCATTTTATCGGATTCACTGTAAAAGGGTGGGAGCTAGTTGCTAATCTAGTATCTCGTGCAAATTCGAACCTAGGGGGCACCAGTGATCTAAGTTCATCGGAGCAGAAGCCGTGAAAGTATTTATAGAAGAGACACAGGGAAGCCACGTCGCTTCGGTGGGAGAGAGACTGCAGGCGGTCTGCCAAGTCGGTATCTATCACATTACAGACCCTCTTCTGAACCTTATCGAGAAGTCCGAGGAGAATAGCAGGGGCATCCGACCAGATATGGCAACAGTATTCAATGCACGGGCGGATGGTAGATTTATAAATGTGCAGGATAGATTCAGACGGAAAAAACCCCGGCCCCTGCACAGAGAACCGACTTTCATAGCAGCGGATTTAGCAATGGATTCGATATAGTCATCCACTTGAGGTCCGCTGAGAATCTGAGACCAAGGAGGCGTAGTGTTTTACTCTCTGGGAGGCAAGCCTGGTCCATGCTAATAGGAGGTAGGTGCGATTGTCTATGATGATTAATTGATAGTAGCTTCGTTTTAGAAGCATTACATTTACGAGCCAATTCTTACCCAAGTCCACTACGGATTGGAGGTCCTTTCCAAACTCGGCTGCAAGATTAGCTTTGTCGCCCGCACCAGATTTTTGGTCGAGGCGAGAATAAACTGTGGTGTCATCGGCGTACATACCTATGCAATGAATTCAACTGGAATTCGAACTCGGCTCACAGATTTCTCGTTCCGGGCCGATATCCACTGCACCAAAACTCAAATCCGAAATACAAATAGAAATATAAATTAAGCAAGAACTCAATAAAAGCAAACAATACATGCTCAAGCAGCTTAAATTTCTTATAATTGTTTGGGTCATCAGATTCTTAAATAGATGAAATCAATGACAATAAAAATTTTAGGAAAACCTTCGCCTGCTTTCATTCACTGTTTCTCCTGAAGGGCAGATTTTCATAAAACTTTCAGTACAGTTTAGCTTCCCAAACATACACTTACACACATACAAGTAGATTTGTTTACTATACACAAGCTATACACTGACTACACACATCTTTTCTGTCTTATGAGGAATTAACCTTTTATACATTCTTCACGAAAAAACTTACAAAATAAAATGTACCATGTACATATATATATATATATATATATATATATATATATATATATTCCATGTACATATATATATATACCATGTACATATATATATATATACCATGTACACACACACACACACACACACACACACACACACATATATATATATATATATATATATATGTATGTAGATATATATATATATGGCATGTAGATATATATATATATATATATATATACCATGTACATATATATATATATATATACCATGTACATATATATATAAATATACCATGTACATATATATATATATATATATATATATATA
Source organism: Ascarosepion bandense (assembly GCA_037127315.1). Taxonomy (NCBI): domain Eukaryota; kingdom Metazoa; phylum Mollusca; class Cephalopoda; order Sepiida; family Sepiidae; genus Ascarosepion; species Ascarosepion bandense. The sequence continues at coordinate 2,515,508 of JBBBDQ010000945.1, read as the reverse complement.
TATGTATATACCATGTGTATATATATATATATATATATATATATATATATAATGAATGGACTACTTTGTTTATCAAAAATAAATTAGTTCATTTTATGAATGTTAAAACATTGATAGCAGCATAACATGAAATCACTCTTATAATTTAAAAATTGGCAAATATTAATGTCTTCTTGCAAGTTTGTGCTGGCCACTTCAGCCATATTTGATTACTCAATCACAGCTGCATTATCAATTCCTGTTGTTTCGATAAAAACTGCTTAATCCCTTCTTCCTAGGCGGTTCATGACTACCTCAGGCATCTCTACTAACTTAATCATGACTAACTAATCTATATGTGTAAAATTACAATCTCGGTAAAAATGTTTCTGTGTGATGTTTTTTTCTTCTAATCGAGTTTATCAAGGCAAATGCAAGCATTTTATTTTGCAACATGTAATTACAAACAATATTTTACTACTCTTTATATATATATATACAGCTAACAAATCAGAACTTCTTTTTATCGAAATGATATTCATCAAATTAGAAAACGCCTTATTAAAGATAATTTTTCCTTTTCTTGTTATTTCAGTCATGCCGACTAAGAAGTTTCATGAAGGCATTATTGTAATGTCTCACTCTTCAGGATTATTTACAGGGTTATTTTACTGCAACAGAAGAAAAGATAATGTTATAATTTCCGTACAAAACAACACTGACAAGTCCAAATTGTGTAAAACGTCATTGGTTACACCACCACATTTTTATCGGGAGGACCGACCTGTAAAAAAATGTAATTTCTCAGTGCAAAATTTAATTTATAATCATATACCATAGGTCCATGATATTACTCCAAATTTGTATTTGATGCTGGTCGACAGGAGACCAGTACACTAACAATATCAAATATACATTAGATTGTCCCAAAAGTTCGTAAACACTTGCAAAAAATTGAAATTTTACTCGCAAAAACAACAAAAATTATTGCTCCAAATATAGACCATCATTTTCCAAGACTTTCTGCCATTGATCTGCAAGAGTTTGGATCTGGAAAAGTAACATTCAGCCAGCTTCGAATCAAAGAATTCTTGACACGCCTCCTCGACTTCATCAAACGCGTCGAATCGGCGCCCATTCAGAAAGTGTTGCATTGAACGGAAAAGGCCGTAATCAGCTGGAGCACAGTCAGGACTGTAAACTGGATGTGGCAGAACCTCAACGCCGTTTAGCTCTTCAAAATTGTCTTTGGTCTTCCTGGCGGTGTGTGGATTGGCATTGTCCTTCTGCATCAAAGTGCGCTTTCGGTTGATCAGAGCCGGGTACTTTTGCTTTAACTTTTCATAGACCCGCTCAAGTTGCTGACAGTAAGGTTCGGCACTGATGGCAAGAATTTTCGAATCCAACTCAAAATGCACGATACCTTCAAATTTCCACCGAACGCACAACATGACTTTCTTGCTGAATCGATCTTGTTTTGGAACCGACGGTGTCTTTGCCCTTTCTGAACCCATTGTTTGTCTCGATTGTGCTAGACCAGATAGACCCATTTTGCAAGTGTTTACTAACTTTTGGGACAACCTAATATTAAAATAACAATATCCATTAATGAAGTATTTTTCAACGTTGACCCACATCCGTTTAAATGTTATAACAATCTGTAGCTATTCTATGTCCTATTCATAGCACGTAGTTTCTTGTTTCTCGTTTCTCGTTTCTCGTTTCTCGTTTCTCGTCAAATTTAAATCGATAGCAAAACTAAATTTTACAATTTTTTCGGTTATTTAATGGTTAAAGAATACAGATATGTGCAAAAGGAGAGTAGATTGCCCACAATTTTGGCAATTCCCTGTACAAATACAACCTTTACAACATTTTAGTTTATTTAATGGTTAAAGAATATAGATGTGTGCAAAGGGTTAGTAGAGTGCACACTGTTTTGGCAATTACCCTACAAATACCTGCCTCATATAAATTACGCATTCGACAACAGGAGAGACTCACCAAAATGTTAAACATGCATAGGCATTTCATTCTTTACATTAAAACGGACAATTGTAATCGTTTTTGTTGACTTCATGACAACGTTTCGAACATAGTTCTCCCTGGACCTCATCAGGTATATGTCAATCTGGGTAATCTAGAGAGAATTCTAAACTGAAATTATTATTTATTTCAAGGAGCTAGAAAATTTTCTCGTTTATTTCATTGTTAACGAATATCTTCTTCATGTGTCGTGTACCTTCATGACGTAGGCGATCATGGACTTCCACTTGGCTCTGTCTCTTGTCACTCTTAGTAATTTTTCTCTTGGTATCACCCTGTTTTCCCCTGTCTCTTCTTCCATTTATCTGACCTGTGAGTATCAGGTTTTTCAGGACCACTTTCTCCTAATGTGTCGGGGCTTACAGCCTATCACGTTGAATACACCGGTTCTCGATCGATCACCGAAGTTAAGCAACGTTGAGCCTGGTCAGTACTTAGATGGGTGATCGCTTGGGAATACCAGGTGCTGTAAGCGTTTAGTCACGGATGTGCGTTGTGGTGCAGTGGATATCGGCTCGGAAAGAGAAATCGGTGAGCCGAGTTCGACATTCCAGTTGAATACCCTGCATTCACCTAAGCACTGGTACCCTTGGAAAAGGTATTAATCCGTCCCTTCCCTCCAGTTATGGGCTAAATAACAAGGGTAGGACTTGGGAATCCTGCCCCTTAAAAAATCCCAATGAATCTTAATACTTGAAAAAAGTATTACTAGACACAAAACTTATGTAAAGCAACAATAAATTGTTGAAAAAAAGAAAAGGTATTACCAGCAATAAATAAATAAAATTTAGTTGGCAATAAATGACACGTCAAGGTTGATTTGTTTGCCATCAAAACCAACCAACCAACCAACCAACCAACCAATCATAACGTGTCCCGGGAACCTCATTTGTCTTTCTCCTGATATTTAGCATCAGTTTTTTTCTCGTTTGCATCCTTTCTAACACATCATCGTTGCACACGTGCTCCGGCCATTGTTATCGCCAGTATCATTCTGTAAAACCATATTACTGCTGCCTCCAGCCTCTCCTTCATCTTTGATGAGATTGTCTAGCATTCACTTCCATACAGAAGGATATATATCACATAGCAATCAAGCACTCTTTTCTTTTTTCTAATGAAATTTTCCTGTCTTTCATTAGTCTGGTGAGCTTCTGGAATGCGTGTTTGACCATGCCAATGTGTCTTTGGATCTCGGTGTCACATTTTTCCACGGAGATCTAAAGACGAATTGGCATAGCTGGGTGTACAAAGATGTTAGAAGGCACACAATTTTGGGAAGATAGTCTACAAATTCCTGTTTGATATCAATCACTTATTCGACAACAGGTGATACTCACCAACAAGTCCAACACACATACACAATTCATTTTTCACATTATTTAAAAGCTGGCAGATATAATTACTGTTGTTGGTTTTTACTACGAAAGTATACTCTGTTATTGTTCACACTATTTAAACTGAGACCAAGTACTCACTGCCTAGTCCAGGTATTGAACTCACAAGTACCATATCGCCAATTTAACACAACGAACCTTTAATTTAATTTAATTCACGATGCTATTGTCCCGGAAAAATCAAATGCTAATATCAACAAAGGCGAAGGCAGAGTCTGCATGTAAATAGTGTTAGTAATGATAAGTCCTCATACCAGGAAAAAAGCCCAAAATCATTAACAGTCCATGTGTGAATGCATCAGAAAAAACTGAGGTCGACATCGAGCGGCGACAGACAGTTTCATGCGTGAAAGCAATCTTCGGACCACGAGATTGCTTTCAGTCAAGAAACACTCTGCCGCTGCTTGGTGTTGACCTCATTTTCTACAGGCTCTATCGTTGATATTGAGCACTTTCCCCGCTGAATATAACTTAGGTTAAAACCATATAATTTCAACATATATAGAGATATGTTTGTATGAGCGTGTGTGTGTATATGTCCGTGAATATATGAATAATATGAATTGAAATTAAAAAATATACCTAAATAAATAGTTCCTTCTCCACTCTCTCTTTATATATATATATATATATATAGTAATAAGCAGACAGATCTGTTTCGCTGCATCACAGCTCATCAGTACGGTTAGACTCCGACTGCTTTTAACCCAGGATTGAAACCCGATAGAAGTGGCGTCAGTCGGCGATTCTACCTCTAGGCTATGGACGCTCGGTAGAAGAAGGCAGACGTTTAAGCATGTATATATCATCATTATACACGCCCAATAGCCAGAGTGCTCTAATTCATTACTGAATGAGCGATGAGTACATGTAGGTGAAGCTACTATTTTTCAAAGTCTACCATTCTTCCAGCGTGCTCAATCAGGGTGTGAGAGCGTAGATACACACACACACACACACACACACAAATATATATATATATATATATATATATATATATAATTCAATTAGGTGATTGTTGCTATATTCTGAGTTTCGGATACAAACATTTTTTTGTATGTTATTGTTAAGTCCACTCGACACAAGGTTTCAGCAATTGGGTGGCGTTTTTCATCTTTAATTTTATTAGAATATATATATATTCAGAAAAATATGTTCATATATAACTACGTTATATTTGCTGACATATATATTCATATATACAATATTTTAAAATATATTCCGCTTTGACACACTCCTTTTTTCTCACTCTCTCTCCTTTTCTCTCAGTCTCTCTCTCTCTCTCTCTCTCGATACTTAATTTGTTTATTTTTGTATGTTTCTATGGGGGTGTCGTTCTGCCTTTCAACGGTCCCTATTTCTTTCGTGATCAGTGTGCATATATAAAAACTAGATCTTGGTTTTGCACTTGGGCAAAACTCAATTAGTGCTGACTGCACAGAAATGAAAGAGAAGAGACCGAAAGCAATGCGGTCGGAAAACGGCGAAGATAAATTTGTCGTATAAAGAAATAAGGACAAACCCATCATCCTTAATGCCCATTTTCTACAGAAAAAAAAGAAAACAAAAAAAATTATATAATGAGTTTTCGAACGGCCTCATTCCGAAGCTTTACAGAATCTTCAGTGCAGGTGAAAAATGAAATAATAGAAAAAGAAAAGTCAACATTATACGAAGCAAATTTTCTCACAGAACAGGGAACATCCAACAAGATTTTATTAGATTCACGAATTATTTGCTTTGGGTCTCTTTTTTTTTATGCAACTGATATTCATTTCCTTTGCCATTTTTTCTGAAAAGGCCGAACACGAGGAATAATTTCTTTGAGGCCATTTTTAGAGAAGTTGTTACCATATCAATGGTTCTAAAATACGCCTTCCTCTTGACAGAGCAATATTCATCACTTCTCCATTCAATCTACGCTCTGCGTTGGCTTGCCTTAATATGACGATGATATGACTAGTTCGAATATGATGATGTAACTTGTGGGCTATATTGTTTACTTAACACATTGCTGAATCTGGGATTTTTTTTATTTTCATACTAAAACGAAAAAAGAAAACAAATCAGAATTTCTATTCTCTCAAAAATGTTGATGATAATAACGCGGCAAAAATAATGTGTATAATAGAATTAGGGGTTTGCTTTTGATTAAACTTTCGGCATTCGGTGAGCTAACCGAGTTATGTTTTCCATCTCTCCCTGGTCCTTAAAATGAGATCAACCTGTAATATCTACTCTCAGGCGCATACTACGTTTTATAATTGAGTTGTGACTACCTCTTCGGACAGAACACAATTACAAAGTGTCTTTGTCTTTTGGTAGGTGTCCTGTATCCGAGAACAGCTGCCCGGGAAAATATTTCCCACATTGCACTAAATAGTGGAGATCCCTATTAACAACGAGGCCTGCGGAACAGACAGATGCAGATGCTGGAATATATTTGGACCTGGTCGCGGAGCATTCCCCACACTAAAATGACTACGTATCACACTCTACAAGCGTTGGGCGCCAGGTAAATACAAAGTGTTGTATCTGTTCTCCTTACACTAAAATATTAGCTGTTCCGTTCCTTATGAGTAAATATTCAACATTCATTGATTGAACAAACAATCTTCATGAACTACGATTTCCTTCACCCATTGGCAACCGGGGCTGGGATCAAAGTGTATTGACTGTTCTCATAATCTCTTCTAGTAATATTAGAAATTTACTTATAAGAAAACATCTGGCAGCGTCACAGGCAGTGCTACTCGAGTTGCGCTTATATTATTTTTCTATGGGCCCTGACTGTTTAGGACGTAGGCGATCATAGTTTTCCCCGTCTCCCTATTCCTGGTGGCTCATAGCACGCTTTCTCCTGTTACACCACACAACCCTCGTTCTATCATCCACCTGATCAGACCCTTCAAATATGTTATCCACTGCTTTCCCCTGTCTATTTTCCCCTCTATCTGGCCTGTTAGTATCAGGTTCTCTAAGCCCCATTTCTTCATTGCATGTCCCAGGAACATTAGCTGTCTCTTACTGATGCTCAATATTAATTTCCTTTTCATTTCCATCCTTTCAAAAACCTCATTACTGCTCACATGGTCGTTCCATGATTTCCGCTTCATGCCTCTGTAGAACTGCATTTCAATTGCTTCAAGTTTTCCTTTCTTTGATGATTATTGTCTAACATCTCCCTGCCATATTGAAGAACTGACATCATATAGCAATGCAGTACTCCTTTTTCTTTGTTTCTAGCGACATTTTCCTTTCTCTTAATACTCTTCTCAACTTCTGGAACGTATCCTTCGCTATGCCGTTTTGCCTTCGGATCTCTGTGTCGCACAATCCGTCTTCTGATTCACCTCTCCCCTTTAGGATGAGATTAATGTGTAATATCTCTTTTGTAACGGTTATAGCAATCGCTTCCTCATAAGAAAACATTCGGCAGCATTCACAGCCAATGCTACTCGCTTTTATTCAATCAGGATGAGATAAATGTATAATTTCTCTTTATTTCACACACGGTAATAGTAGCCGTTTCTTTATGAGGAAACATTCGGCAGCATTCATGAATTATCTCTCAGTTGTGCCCATGCAAATAGAGCGAAATCGAAAATATTAGTAAGATTTTGTTAGTATTGACGTTGCAATTAACACTTTGATTTTGTTTAGAAATTAACCTTATTAAATTAATCTTATGTTCCAACAGCTTTAAAGTGGAAAAGATGACAAGAATAGATTAGAATTCCGCTACTATAAATAAAATTTATTTAATTTAATTTAGTGAAGTAACATATTATTACGGATGTGCGTTGTGGTGCAGTGGATAGAGGTTCAGAACGACAAATCGGGGAGCCGAGTTCGAATTCCAGTTTAATCCCTTGCATTCACTTACGCACAAATAAAATCTTGGAAAAGGTATTAATCCGTCTCTTCCCTCCAATTATGGGTTAAATAATAGGACAGATTGGGTTCTATAGCCTTGGCTGACAACCAGTCTTCTGCTGAAAGCAATGACAAAAGTCTGCGAGATAATATTCTGTAGGATGACTCAGTCGGGACATGATTGCCAAAAGCGTGTTTCACGTATGGCACTTAACTGACTGACTGTACATATTATACCTGAACTCATTCTTAACTTGTGTATACGATAGGGGGTGTAGTATGAAAATGAAGACACTGCTTGAGTTTTCCCCCTCCTCATTAGAAAAAGCTTGGCCCCTCAGTGACCCTCTCAGATTCAGAGATCAACAATCGCCGCTGCCTGTACGTCTTAAGAAAGACTATCCTTCCTCGTATTTCGTCAACTGACGATACAGAATCACAAAAAGATGGTTCAAAATAGCAAGAACCTCAAAACCCGAGGGCATTCAAATGCAGCAATAATTGAAATTGATGACACATGTAACCCAAAGAGAAAATAATGACATAATATATATTCTTCAACCCCTAAAACTTAACGTTAGGAAGGAAACTCCCATCAATACTGGAATTAGCAATAATAGCCAGAAAACTTGAGAAATCTATCTTCTTGAAAAAATCATTTATTAGAAAACGTTTAAACCTTTCGACAGAGAAAAGAAATCGCTGCTTCATCAATATATGCTGAATACTCCCTCTCTAAGAAATCGGTCAATATTGCCATTGAGAGATTACGGATCCTAATTCAGTGGCCAAGAAGTGAAGAAAGACGTGACTCAAGTAGAATTTGCTCGGTCAATGAATGTCAAATGTTTCTTTATAAAGAAGAAAATGGCGAATATTATAAATAGAGATGAGCGGAACAGTTACGACAATAAGTATTTACTTGCTGCCCAACGATAGTAACGCATGACACAAGATCAGTTTAATGTGTGGAGGTCGCGTGCCAGGTTAAGGTGTAGCATCGATATACTACGGATCCCCACTCTTAATAAGGGTTAGTACTGCCGCTGGTAGCTGTTTCCAGGGACGGGGCACTTATTAATATTTTTGATTTCGCTCTATTTGCAAAGTCACAATTGAATAACTTGCATTCACTTACGCGCAAATAACCTTGGAAAAGGTATTAATCCATCTCTTCCCTACAGTTATGGGTTAAATAATAATACAGATTGGGTTCTATAATCTTGACTGGTAACGAGTATACCGCAGAAATCAATGGCAACCTACTGCAGGATAGTCTACTGCTTAGTCAGTTATGTCTATTTCGAGACATGATCACCCAAAGCGTGTATAACTTATGGCACTTAACTGACTTGATAGCATTAATTTCAAAATAAGTAGCTACTGCTTACGTTTGGTTTTTATTAGTGTAAGATTCACCCTGCACAAGGCTCAGGGACCACTCAAGGTGGAAGTTTAAGTTAGGTGGCGGCTTGTACGAATAGAAGAGGAAGATAACGGTTAACCCTAGACTTTGACCGTAGTGATCAGAGAAACATCCTCTTGTGCGTTCGTTCTACTGGCCAGCAGTTCGCGTGAAAAAGCTGTTCGAGTTAAAATTACTTGGAATAGGGAAGGAATATGGGTGGTTTGCTAAAATATAAGTGGTATGTCGTGACGGTTAGAACTGGCAGTTTGTCCAAGTCAGTCAGTTAAGTGCCATACGTGATACATGCCTCGAGAGAGACCTGACTGACTTGGGCAGAAGATTATCCTGCAGTAGGTTGCCATTGCTTTCTGCAGTAGACTGATGGCCAACCAAGTCTATAGAACTCAGTCTGTCCTGTTATTTAATCCATAACTAGAGGGAAGAGACGGATTAATAACCTTTCCCAAGGGTATTTGCTCGTAAGTGAATGCAATGAATTCAAACTGAATTCGAATTCGGCTCACCGATTTCTCGCTCCGAGTCGATATCTACTACACCGCAACGCAAATACGCGCACCACAATCCAAGTACTTTCCGTGAAAGTATCGATAGAATAGAAAGAGGCTTGTCAAGTCCAACCTGTGGTAGAGTTCCAAGTGTAAAAAGTAATCCATAATAACCCAGAGATAATTTTGGACACTGTCGTATTCGTAGTATGCAATCTAGGCAGCTACCGTCCATAGATTGTGGATCTTCGTCGCCAAATTTAGTGAACGGATTTGTGACGGAAGTAAAACATGGAACAAGAAAATAGGTTCAAAACAGTGTATTAGTATAACAAGAAAAAAAGAAATTCAAAGGAAGTTTTCATAATAAGTTATATATATAGTAAGATCAGAAAGGTATTATTACGCTGCCTGACTAGTAGCAGTCGTTAACTGCTCTCCTTATCTGCTGTAATTGACTGCTCGTAATTACTCTTGACTAACTGCCAACTTGACTGGATTATTCAGTCGCCTTCCCACTTAAGGCAAAATGTGGCACTAGACCTTTTTAATATGGGTCCTCTGGCCCATATAGCCTGATCAAAAATATATGTCTAATTTTCCCCTATCGTGACTCTACCCTTCGGCGGAGGTACGACTGGGTTAATACTCCCCGCCCAAAGACAGAAAGTTGAACAGTGCCTAAGGCTGTCAACTGGGCGTTGACTGTAGTATTTAGTTAACCTCCCACTTTAGGCAAAATGTGGCACAAGGCCTTTTTAATGTGGGTCCTCTAGGCCATATAGTCCAATCAAAAATATCTGTCTAATGTTCCCAAACTCATGACTCTTCTCTTTGGCAGAGACATTACTGGGTTAATACTTTCTGCTTAAAGGCAGAGAGCTGACAGTGCTAAGGTTTTTAACTGGGCGTTGACTGCTCTCTAGAAGTCACACATTCCTTGTAGTAGGGTACAATGAGAGATGGCAACAGTAATTTATCTTTCAACAGAGGTGGCAGTTGAAAAGATAGAGGATATCACGTAAATCCAGGTATTTACTGGAACGGCAAAGAGAGCCGACCAATTTACTCGCATATTAATGAATGACTCGTCCTTGAACAGGAATATGTCAATTAATATGAAAAGAAAAAATGCGACTATTAATAAGAAGAATTTAAATAAATATCTGCAAGATTTCACGATTCTAGCATCTCTCCTTTTTGGTCAACTTAGGACCTTTTCAACCGTCATATATCGTTCTGAAGCACTGATTAGAATATCAACCATCAATCAAGATTCTTTTTTGAAAACACCTGTGTGCTATTTAAATAATGTCTGGACTAAACTTGTGCCTTTAATGAAAGATTTGCAATTAGATTTCTTAAGAAAATAATCTAGATATATCCGATATTTGTATTTGTTTACTTATCTTTTTCAATTTCATAAATATTTTGCTTAAATTTGATGATGACAGTAGAAGGACATATAGGTTGAACAGATCAACATGAACGCGAGAAATAACGAATTATTTATTTCCCTAATGTCTAACATTGAGACGATATATCTTGGAGATTTATTGAAAGCGGTCAGAGGTTAGTGTCTGCGATTTGCACAGATTGAAATCTCGTATTCAGCTGCGAATGTTTTTGTTTTTTCGATATTACCTGTTGTCAAAAGGTTAACATTTGCATTTCCTGTTTATCATTAAGAGACAAAATGACGGCAGCAACGAAACCTAAGAAGTTGCGGCTTGATTCTGCTTTTCAAATTTATTATTTGATATAAACATGTCGAGAATGAATATTTTCTAATTAAATTCTCTTTTGTCTTGATATGTCCTCCTGCCAATTTCCCTCTGTCATTCAGAGATATATAAACACACAAATGAAACTGAATATCATATTCATTGCTGGCTGATTTAGGAAAGACATAAAGACATTTCGGACAGTATAACAATTATTAGTGACGAAAGAGTTATTCCTGAACTGAGTTCGAATTCCAGTCAATTTTACTGTATTTACTTTTTCCTAATGATATTTAAAAAATGGCCTAAATCTGTTTCATTCATATATGGATTAAATATCAGAGTCAGTTGAACAGTCTTGCCTTAGTTTGAAGCTAACATAGTTCTTTCTTGGGACCGGTTTTACATATGTCTCCATAAAATCATCTGCTTTGTCTATCGGGTAAATTATAATATGAACTGGTGGGTCATAGTATACCTAAACCTACTAATGAATACATTATATATGAAAGTACTTCTTTTTGTTTATAATCGTATCACCCCAAGCAAGGCATTATACTGCCACTATTGTGCAGGGGGTTACATAGGAGTAAAGTAATGAGAAGAAATGACAGAATAAAGGAGGTGTCAGGAAGCGGGTAGGAGAGGGATGAGAATACTGCAGAAATGAGATGAGGGCAAGGGGGAGAGGATGCAAGTTAGTGAGATAGGAGATGACTAGTGATTTTACATTTAAATTCTTGGAGATTGCATCCTCTCTTTCCTGCTCCTTTCTCTGTCCACTCCACCCTCATCAGTATTCTCATCCTTCTATTAACATCTTCCTCTTCTCGAACAGTTTCTTTTCTCACATTTCCCGCTCGTGGAACTCCGTTTGGTTTACTTTCTTTCTTGATAGGTATAATCACCAAAAGTTTGAATGCAACGTCAGTTGACATCTGTTATCTTCTTGGACTATCTTAATCTTTTACCATTTCTTAAATACTCTATTTAACTTGTCTTTTCTCTGACTGTAACCCCCTGCGCACTAGTGGCGTTCCTGCCTTGCTTGATGTAAATTGATTGCAAAAATAATGTAAAGAACTTTTATTTTATTTTTTGAAGAATTAAGTTGATAAACGAAAACTGAAACTATTCATGACTCAAGGCAACTAAAAACAAATAGAGAACAAAATAAATTAGAATCGTAGATATTACTACAAAAAGAAGAGACTGACTTTAACAATATAAACAGGCTAAATCAGATCAAAAGTTTGCAAAAAAGAATGTTTTCGTTGAATATTCGATGTAGAATTTTAGCGTTTTCCGATCTGTACTAACCTTGGATAGCAATTTATTTCGTGATTTTGAGTCGAAGACGATTATTCAAACCTTTTAGTAATAACGGTTTTAACCTCTCATCACACAACTTCTAGACCCAAAATACGCCGACACACGTCAGCTGCTATCAGAATCGAATCAGATAGAGCAGAGAAAAAACAGTCTACATTAGTCCATGAATAATTAGACTTTCATGAGAAGATCGACTAATTTTATTTAGACTGATAGATCCAGAGTGAAAAAAAGTATATAAAGTTTTAAGACTAACATCCACCGATGAAAACGAAATCAGAAATTATATTCGACTATGGAAGCTGGAGCTGGTTGGTCAGAGCCAGATGTGAAATGCGAAACGATTTCAAATTTATTATCAAATTTCCGGCGGAAATTTTAAATTTTAGTCATTAACTTTAATTCTCGTATACCTTTGAAGAAGTAGGGAGTTGATTAATGTTTCTTTGATTCGGCCTTGTGTCAGACTTAACCGAACTCCCTACAGCTTACAAGTTTTATGCAGAATTATCATTCATCAAAATTATCAGAATCTTCTCATCAGGAAGTTGGTTTTCGGCAAGTTGGTATATGTGGAATAGTGAAATAATAAAAATATACATTTTTTATGTTAAAATAGAATTTTTTTTTAAAGAAATGAATAACAAGGATTCGTAGAAATTAATATTCAATTCGAAAGTTGAGATTATCAAGATTTGTAGAAAATGTTTGTCGTAGTAATCGTTGAAAGAGTATATGCGTATGTATGTATGTATGTATGTATGTATGTATTAGCGTTTGTTTGATAGGAATGTCTTTGGTCGGAGAAGATGAAGTCAAAGGAATCAGTACAGAGAAAGAATGAGAAAGAGAACAAGGTGCAACCTGACCTTATCTCCGGGTCGAAGTTGGAGTTACATTTTAGTTTTGTCTTTCTCTCTGCTTCCATCTGACTGACTGATGCTGATCGGTGCCCTTTTATTGTCATTAGATTTTTCGCACCGACTCACATAGTCGTCAAGTCTTGTAAGTCGCTCACGTTGGTCAAAGATCAATTTAACACAAACTTGCAAAATCTGGTTTCTACTTTTTCTTTAAGCACATGCTCATTACTTTTCTGTTTGGAAAAAAACCTGGATTTCATATTTCATTTTGAATTTGTGTAAAAGTGAAGAAGAAGATCTATCTATCTATCTGAGTCTTTTCATATCTATCTATCTATCTATCTATCTATCTATCTATATATATATATATCTGAGTCTTTTCATATCTATCTATCTATCTATCTATCTATCTATCTATCTATCTAATCTAACTATCTATCTATCTATCTATCTATCTATCTGAGTCTTTTCATATCTATCTATCTGAGTCTTTTCATATCTATCTATCTATCTATCTATCTATCTATCTATCTATCTGAGTTTTTTCATATCTATCTATCTATCTATCTATCTATCTATCTATCTATCTGAGTCTTTTCATATCTATCTATCTGAGTCTTTTCATATCTATCTATCTGAGTCTTTTCATATCTATCTATCTATCTATCTATCTATCTATCTGAGTCTTTTCATATCTATCTATCTGAGTCTTTTCATATCTATCTATCTATCTATCTATCTATCTATCTATCTATCTGAGTCTTTTCATATCTATCTATCTATCTATCTATCTATCTATCTGAGTCTTTTCGTATCTATCTATCTATCTATCTATCTATCTATCTATCTATCTATCTGAGTCTTTTCATATCTATCTATCTGAGTCTTTTCATATCTATCTATCTATCTATCTATCTATCTGAGTTTTTTCATATCTATCTATCTATCTATCTATCTATCTATCTATCTATCTATCTATCTATCTGAGTCTTTTCATATCTGAGTCTTTTCATATCTATCTATCTATCTATCTATCTATCTATCTATCTATCTATCTATCTATCTGAGTCTTTTCATATCTATCTATCTGAGTCTTTTCATATCTATCTATCTATCTATCTATCTATCTATCTATCTATCTATCTATATCTATCTATCTATCTACCTATCTATCTACCTATCTATCTATCTATCTGAGTCTTTTCATATCTATCTATCTGTCTTTTATTCATATCTATCTATCTATCTATATCTATCTATCTGACTCTTTTCTATCTATCTATCTGAGTCTTTCTTATCTATCTATCTATCTATCTATCTATCTATCTATCTATCAGAGTTTTTTCATATCTATCTATCTATCTATCTATCTATCTATCTATCTATCTATCTATCTATCAGAGACTTTTCATATCTATCCAGCTATCTATCTATCTATCTATCTATCTATCTATCTATCAGAGTCTTTTCATATCTATCTATCTATCTATCTATCTATCTATCTATCTATCTATCTATCTATCTATCACTAATATGCCTTTCTCGATCATTCACTTTCTCTAGCCTACTTCTAAACCCTAATACATTCCATTATACATCACTTAACTTTATGACCTCTCAAATTTCTCTTATTCATCATTCACCCTCAATGCATTATCCATAATTAACTTAACCTTCCATTGGTATATCTAGCCATATCCACGAGTATAAGAGAACAATGTGTTTAAATTTCTTTATATATAAGTTTTCTAAAACTTTCAACCGTGTATCGCCTGATGAAGTGCTGAATATAGGCTCTGAAACACGACAGCTCTTGTCTAGAAAAAATATTTTATTATAAATAGTAAGAATGTTGCTACAAATATCTATAAAGATTTAATACAAGTGAAAGATTTGTTGCTTAGTTGATAGATGTTGTTTTCAGCATCTCAACTCAAGAATTCGTAGACGGGCCTAATCTATCCACTCGTCAGTGTGTATCAGCAATTCACTGCTTTTACTTTTTAATTTTTCGGAATTGTTTTTTTTTGTTTTTTGCTTTTTTTTTTACATTTTTCACTGATGCAAGTTTTCGTTCTATAGTGCACGTTTTTACTTAAAGTAGATAGTAAAAATTCACGCAGGTATCTTCATAACAATTTAATATATTTGTAAACGAGTTATTTTACGACTCAGAATTATACCATGAGTATTGTCTTCAGGCAATTTGCAATAACTGATTTTACCGTTTTTTTAAGAAGGCTCTCATAACGGTGGAATTTTTGAACGCCCTATTTTTTAAATTACAAGAAATTATAACGTTTTCATCCATGTTTGTATGAATCTAAGAGATATTTATATCTATCTATCTATCTATCTATCTATCTAAGTATTTTCATGAAATTAATGACAAAGATCAAGATTGAACTTCTTAGGTTAATGTTTTGGTCTTATAGTAACTTGTGGGGTTATGCAAAACTACCTCAAGCACAGCCTATTGGAACTGGTGAATGAAAAGATAGCAATACAGCATCCATACATTTTTTAAAAATTTAGTCCTTATAAATGTTAAATATCTTCCTTCTTCTTCTTTTATGTGCCCTGTCCTTTCTGGACGCAGGTGATCATGGCTTTCCACATTTTCCTATCTCTAATGGCTCTGAGCACGCTTTCTCATGTAACAACACGCAATCCTCGTTCTCTCATGCACCTGATCAGGTCCTTCAATATGTTATCCGTTGCTTTCCCCTGTCTATTTTTCCCTTTATTTGGCCTCTTAGTATCAGGTTCTCCAAGCCCTCCTTCCTCATTAATTTTCTTTTCGTTTCAATCCTTTCCAAAACCTCATCATTGCTCACATAATCGATCCATGATATTCACAGCATTCTTCTGTAGATCAGGTCCTTCAATATGTTATCCATTGCTTTCCCCTGTCTATTTTTCCCTTTATTTGGCCTCTTAGTATCAGGTTCTCCAAGCCCTCCTTCCTCATTAATTTCCTTTTCGTTTCAATCCTTTCCAAAACCTCATCATTGCTCACATAATCGATCCATGATATTCACAGCATTCTTCTGTAGATCAGGTCCTTCAATATGTTATCCATTGCTTTCCCCTGTCTATTTTTCCCTTTATTTGGCCTCTTAGTATCAGGTTCTCCAAGCCCTCCTTCGTCATTAATTTCCTTTTCGTTTCTATCCTTTCCAAAACCTCATCATTGCTCACATAATCGATCCATGATATTCGCAGCATTCTTCTGTAGAACCACATTTTAGATTGTTTCAAATTTTTCCTTCATCTTCAAAGATATTGCCCAACATTCACTGCCATATTGAAGAACCGACATCATATAGCAATCCAGTACTCTCTTTGTTCCTTGCAAAATTGTTCTGTTGCTTAATACTTTACTCAACTTTTCTTTGGCATATTAGGCTGCCCTGTTGGTGATGACCATGCATTCGGTTTTCTTGCAGTTTATTTGTAGTCTTTTCTTGTCACTCTCATCAGCTACCTTCAGTGATGTCAAATATCAGTATAGGCATTACTTTTATTTATGTCTATTAGTCCGGATATGCGAATCCATATTCTTGTCAAATTTCGGACAGTTAGCAAAAAAATACCAGTACTCAACTGTTTAATTTATTTTGTTATCTTATTTTATAGCTAGAACTCAACGCTTTACCTCATTTCGAGAAAAAAGACCAAAAATATTTGAAAGCAATCGGAGCAGAAAACATAATTTAGACAACATACTTTACGTGTTTTCAAACGACATAAACGAAATCCTACGCCAGCAAAATAAATGCCGATTATTTGTCATATCTATCTTAATATAGCCTCAACATGAAATATGTGCGCACACAGACGCACGATAGGAAGATATGGAAAGTTATTGGCTCTTCACAATTGTCAAGTATGTATTACGAGGTCATTAAAATTGATTGGAAATATATATTATTATTATCATCATCATTATTATTATTTATAAACATTTACCTGTAATAATATTTCTGACCTAAATATATACTCTCCCATAACATGCACATATGTTTGTGAGTTTTTTTTGGGAGAATATATATATATATATATATATATATAGTCATCCGCAGAAAGATCTGTTTCGCTGTATCACAGCTAATCAGTACGGCTTAGACTCCGTTCGCTTCCTAACCCAGGATCAAAACCCTACCGAATCGGCGTCAGTCGGCGATTCTATCCCTAGCGTCCGGCAGAAGAAGGCAGGGTTTTAGCGCGTATAAACCCGCCCAATATACATACATATATATATATATATATATATGTGTGTGTGTGTGTGTGTATGTGTGTGTTTTTCGTAAGTATTTAGCCTGCTGTTCATGCATTTACTTTTCTAAAGAGTGCTCGATACAAACGTAGAGAGTTATATTGTAATAGTTGTTACAATGGTTTATAAATTCATAGTATTGACACAAACATTTTCGTGTTTCGAAGCTAACCTTGTTTTTTGGTTGCTTCTGATCGATGAGAAGCAACCAAAAAACAAGGCTAGCTTCGAAACGCGAAAATTTTTGTGTAGTAATGCTACGAATTTATAAACCATTGTAACAACTATTATATATATATATATATATATATATATATATATATATATATATATTATTCATTCATAAATTATAAGATGGATATGTTAAAATATCACGACAAAAGTTGCCATTTTGTTTCAAAATGGCTACTTTTGTAGTGATATTGTAACATATCTATGTTATAATTTATGAATAAATAGTATTATTAGCTCTACTTTTGTATTGAGCACTTTTTTAAAAATAGTGTTTCTTTGGACAAGAAGTATTATTCCAACAATACTTATATATATATATATATATATATATATATATATATATATATATATATATATATATTTTAATTCAGATACTTCAATCCAAGGGAAAAAAGCAGGAAGGTAAATTAAATTAAAATTTTATTTTAATATTAAAAAATGATACAGGAAGAGAGCTCCATGTAATAAAATACTACAGAGGAATATTACAGAGCAAATATATATTAAAATATATTTGAATTAATCCTTTTTTAATATATATATATATATATATATATATATATATATATATATATATATTGCGTGTATTTAGGCAGCAAATATTATTAAGATAAATTTAAAAAAAATAAATTTTGTGTCGATTTATTTTATTGATCAACTTTTCAAAATTATTTATAGATATTGCACAATATTTGATGATACCTATTATATCAGTAACAGTCAATGTCTTATACAAAATAGCTGTCACATTAACATAAACGTTAAACCACCTGTTTGTTACCATTGACTTTTCATATATACGCAAATACTGGTGATTCTTTAAATATACGTAAAAAAATAGATATAAAAAATACATATATAAGTAGATTAGATATAAAATATTTATACAGAAATGTTCCTGCGAAGTAATATCTGAATTTACTAAAAAAAAACTATGTAAAATGATCAGTTCCTACAGATAAAATCATCAAAACGTGCAATTTAATCCCCAATCTATGTGTTCTCAAATCTGATAATAATTTTTATCGACTTGAATTTGGTTTGCCGATCTGATCTTCTCTCATCGGCGTTCTACTTAGCCTATTTAGGAAATTTTTGGAAAGTGGTGTCTCTAAGAATTTTTTTTACAAGACTCTTCTTATTTCAGTTACGTAAATAATTCTTTATTATTTCAAGCACACAAAATTTTCCATGATCGTGTCAACAAACTAAATAATGTAGAATTCACAATAGACTTTACCATTTAATCTGAGTCGAACAACTCTTTATCCTTCCGAGATATCATGCTGAACAGAAATAATCATTAACATCATTTTGGAGTTTAAAGAAATGGATGACTTGATCAATTTTTATTACTGTCACTGTAACAATATCAAATCAGGAATAACAATCAGGATTATATTTAAGCAATTTTATAATCTGCAGCCTCCAATACTTACCCAAAGAAAGCACATTTGAAAGCCATGTTATTTCATATACAACGCTAAGTGAAAGGCATACAAAATATGCTACAGAAATAAAAGATAGTAGCAATAAACGAGATAAAACAAATTCCATAATACTACATATTAACTTCATAAAACCTATAGTGGGTTATCCGGGGGTAACCAGTTTAAAGTGGGTTATCCGGGGATAACCCGTTTAAAGTGGGTTATCCGGGCGTAACCAGTTTATAGTGGGTTATCCGGGTGTAACCAGTTTATAGTGGGTTATCCGGGGATAACCCTGTTTATAGTGGGTTATCCGGGGGTAACCAGTTTATAGTGGGTTATCCGGGGATAAGCCGTTTATAGTGGGTTATCCGGGGGTAACCAGTTTATAGTGGGTTATCCGGGGATAACCCGTTTATAGTGGGTTATCCGGGTGTAACCAGTTTATAGTGGGTTATCCGGGGATAACCCGTTTATAGTGGGTTATCCGGGTGTAACCAGTTTAAAGTGGGTTATCCGGGGATAACCCGTTTATAGTGGGTTATCCGGGGATAACCAGTTTAAAGTGGATTATCCGGGGATGACCCGTTTAAAGTGGGTTATCCGGGCGTAACCAGTTTATAGTGGGTTATCCGGGGATAACCCGTTTATAGTGGGTTATCCGGGGATAACCCGTTTATAGTGGGTTATCCGGGTGTAACCAGTTTATAGTGGGGTTATCCGGGGATAACCCGTTTATAGTGGGTTATCCGGGGATAACCCGTTTATAGTGGGTTATCCGGGGGTAACCAGTTTATAGTGGGTTATCCGGG
Organism: Ascarosepion bandense; assembly: GCA_037127315.1. NCBI lineage: Eukaryota > Metazoa > Mollusca > Cephalopoda > Sepiida > Sepiidae > Ascarosepion > Ascarosepion bandense. The sequence goes on along the minus strand of JBBBDQ010000945.1, from coordinate 2,495,622 downwards.
GATAACCCGTTTATAGTGGGTTATCCGGGGGTAACCAGTTTATAGTGGGTTATCCGGGGATAACCCGTTTATAGTGGGTTATCCGGGTGTAACCAGTTTATAGTGGGTTATCCGGGGATAACCCGTTTATAGTGGGTTATCCGGGGATAACCCGTTTATAGTGGGTTATCCGGGTGTAACCAGTTTATAGTGGGGTTATCCGGGGATAACCCCGTTTATAGTGGGTTATCCGGGGATAACCCGTTTATAGTGGGTTATCCGGGGGTAACCAGTTTATAGTGGGTTATCCGGGGATAACCCGTTTATAGTGGGTTATCCGGGGATAACCCGTTTATAGTGGGTTATCCGGGGATAACCAGTTTATAGTGGGTTATCCGGGGATAACCAGTTTAAAGTGGGTTATCCGGGGATAACCCGTTTATAGTGGTTTATCCGGGTGTAACCAGTTTATAGTGGGTTATCCGGGGATAACCCGTTTATAGTGGGTTATCCGGGGATAACCCGTTTATAGTGGGTTATCCGGGGATAACCAGTTTATAGTGGGTTATCCGGGGATAACCAGTTTAAAGTGGGTTATCCGGGGATAACCCGTTTATAGTGGGTTATCCGGGTGTAACCAGTTTATAGTGGGTTATCCGGGGATGACCCGTTTAAAGTGGGTTATCCGGGCGTAACCAGTTTATAGTGGGTTATCCGGGGATAACCCGTTTATAGTGGGTTATCCGGGTGTAACCAGTTTATAGTGGGTTATCCGGGGATAACCAGTTTAAAGTGGGTTATCCGGGGATAACCAGTTTAAAGTGGGTTATCCGGGCGTAACCAGTTTATAGTGGGTTATCCGGGGATGACCCGTTTAAAGTGGGTTATCCGGGCGTAACCAGTTTATAGTGGGTTATCCGGGGATAACCCGTTTATAGTGGGTTATCCGGGTGTAACCAGTTTATAGTGGGTTATCCGGGGATAACTCGTTTATAGTGGGTTATCCGGGTGTAACCAGTTTATAGTGGGTTTTCCGGGGATAACCCGTTTATAGTGGGTTATCCGTTATAGGGAAATGTATGTGTGTTGAAAGACATTAGTTTGATTTGGCCGTATTAGTAGATAGCCCACTATAAGAGAAATCAGTCAGTTAAGTGCCATACGTGATACACGATTAGACGAACACGTCGAAAGATACATGGCTGACTGGGAAGAAGATGATCCCGCAGTAGGTTGCCATTAATTTCTGCGGTAAACTTGTTGCCAGCCAAGGCTATAGGATCCAATCTGTCCAGTTATTTAAACCATAAGTGAAGGGAAGAGATGGATTAATACCTTTCCCAAGGGTATTTGTGGATAAGTGAATGCAGGGAATTCAACTGTAATTCGAACTCTGGTCCCTAAATTGTCGTTCCTAGCCGATACACATTGCACCACGAAGCACATAAGAGGGGTTACAAAAACAAGAAAATCAAATTTTATCTAGAAACAACAAATTATATATGTATATATATATATATATATATATATATATATATATATATATATATACATGTCAATTAAGATTTTTACAAATAAAATTAATGTCTTTGTTACAAGGTTGTTAAAATGTTCATAGTAATTTTGTTGGAAATTGTTTATGCGTACGTCTGTATGCATGTGTGTGTGTGTGTTTGTTTGTTAGGAGTGTCTTTGAAGTCATCGCTCAGTCTTTAGGGTACCGGTGTGTTATTAAGTACATAGGTGCACGGGGAAGAAGAAGAAGGAAAGAGGGAGAGAAAGGCAATAATAATAAGATCGCTTGACGTTAATCAAGATTAATTGTGCTCCTATTTTATCTACTGCGACAGTCTTCTTGTCTTGTCCTTTTATTTCGTTTTCTGGGGCACCAAACAAGTCATTTGGGAATTCACACCCGGATATACTTCTGGGCTTCCCATTGGACGACACACAAACTTCGCGTCGGTTCGCGAAATGGTCCTTAAAATGAATTTGATTTTTTTATAATTAAAGATTATTTGAATTTGTTTTTTTTTTAGATATTTCCTAGTTTGCTATATGCTGAAAAATATTTCACACCGAGGTGTGAAATTTCGCTAGTTTTGCGTGCAAAGTTTGTAAATTCCAGAAAATTCGATTTTCTATTTCTTTTTTTAACAAATTTAATGAATCAGATTTGAATTTTAAATTTAGAATTTGTTTTGTTCACTACAAATCTACTCTCCATAACAACTTCTTCAATCTACGCAACATCAAAATAATAACAACCACATCCAAAACTATTAATAATATAATCAGTACAACAAATATCCATAGTAACAATTATTCAGAAGCAGGTATATATAACATAAATAGCCATAACTGTTCCTCAAAATATATTGGGGAAACCTGCAGAAATGAGAAAAAATATCTGTGAATACAAACAAAAACTTACACACAACACAGAAATAAATTTAACCGCAACTCTGATCTGAAGAACATCAAACTTATCAAAAGAAAAAGTGATTTATTTATTTGAAAAATTCTTGCAAATATAAATATTAAATATAAATCTGCACCCACAATTTTTCTAACATTTTTATTCCTGAAAGAATGACAACTTTCCCAAACCAATAACACTTGACTGCAAAAATGTAGAAAGAAGTTAAGAGAAAACGCTTAAGTACTTGACTTTTTTTTTTTAATCATTTCACCCCGAGCAAGGCGGAAAGGCCACTGAAGTGCAGGGGGCTACATAAATGTAAAAAGATTAATTAGAAAAGAGTGAGGAGTACAAACTAGTTAGAAAGGAACAATAAAAAGCTGAGAAAGCAGGTGCGATGACAGATACATAGGTGGAGAGAAAGGGAAGGTTATACAGGGGAGGGGAGAGAGCTAGAGTCCAGTGGTTAGAAGATGAGTATTGACTTTGCATTTAAATTTCTGGAGGTTGTAGCCGTCAGGAAAGCAAGAATACGGGAGCGAGTTCCACAGGCGGGAAGTGCGAGAGAAGAAGCTGCAGGAGTAGAATTGTCGTCTGCATTTGGCTAACCTGACTGTGAATGGGTGCACGAGTAAACACCTATTGAGGAGGCATCAGTGACTTAAGTTCGTCCGAGCAGAAGCCATGAAAGTATTTATAGAACAGACAAAGGGAGGCCACATTTCGACGATGGGGAAGTGGCTGCAGTCGAGCCGCCAGATCAGTACCTATCACATTACAGACTCTCCTTTGGAGCCTGTTAAGAACACTGAGAAGAACGGCAGGGGCACCTGACCATAAATGACAGAATTACTCCATGCACGGACGGATGGTTGACTTGTATATATGCAGGATGGATTCAGGTGGAAAAAACATCCTGGATCGACATAGTGACCCAACCTTCTTAGCAGTAGATTTTGCTATGGATTCAATATAGTGGTTCCATTTGAAGTCTGAGGACAGGTAAGTCCGAGGATGCGGAGTGTATTAATCTCCAGGAGAATCGCTTGATCCATGCTTATGGGAGGCAGGAGAGGTTGCCTGTAATGGTTGACAGACATCAGCTTGGTCTTAGATGAATTGAAGTTGACAAGCCACTTCTTGCCCCAGTTCACCACAGAGTGTAGATCCCGTTCAAGGTCAGCAGCGAGATTATGTCTGTCCGCCACGACAGGTTTCTTACTGGTGCGGGAGTATATTGTAGTGTCATCTGCGTAGATGCCTACTTGGGACTTGATCTCATCTAGGATGTCGTTGATGAAAATAAGGGAGAGCGTCGGGCCCAGGATAGAGCCCTGTGGGACACCAGCGTTCGTGCTGTTAGGTCAAGCAGGCGACCGGTAACACCATAACCGCGTAGTTTGCATAGGAGGCCAGAGTGCCAAACCCTGTCGAAAGGCCTTGGAGATGTCCAGAGCAACCGCGCGAGCTTCGTCAGACTCATCAAGGGCCTGTAGCATGTACTTCGTTACGGTTGTTAGCAGGTCGGCCGTGAACCTGGCAAAGCGGAATCCATATTGCCTGTCGGAGAACAGTTTGTGGGCGGTGAGATGATGAACTATTTCAGCATTGATTATAGCCTCGAATACTTACCCGAATATCGGTAGAAGACTGATACGGCGATAGTTGGATGGGTCCGAGCGTTCACCACAATTCTTAAATACAGGAACAACTGAAGAGAACTTCCAGCATGCAGGAAAGCAGGAAGCAGAAAGGCAGTAGTTAAATACTTTAGAGAGGACAGCGGGGAAAGTTCAGGAGCACACCTCTTATGTTATTTCAAATGGAAAACACATAAATTAAACAAAAAACAAATTAATATAAATAGTAATTTGCAAAAAAATTGTATAAAAAATTTCAAAGCATCACTGGTTAACGTTTGTTTATTACACATTGATTTGTAACCATTAACGTCCCCCATAGCTTGACTGTCGTTTCCGCTAACCTGATGAATATCGATGAGCGTTCTTAACTCAAAACATTTATAAAACCAATAACATTTTCAATCATATATATAAATACTTGCTTCAAGATAAACTTCTTGCATTTGTCTTGGTAATATTTCACAGAGGACAAAACACATTGGCTAAAAAGGTTTTCATATTGTCTTTTTACAGATATAATCTATCTTATATATATATATATATATATATATATATATATATATATATATATATATAATTATTGCTTGCTCGTTGTCTAATCATCGACGGCTGTCAGTTTTTTGCGAGATCGTTAAGCATTGCATAAAAGTAAAATTTCTCTAAACATCGGTCAGCTTATTTAGAAAACGAAAAATTCTTACTAAAATGTATCGATGAAAAAGTCATTCCACGATCTATACACAAAATCCGGATTCTACCTAAAGAGCACTAAGAATATGTAGTTATCTCCCTTAGACTTAAGTCTCTAAGTTACTTATTCGCAACTGCCATAACAAGGTATTAAACTCACAACTCTTTGTTCAAGAAAATGCATATAATCAACGTTTTTATCAACAGGGTCACTTGTTTTGAGGCCAGAAATTCCAGTGGATAATAGCGGAATTACTTCATTAGGTATAATTATCTGATATCCGGAAGTGTCATTGCACATATAATGTTAATAAGATACCTCAGAGATCAAAAGAAAGGTGCGCCTGAAGGCCAGATTGTACAACGACCGAAACGTCGTGAACATGGCAATCAAGATGAGGAAAACAGTCCGAACATTGCAAATAATGTAAACACTACCTCATCTCAGAAGTGTATATACACACACATACACACACACACACACACACACACACACACACACACACACACACACACACACATATATATATATATATATATATATATATATATATATATTGTTTAATACTTAGTTTTTGGTCCTAATAAAGTTAGACTAGTACAAATGTGTATTAAAAAGTGTCCTATACCAATTATATTGTAGAACTTTTGAATATTTTTCATTTTTTAAACGAGTTATTTCACTACCTTGGTTTCCATCATAAGTGGTTTCTTCAGGTGATTTTTAGTTATTAAAAATCGCCTGAAGAAACCACTCCTGGTGGTAATCAAGGTAGCAAATTAACTCGCTTAAAAATGAAGTATATATATATATATATATATATATATATATATATAAAAATATATTTTCAAAATTCAAAAGTGCTGAATGAACCTTTCAACATGAAATCCCTAAGAGAGATTTCACGTCTCCTCCGTAAGAGTCTGTCTATATGTAAAAGAGAATAAAAATAAGATGAAAAAGAGATATAAAAAAATAAAAAAAAGATAAAGAAATAAAAAAATGAAAGAATAAATAACGGTTAACTTTTGAGAAATATACATCACAAAAATGTTTTTTTTGAAAACAGTCTGTATTTAGTTTTTACTTTTAGATCGAGTTGTACGTGAAGAGAAGGGAAATTTAGCAATGTCTATCTTAATAAACGAAGTATTAAGGAAGGGGGTCGTTAAAGTGCGAATTGGGTTAAACAAAAACAGAACAGAAAAGGAAGGGGCAGGATATAACAAATGTATAGAGAAAAAATAAAGAAGGGGAAATAAAGAAAGAAAAAAAGAAAATATTTCAAATAGAAACGCTCGATACGTGTCAATCAAATTTAACTTTAAATGTTTAAAAGGGTTAAAGTTTTAGAAAAAAAGAGACTTATTTAAAAAAGTATATTTAGGGAAAAAATAGAAATAAGATTTTTAAGAAAATGTTTAATTAATTTAATCTAATTAACGAAATTTTAGGCATAGACAAACTAAATAACAATTAAAGAAAATTACAAACTTTTTAAAAAAATTAATCTTAAATTTTTTTTCATATAAATTTTTAAAAAAGTTTTATATATAGAAAATTTATGATGCAAAAAAGGTTATTATAAAGATATATATATTAACAGAGGAAAATAGGGGTTAGTAAACGAATTCATATTTTATAAAGATAGACAATTAAAGGAGACTGGGAGAGGAAGGTAGAAGGGTTAAATTATTATTTAAAGTTAAAATTAAATTTATTTATCAAACATCATTAAATTTATATTTTTAATATCCTAAAATCTAAAAATTACGAATTTAAAATTTAAGTGTTCACAAAGCTAAATTTATGGCGGCACTTACTAATAAATTCCCTTCTAAAATTCAGGAGCAGGTGCTGGTAAGGATACTTCAATATTGAATTCAATATTGAATTTTTTTCTAGAAAACACAGACAGCAAAATTCCTCGGAATACGGGCTGAACCTATTAGTTTTCAGCTAATTACAGGATCCAGCCCTTCCTCTTTCATATTCCAGAATATCCGTGTAAGAGCTGTCTGGTATTTTTGACCCGGGTTCGAAAAAATACCTTGTGGTTATAAAGTCTCTGCTTAAAAGGTCCAGCGGACATACCAATATAGGTTCGGTAGTTATTTTTGTTGTTTGATGGAGAAATGCGGGCTTCATAAATCACCTGGGTGGATTTACATTTGCCCTCCACCGGGCAGGCGTCCACAGAGCTACAGCTGCATTCATTCAAAATTCCGGACCCAGAATCAGTATTGCGTAAATTCAAATAGAATACTTCTGTTATGGGAATTTATGAAGTTGTCTATATTAGGGGTACAAGAATAGCTGATTTTAAGGGTGTACCTATTAAACATTTTTCGTAAAGGATTACTGTTATTAAAATTTTTGTCTACTAATTTGAGAAAATATTTACCAATATTGATATTAGTTAATTTACAATAAGGAGGGTTAAACCAAATTATCTTCCTTTTTCTACAGTTTCTTTTATTTTTAGTTTTAGATGATTCGGGGTCTATTGTAGGTTTATTATATGTTAATTTGTTCTTATATCCGCTCTTTTGAAGGGCCTTACGGTAATTATCTTTACCTGCGTTGAAAGTTTTAATGTTGGAGGTTAAATTGGTTAATTCTATTATTCACTGTATTGGGTATCTGTTTTATAATATTTTTGGGGTGGTTGGATAAAATATTAATATAAGTGGGAGAATTATTTTCTTTGACAAATGGCTGGTAGGATCCATCATTTAAATTAAGGGTGATATCTAGATAGTTTACAATTTTAAGATTAGAAGTAACTTCAACCTTAAAACCGAGGTAAATTAGGGCTCTAATTATTTTTTGTGTATTCTATTTGTATAGGGCCCATTAGGAATTAGGGAATAAATATTAATCCATCATCCCGATATAGGCCTATTTGTTTTGGGTCTAAGAATCTACTTAGAACATCTGAAATATAAATACCTACAAGATCTGCTTCCTGGGATGAATCATAGGGAAATCGAAACTATCCTTTGGTTCTTTCGTCCATATGGAATTATTAAAGGTGAGAATGGATTTTCTAGCCGCTAAGATAATCTTATAGTCCCTATCAGAAATATCCACGGAATCTTTAGCAAAATGTAAGCAACTTACAAGAAGGTCTTTTGATATAGAAGAATAGAAGTCAACAATATCGATTTTAAGGAAGGTGGACTTAGATTTATTATTGATGTTATTAAACCAGTATATTGGTATCCGAAGAATTTTTCCAAAGGTTTGGTTGTAAATTCGATTGCAACTTCTCTATTGGGTTTTTTAGAATATCCCTAGAAATTATGCCTACTTTTAGTAGGATTAATCAGTCTAGTTTTTAATTTGTTTTGGAAGTTTGGTTTGTGGTCCTTAAATAAAACGTAAGCTTCTTTGGTAGAAACTTTGCCAATTTTGTTACTAATATTTAATTCCTTAGCAAATTTAGCAGCATCTATATTAATTTCAGATAATGTTAGGTTTCTTCTGTCTACTTTGTAATTACTAGTTATGTTTTTTTTTTTAAGAATACTTAGGTAATTTGAAGGACCACATTTATAAATGTTATTAGATTTGTCGGATTTTACCCACAGGTACTTAGAGTTTTTTTTTTAAGTTTTAATATCTGACTTTAACAAGTTCTGAAATTCATTAGAAGTCCCACGAAATTTAATCTTGGGGATCAAGTCGAAAAGGTCCTTCTTAAAAGATTTCAGAAATTTGCATACAGGAGGTGTAAGTTGAGTTTTCAAGTTAAAAGACTCCGTAGAACAAGATGAAGAATCCGTAGAACGAAGTAAAAAGTAGGCCTTCAATCGAAGTCTCCTCACGAAAATTTTCAATTTTTTCAGTGAGGTGAAAGAGAAAAGAGTGAAGATTAGGGTAAGGTGTATTTTTCAAAGAATAATCCGGGGTAAATTTCTCCATATTCCATATATATATATATATATATATATATATATATATATATATGTAATGCAGGCCATAATTATTTGGCAATAATATATATTAGGCAATAATATATATATATATATATATATATATATATATATATACTACCGGCCATAATTATTAGGCAACCCCATATATATGACTATACTTTTGCGATGAGGTAGTATTTACATTATTTGCATTGTTCGGACTGTTTTCCTCATCTTTATTGCCATGTTCACAATGTATTTCGTACTACGTTTAGTATTTATTTCTAAGTGGATAATTCTAAATGAAAATAGAATGGTTCTTTTGTTATTATTACTTTATTTTACAAGGCAGTCAGGAAGCCTTTGCTTCGGCCAGCCAATAAGAAGAAGAGACTAGCATGGGGAAGAGAGCACAAAAAATAGACACCAGAACAGTTCATTTGATGCACATTTTATTATGCAGTATTAACAAAAGAACCTTCTTATTTTCATTTAGAATTACCCATTTGGCAATAAATAATAAAATAATATGAAATACATCATTAAAAAAACAATTGGGGTGGCATAATTATTATGGCCGGTCATGTCTATATACCCTTTTATTTCTGCAATGTTTTGGCCACACAATCTGGTAGTTTTCAGTAGAAGTACATTAGTAAACAAGAGTATTAATCGCAGACTTCTCGGACAGAAATGTCTGCCACAGAGAACTTAAAAAGAGACGATGATAAAAATCGCTATTTAAAAACATTGGGGAAAAAGATAAACATTATAATCTATAAATTGGTTTAAACAGAAATAAAAAAATTATCTGTGATCTATTTTATGGGGATGATTGTTGTTTAGTTAAGGAAAAATAAAGAATTCAGGCAGTATCATTATTTTTAAAATCAGCTTCCCCCAAACAAGGCGAGATAGCTCCTACTACGCAGAGTTTTACAGTGAGAGAAGAAGATAAAAGATGGCGATTCAAATTTATGAAGCTGTCAGGGAAGCAAGTAGACGGAAAGACTTTTCAACAAGCAGGATGTGCGAGAAAAGAAACTGTTCGAGTAGAAATATGTGTTTATTTAACCACTTTAACATTAAAAATGGTGAAACGTAGAAGCTAATGACGCTTAAATTCACGTGGTCGTGACAACAGGGAAAGAAAGCTGATCAGAGCGATTACATTGATTATATTTGTAAAGGAGGATATTGAAGTTGAGAAGCCAAGTCAGAATCGATTACATTGCAGATTTTTCTTAGGATTTTATAAAGAACATTTAGATGAATAGCAGAAACACCCGACTAAATATGGCGAGAATATTCAATGAACGGTCGAATGGCAGATTTATAGATATCATGAGCGATAGTAAAAGAAGAGACAGATGACTAAATTTGGTTTGAGTCTGAGTTTTGTTAAATGGCATATCAACTTCTGTGGGTTATTTAAAGCCAAAAATATGGGGTCTTAAGATTTTTTTTTTAAGTTCGGTTATAGTGAGAAAGCTGATTTAGTCAGATTTTAAATGATTTTTTTTGTTTTTATTCTTTTTATTTTAGAAAACTGAAAATGTCTTCTAGTTTTGTATTCAAAAATGTTTGGCTGAGAATAATGTTTTCCTTCAAAAATGTGTCATGGTAATTGTTGGGAGCCTATGGACTCTTCCATGGTATACATATAATCCTGCCTACAGAGAACGGGAGTAGTTTTGTTTTGGCAGTTGAGTGAGTTGAGTTCTTGTTTTACTCTACTACGACGCTGTCAGCACTCTGCCTTCGGGTAGAGGGAGCTCTCTACTTCCGAGCAGAGAGCAATAACCCAGTCGTGGTTCCGCCGAAGGGTAGAAGCACGACTGGGCAAAAATAGACAGATATTTTTTGGCCGAGCCAAATATAGTCCGGAAATCCCAGTCATAACTGACCATGTGTCATATGTTGGCTCTTACTGCGAGGGACAACTAAATATAGTTGAGTGAGTTGAGTTATCAGTCAGAGCACTGGAACCACCGCTTGTTGGTCAGCCAGAAATCTAGACTTATTACTGGACTTGCTTCTTTGTAAATATTTGACTCCTACTAACAATTATTCCTGAATCTACTAACCGCATACAGGTTGTATATATCTTTGTTCAATACACTTACCTTTTTTCCTCTCACATCGTTTTTGTGTTATTATTATATTGTGTATTTTCTAAACAAGAAACCACAACAGTAATAATTTTTTCTTCAAAAATATATTGTTGGTAATATTTTTCTTTCAAAAATGTATATTATTCCATAAAAGTGTACTTTTATAATTTCATAGTGTTTTGATCCCAGTTTGGGGGTTAACTATTTACCCATAGCTGAGACCCTAACTGGTGCTACTACTCCGGGTTAGGGTGGACCTGGGAACAACAGCAATTAAGAGGTAGTTTCTTCGCCTTACAACCTCCCAATCATAGGCCTTTTAGCCGGATGCATTTTACCGTCATGTCCAGGACCTACTGAATTTAGTAGAGATAGATTGAAGGCTCATGTAAAATGGCCTGGAGATTCAATCAAGAATTCGCATAGCCTGCAGGAGTTGTTTGCGGACATGAACTCCCAGTCCCTTCATGTTGACACTATAGGCTTTCCTAAAGAGTATATTGTAGCAAGGAATCGAGAAATCAGCGGTAGTGATTGAATAATGGTTAGTTTCACAGAGCGCTAGGATGTCTGGGGGCTTTTTGAAGAGGGACGATTCAACACTGCAAAAATTAGCACGATCGCCACTGATTTTGGAGAAAGATATGTTGAGGTTTTTATTTTTGTTCTATTTTTTCGGCTGGTTTAGTTTTATATCTTTGCTTATAGCCATGGTGTGTTATTTTGGTAAGGCCTAGGGTATAAGTAGCAGTCGGTCGTTAAATGTAATATGTGCGGGAAGAGAACTGGCGCAGAGTAGCATCAGGGTCTTCTATCGAAAGTGCTTGCGGGGAAAACCCATCCATGCACGATATGGCACTGCAAGAACCCAGATATTATTCGACTGTTAATCAGAAGAGCCTCTCCTAATTACCAGTCGGGAATCTGCAACAAGGTAACTACCGACGCTGTACCCCCAGTATGAAAAGGTGTTTGTCACCATACACAGATATTACAAAAAAATAAAAACATGTGACGCCACCACTAAAGCCTGAGAAGAGTAGAACAGGAAAACTTTCTTAAAAAGAAAGCAAGGGATAAGCCTCTACTGCTATGAAAGCAAAGCGGGAAGTGTATGGAACAGGGTGATAGGAAATCCTATCTAAGCCTATTAAAAAATAAGTTACTAAGTTTTAACTTAGTAAAAGTCGAGATACTCATTACAGATTCGATAAAGATTTAAAACTGGCAAATCCATAACTTGTAAAATATCATCTCCTCACAAAGCGGTTTCATCATCAGTTGTTAATATCTTCGAATGTTCGATTCAAATAACTTATTTGGGCATCTGAATCAGCTGAGAACAAAGGTTTTTGACCATGCAATATTTAACTAACATTCTAATGTATAAATCGGGGAAGAAGGACACAGGTCAATCTGAAACATCAAGCATGAACGCCTAGAAAGTACAGCAGAAGAATAAAAAAATATAAACAAAGAAAGAAAATGTTATAAAATTAAGCGATTTCAGACGACAAAGTTTTAACAGAATTTAAGCAATTAAATACCACAGAGAACATCAGTTGGAAAATTTCAAAAAAGAAATAAAAAGAAAATATTAACAAAAACAAGCAGTAAAATTAGAAATAAGCACATACTTTTACTGGAACAATGACAAAAGGCATTGACGGAATCTTCTCTTGAATTAGATTAAGCGAAGCGATATTTCGTGTGCAGAAGTCGTCTTATCTTTGCAGGTGGGCTTCTCAGGTCATATTGTTATCCAAGGGAGCTTAATTAAGAAAGACAATATAATGGTATCCGAGAGATGGTTGACATCATAACTATCTAGTAGATTAGCAGAAATAAGCAAGAGAGGTTTCGATTCCGGTTCTTCGTCAGTTAAGTCCTCCTTGTATTTAACCAGAAATGATTTACGTTTTCATTTCCTTTATAATGAACGTTCCTTTGGAAGAACAAGTTTAATTAAATTTAAAAAATTGTTTTTGCTACTTACAAATAAAATATGAAATCTGTTACTGCTCGTTTGTTTTGTTCATGTACGTTTTGATTGCGTTAAATAAATTCGCGAAGAATCTGTGTAAGTATTATTGTTTGTATTTTTTTTACCACGGAGCAAAGTGTAGTAACTGCCTGGCTTCTTGCACATCTGATCTAGCTTCAGTTACACTTTATAGAGAAAGAATGTTTAATAGCAGGTTATCGTTTTCAACCTCAGATACGAGTTTAGTACCTGTCCAATTTCCGGAGCGTCTAAAATGTACCCAGCTTAACGTACATGCTAATATTGAGAGGGTACTGGGAAAATTTATGTAAACTATAAAGGAATCGGGAAATAAACGAAAAGAATGCCAGACGAAAGAAGTGGAATATATATATATGTGTGTGTGTGTGTGTGTGTGTGTGTGTATAATATACACTATAGGCCATAATTATTAGGCCACCCCAGTGTCCTTAAAAAATGATGTATTTCATACTATTTTTTGTATTTATTTCCAATTGAATAATTGTAAATGAAAATAGAATGGTTCTTTTTTAATACTGCACCATAACATGTGCACCAAATGAATGCCAGACGAAAGAAGTGGAATACATATATAAGGAATCAATATTGCAATTTCATCAATGAAAGAATGAAGAAAATTTAGGGTGATTCGGACGAGTTAATGTTTGCTTACTTGGCTTGTAAAATTTTGAAAAGTAATAACAACAAAAAAAACATTCCATTTTAATTTAGTATTATCCACTTAATAGTATGAAGTACCTCATTTCTTTTAAAAAAACTGGGATGGCCTATTAATTATGGCGGGTTATGTATATATATATATATATATATATATATATATATATGTGTGTGTGTGTGTGTGTGTGTGTGTGTGTGTGTGTAAATATTTTCAGAAAGTATGTATATGTAGAAGAGATAAAATAAGTAAAAACGAGACAAGAGAAAAACACACATTAGTAGATAAGTATATTTTTCCTCTTGTCTTTTTTAATTCTCATATCACTAAAACATCCACCCTTGCTTCCAACCGGGACCGATACTCGACCCTTTCTGCATTTGTGAAAGTGCTTACTCCCTAAGCCGTGAAAATATTTATAGAAGAGGCCACAGGAAAGCCATGTCACACCGGTGAGATAGTCGGTATCTATCAGATATTTATATGTATATATATATAAAACGGTGACAATTTATCCATTTCATACTGTATATAATGTCTGCATATTCTGTTGAGTGCAATAACCATTATCAACATATCGGAATTAATTTTACCTCAGAAATAATGGGCCCTTGTACAATATGAATGTGACTCACTGAACATAAATTATCATAGTCTAGTGATAAGAATGCTCAATGTGACTGATGTAACTTCAAACACATATTTTAAATATACAGTTATTTATCAGTTAAACTGGTGGCAACTCAACGCCGAAGATTCCAGTCAACACAGCCGTTTATCCCATAGATTAGGGTAAGAGATGAATTCATACCTTTTCTATGAGTATTTAGACGTAAATGAATGCAACGAAGTTGACTGAAATTCGAACCCTGCTCTTCTTTTATTTCTAGTTCCGAGTCACTATAAATATACACGTGTGATAATTCAGAATTAAATTAAATATCTGTATTTACAATATAAATAAATAAAACTTGATTTTACCAACACGTTTCGTCCCTTGAGGAAGTTTATCAAGGGAAATATAAAGTTTTTCTTTCGTAACTTGTATTTATACACAAAAGTAATGGTGAGGAAAATATTTTTATTTAAATTATATTATAAATAAAAATATTGTCGTTTCTACTAATGCCATGTACTTTCAGGATGTGCGCCATCATATCTCTCCACACTTTTTTTCCTCTGTAGCTCATAGCAATCTTTGTTTTTGCTATCTGTTATGATCCTTGTTTTTACAACCATTTATACAACCTCATTAGGTAGATTAATAGTTTTTTCTACACCTCTGATTGTCCCATTTTCTATACCTAATTCCTCATTATTTGCCCCATTTCGACATTTTCTGATTTTAAGTCTGTGTTCTGTTGGTCACCATTATTCCAGTGAGTAATCTAAAAAAAAATAAAAGTATGACCCCTACAAATAAGAATAATCTACCACCGTGGAGTAAACAAATGTTTGGCTAGAAAATTCTAATGTATATTCCCCGAAGAAGCTACCAGCGTAAAAAGGCCAAACTTATTGTAAATTAAAAATGAGCACAACAGTCCACACGATTTAAATATTGTAAATAATCTATGTTCTTATAATATTTACATATATACAAGAACGGATGACGGAGTTTGGTGGATTAAGGTAAATAATGTGAAGATACAGTTAAAGGGTGTGAGATAAGAATTAAGACAAGAGATAATAGGTAAAGACTAGATAAAACTGCAAGAACACCGTCAAGCTATTACAGGGGAGATAGGAAATCAGGCATAACTGACCATATATGGAGGACAGTTGAAATATTAAATAGAGAACATCACTGGAAAATATGACAACTTAAGGAATAAGCGCATATGCTATCCCACACAAAGTACTTTAGCTTGTTAAGCATAGACATAAATACAGTATGGAAGCAAGTAGTACATAAAAAGATTTATAATTAGTAAAAAAGCAGTTCAAACGAATATTCGAGGTAACATTTGATTTATATGGACATACAAAAAGACAGACCACACGAGTCGAAATTAAAAACAAATTTATTTATTTTTAGCATACAGAGTAATTAATAATTTATTTAAATGCATTGTTTACTAAATAAAGGCCAATGAGATGTCTGCAACATAATCAAAGCAAATGAAATATTCGTTTTATAATAAAAATTAGAAAGCTACATATTAAATGTAGAAAAGTAGAAAATGACTCACTGAATTGTTTTCAAAGAAGTGGTTCAATTTTCGAAGTAAATTCGCAGTAACAGCAAAATATAGAACGCCCACACCATCCAAATACTTCTCCTTGGTGTGGGAGCGACTTTGATCTTCCTTTCATTTCTCGAAACTGCAAGAAAACGGACGAGGAAAGATTTTTAAAAAATTATCAGATTTTGCCGAGAGAAAAATTCGAATATAATAAGTTTTTTCAGCACATGACGGATCGTTTTTGTCATGTGATTTAGGCAAGAAAACTTTGAGTCTCTTAACGCCATTGAATTCTATTTCACCGAACATCTTCCACTAACTAACAATACGTATTAATTAAAGTAAAATGTGTTTAATGTCTTCTTCTTCTATCTGCCCTGTCCCTTCAGGACGTAGGCGATCATGATTCTCCACGTCTCCCTAACCCTTGTGGCTCCAAGTATGCTTGCTCTTGTTACTCCTGGCAACCCCCGTTCCGTCATCCACCTGATCAGGCCCTGCAGATATGTTATCCGCTGCCTACCTCTGTCTCTCTTTCCCTCTATCTGGCCAGTCAGTATCAGGTTCTCCAAGCTTTCCTTCCTCATTGCGTGTCCCAGGAATTTCATTTGTCTCTTCCTAATGCTCAGTATTAATTTCCTTTTCGTTGCCATTCTTTCCAACACCTTATCGTTGCTTACATGCTCAGTCCACGATATCCGCTGTATCCTTCTGTAGAACCACATTTCCACTGCTTCCAGTTTTGTACTCATTTTCGAGGATATTGTCCAGAATTCACTGCCGTATTGAAGAACTGACATCACGTAGCAGTCCAGCACTCTTTTCTTTGTTTATAGTGAAATTTTCCTGTGTTAGTACTTTACTCAGCTTCTGGAACGCGTCCTTTGCCATGCCAATTCGCCTTCGTATCTCTGTGTCGCACTTTCCATCACCTGTTAAAACACTTCCTAGGTACTTAAATTTTTGCACCTGCTTTATTCTGGTATCTCCCACCTGTATTTGGCATTTTGGGTTGGCACCTTTTGCTGATGACCATGCATTCAGTTTTCTTGAAGTTTATTTGTAGTCCTTTTTTGTCACTCTCCACCGCTACCTTCTGTAGGAGGTCTTATATTTTCCTTTCAGTGTTTGCAGTCAGCATTGTATCATCTGTATACCTTATGTTGTTCAAGTTGTGGCCTCCAATAACAAATCCTGGCGTGTCATCTAGGGTCCTCAAAATATTCTCGCTGTACAGGTTGAACAGATCCGGTGAAAAGATAGATCCCTGTCTTACGCCTCTTTCTATTTTTGTAAATCTACTGATATCGTTACCTGTCCGTATGCATGCCGTTTGTTGCAGGTAGAGATTCTTGATTACTCTTATGTCTTTGCCGAAAATGTCGAGGTTGCCGAGCATCTCCATCAATACCTTGTGTCGTATCTTGTCGAAAGCCTTCGCATAGTCAATGAAACATAGGTACAAGTTCTTTCTTCATTTGTATTGCCCTTTCGGAGAGCATCCTAATCATGAATATGGCGTTCCTTGTTCCAGTGTCTTTGACGAACACGCACTGTTCCTGCCCTTATCTCTGGCTTGATTCTGCTTCTCTCTCTATTCATCAGGATTCTGACAATCAGTTTTGTAATGTGACTCATTAAGCTGATAGTTCTGTGTAGTTCACACTCGTTTGCACCTGGTTTCTTCGGCAGTGCTATAAATATCGACTTGCATAGGTCGTCTGGTATTATTCTGCTGCTATAAATTTCGTTTATTATGTCGGTGATTTTTCCTATGACGTATTCTTCTAAGGCTATCAGCAGCTCTAACACTATGCCGTCTGGACCAGCAGCTTTGTTTCTTTTCATTTTGGCCATTGCAGCTTCCACTTTGGATTTTAGTATTTCCAGTCCATCCACCTTCTTGTGTATTCTCGGTTGTTCTCTCCTTGTCGCAAAAAAAGATCTTTTATATATTCTTCCCAACGCTGGATTATTTCCTCTTTCTCCAATATGATTGTTCCATCCTTGGATTTTATGCATCCTGTTGAGGAGCAGGTTATTTTGTCCTGTTAGTTCTCTTATCTCTTTATGCATCCCTGCTTTGTTGGTCCTGCTCATTCTCTCTACTTCTGCGCATTTGTTGTTGAGCCATTCCTCCTTTAGCTTGTCTGCATTTGTTCCTTATCTCCCTGTGAAGTTTCTTGTACTCTGCTTCCATGTCTTGGTGTTATTTTGTCTCCTTTGCATCATGTGGAGAATCTCTTCGGTCATCCTCTCGTTCTTTCTTCTGCGTCTGCTTTCCTTTGGGGCTATATTGTTTGCTGAGGTCACCATCGTTTCCTTTAGTGAATCCCATTTTGAGTGCCCTTTTCCAATTTGTTCTTCATATTTCTTTCTCACGCTGTTATTGTATTCTTTCTGCCGGGTGAGATCATTCACAAGCGTGTCGTATTGCAGCCATGGTGATGTGCTAGGCTACTTCAGTCTTCGGAGTTTCATCCTTAGTTTGCAGATGACTGGGATGCCGGTCGCTCCCTCCTGCAGTCGGCACCTGGATATGATTTGCAATGGACCACTGCGTTCCTGAATCTCTTGTTTATAGTTATATAGTCTATTTGGTTCTTTCGTGTCGCCTCCTGGGCTTCTCCATGTCCATAGACGTCGTGGATGTTCTTGAAACCAGGTGTTAGTAATTACCTGATCATTGGCTGAGCACCATTGGACCCATTTTTCTCCACGTTCGTTGCGGTCTCCCCTAGTCCAAAGTTTCCGGTCGTGTCTCCTTCCCTATCTTTACCTACCTTGAAAGCTTTAAAACTAATCAATGGTCCTGGAGCTCAGACTATTTAGACGTTGGCACGAAGGACTAAAAAGCAATAGTTGTTTCCAGTTAAAGCGAAACCGTAAATTGAAAGAAAAATGAATGGATGTAAGTCAAATTTTGATTTCCGGTATCGATGTCAGATAAGTTTTCTACCGCAAACTGAATTTTGAAGGCTAAATAAGGTCCTCTGAGTAAATGATATCATAGCTGAGATTAAGAAACACAATTATACCTACTTAGAGCAAAATCCGAAGCAAAAACCCAAATAAAAACGCTAAAAACCTGATTTTAATCAGACCCAATAGGATATTGAGGTATCGATTTACAATATCGAAGTCAAATAAGTCATCCAAGGATAAACTAACTTAAGTAAGTCCATGAAAATTTATCGTACCTATCGGGATTAAAATTTGGAGAAAATGAGCCATATTGATGGCTGAATATCGGTTTCTGATCAGATTCGATACAATAATGGGGATATCGATTTCCGATATCGGGGAAAATGAGTCGTCCGAGAACATCTACTAATGTTTGAGACTAAAAACTAAAATTTTACCAAGTTAGAGCAAATTCTAGAGCAAGAAACAAGATAAAAAGGCCGAAATCCTGATCTTGAACAGACCTGATCAGATATCGGTGTATCGATTTCCGATATCGGAGGGAAATCAGGAAAAGCGTAGACCCATGACCTGGCCGGAAGCCTAAAGAATATTTGTGTGAAGTTTGGTGAGAATCTGATAAAAAGTGTGGATTTATATAAAGGACAAACATACATACATACATACATACATACAGACAGACAGACAGACACGGAAACAGCATCTTGCACTTATATATATATAGATTATATCCGTTTATACAGAAGTAGTGGGTGCCGATTGTGCAATACATACTTGAAAATATTGCATTTTATTTTCACCCTCGTTTAGTTCATTCAAGGTATGTATGTCGTATGGTGTCTCATAAAAGCCTTAGCCAAGCAGTCATCTTAAGATTCTGTCTGCGAACATCTCTTTTTCTTTTTGTTGTTTATACATCCATCTGATAACAGTCTCGTTCCTACGTTTGCAGACAGGATTCGTGTGATTTACACTTCGTCAATCTGGACTAATCTCCGATTAACTGCACTTCAGAATGTCAGGTGTAAATTTTCGTTGAATGTCTTTTCTGGCATCTTAGTACACTCTATCAGGTTTCAATTTATGTGCTAAGTGTCCAGCACCCAACGTCATGACAGAAGATTTATATCACATAACAGTTCAACGCATATCAATCTGAAAGTGCATAGATCATTTTTATGGTCAGGCTAACGGCAAAAACTTCGAATATTCCCTAAATAACGTCAGCACTATTTCAAGGCATGACGTAGGTTAAATTTCGCTCAAATATAGCACAATAATTATATTTATTCGACTTTACCTGAGCTTGAGAGAATGGATATATATATATATATATATATGTATATATATATAGTGAGAGAGAGAGAGAGAGAGAGAGAGAGAGAGATACACAGATAGAAAGATCGATAGAGAGAGAGTCAAAAGGAAAGATACAAAACGGTCCTATTATAATATATATATCTAATCATCCGCAGACAGATCTTTTTCGCAGCATCACAGCTCATCACTACGGTTAGACTCCGATTGCTTTTAACCCAGGAATGAAAACCGACCGAATTGGCGTCAGTCGGCGAGACTACCTCTGGGCTATGGGCGTTCGGTAGAGGAAAGCATACATTTTAGCGTCTATATTATCATTATACACGCCCAATAGCCAGAGTGCTCTAATTCATTACTGAATGAGCGATGCGTATATATATATATATATATATATATATATATATATATATATATATATTCCATTACGCGATGAGAATTATTGATAAAAATAAAGCACTGTTAAACACGTGCAAAGGGCATTAAAACTGGTAAAAAAAAATTAATCACTGCTAGTAAAAAGAATTAACTGAGCCGGATTATTAGTTGTTTCCTCTCAGGCTACCCTCCACCCCACTGAGCGTAACAGGAAAGAAACACACACACACACACTCATTACATATATATATATATATATATATATATATATATATATATATATATGTATATATATATAATAAATTATATTTAAGAACATGTACATATTTTTATATATATATCCACTACAAATTGTA
The DNA here is from genome assembly GCA_037127315.1 of Ascarosepion bandense. Taxonomy (NCBI): domain Eukaryota; kingdom Metazoa; phylum Mollusca; class Cephalopoda; order Sepiida; family Sepiidae; genus Ascarosepion; species Ascarosepion bandense. The sequence continues at coordinate 2,475,010 of JBBBDQ010000945.1, read as the reverse complement.
CATTTTATTTCGACATTAAACTTCCAGTGTCTCATCAGGTGGTGTGGAAAGGAATGGAACAACTCTTTTCTTATATTTGGCGAGTTGTGTGTGGGATGTTGGCCGGGGTTAGCGATAAGAGAATAAGTATTTTAAATTGTCCATTAGAATTTTGAAGAAAGTCGTGTAGGTAGGTGATGTAGTTGATTAATGAAATTGTCGGGAATTTTGTAGACAGATTTAACATTAGAAAATGGGATATAGTTTTTATGTCCCCCTGGCTAGCCTTTATTCTTTAGTTTTATTTGAGGGGGAGAATAAGGAGGTGTAAAGAAGTGTGAAGGGATGGGATTGAACCTAGCTTTAATGTTTATTTGTATAACTTTCCACACCACCTGACGATACATTGGCAGTCCAATGTCGAAACAAATTGTACAAGTGGATATATATAAAAAAAATTAGTACATGTTCTAAAATATAATTTATAATAAAGATTCACAGCTCTATATTATATATCGAGCACAGTTTTAAATTAATGTTTCGGGTGTTGTAAATTTTTCTTCGTTCCTTATTCACTCGGTTATATATATATATATATATATATATATATATATATATATATATATATATACACTACCGACCATAAGTTTGGGACCATTTCATTTTTAGCAGCGATCAAATTCGCCTAGTTTGTAATTTTTGTTATTCTAAGTAAAAAAATATTCTTTTCAACTTTAAAGTAAATATTTACTCAGTTTGCTACTTGACTCCTCTTATTGTGATCAAGTTTTTGCCGAAAATTCAGATTTATTCAGATATAATAATTACGCTATAATTTATTTTTGTTAACCATATTACTATGTTATGAATGGCAAAGAAAAAAAACAGATTAGCATTGAAAAAAGAGCTCAGGTTGGAGTTCTTCCGAATATAATTCATATCGCTAAAAAATTGAGCCTATCAAAAACTGGCGTGCATTATTGCCTTCAACGACTTCGTGAAGCTAAGTTAAATATTGACAGAAAATCATCTGGTAGGCACAGAGTAACATCTATTGTAGCGGATAGGCAATTTATCATATCTAGCAAGAGGAATAGAAGACAAACCGCTCTGGAATTAACAAATTAAATGAATTCTACTCGGCAACATCGAGTATCTGTTACTACTGTTAAGATACGACTTAATTCTGCTAAGCTTAAAGGCTGTGTAGCAGTTAAGAAACCACTATTAAAGAAGGAGAATAAGGGAAATACTTGATCGGACAGTTCGAAATGAACTTCCTAAAAATGAACAAATGTTGTTTAAATGCTTGCAGGAATGCTTGGAAATCACTTTCACCAACTTATTTATTAGAAAGAATGCTAAGGATTTGCTCTGCTGTAATAAAGGCTTGTGATGGTTTCTTTAATGAAAAGGAAATATGAATTAGCTTTAATTAAATTTTAAATTACTCTATGTTAATTTTGGTTTTAATTATTTTACAATTGTGAGCAAAAATGAAATATATCTATATTTATTCTTCTAAGACATAAAATTTGTTATTTTTTCTCTTAGAGAATAAGTGGTCCTAAAGTTATGGTCGGTAGTGTATATATTCTTTATTTCATGCTAATAGGGAAAAAGACAATAACGAGACAGCGTTTGCTAAGTTCATTCTCCTTACTGCCAGTTATTAAACTTTACAGCCAATCATGAAAGGATCTTGACCGCGTGATTGCTTTTTACAGTGCTTTATTATTTTATTTTTCACTCATCATGTCGTCAAGTTGTCAACAATCCTCTTTTTACAAGAAAAACCGTTATGTATTTATTTGTCTATTTTTCTTATTTCAAAATGTAATACACTCAGTTGTAGGTATAACAATATATATGTTTCCGTCATTTAAGACAGCATATCGATGTAAATATTTGACGCCATATTTGACGTCACGGGCCTACTCGTATATATATATACATATATATATATATATATATATATATATATATATATATATATATATATATATATATTATGCTCTCATTATGATTGTGCTATCTGGAGAAGTAAATTTTGAAAACAGTGTCCACTTCTGCTATATGCGTGACTCTTCAGAAATAAATCGAGTTCTCTCGGTGACTGGCGTGTGTATACACTGCTTATATACAACACGTTAAATGTTATACACCACAGGTCGTAGAGAAAGGGATCGGTTCGAAATTCCGAGCAACTGAAGAAGGCCGGAGCGTACAACTGCCGAAACGTTGTACAAATGGCAACAAAGATGAGGACAATAATCCGAATAATGTAAATAATGAACTTTCCTTTTTAAAGAACTATTTGTAAAAACTCTTCACCTCTGCTTAATTATAAATACTTTGTTTCTTTCATGATTTCACTTCTCGCAAATCTTCCGTAACTTACTTCATCCATATCTGCTATCTCCATCAACTACAAATTCATCTTTGGTTTTAATATTCTTCTCTCTCTGTAAACCCTACACTCTTTCGAGAATCCCAGGAAGGCATCTGATGAACAATGAAATCATTGTATCAGACAAGGTCGTTGTCTTCATATTTAAAATTCAATCGTCATTCAAAAGTTGTCAAGATGAGAGTGGTCTTTGTACTCGAATTTGAGATTGCCCGAGGCGTGTATAGTCAGAGTGTTGAATAATTCCAAGAATTATTCTATTGTCCATTGTGCAGACCACAAAACTTGCCCCAAGAAAAGTTTTCGAAGTCAGAAGAACAGGTGACCTCGGGACAGAAATCAGGATTTCTTGCAATATTTGTAACTAAATTATGATTAACTTGACACTAAAGGGAACATGTCACATTCACACACACGAACGCACATGCACACACACACACACACACACACACACACACACACACACACACACACACATATATATATATATATATATATATAGAGAGAGAGAGAAAGAGAGAGAAAGATGAGTGTGTATGCATACATATATACATGCATATTTATTTAAAACACCATCAATAGATTTATGGATGATTCTTAGTTCACAGAAAGTAGATAATAGAAACTATTTTTATTCGTCATGTATAAATGGATATGCGTTGTGGTGCAGTGGCTATCGGCTCGGGGCAAGAAATTGGAGAGCCGAGTTCTAATTCCAGTGGAATTATTTGCATTCATTTACACACAAATACCCTTTTGGGAAGGTATTAATCCGTCTCTTCCCTCCAGTAATGGGTTAAATAATAGAACTGATTGGGTTCTATAGCCTTGGGCTGGCAACCAGTCTACCGCAGAAAGCAATGGCAACCTTCTGCGGGATAATCTTCTGCCCAGTCAGCATGTCTCTTTCGAGACATGATCGCACAAAGCGTGTATCACGTATGATACTTAACTGACTGAATATAATAGTTGGAAACATAAATAAACACTACTGGGCATAAAGTGCGGGATCTCTTTTATATGGGTATGGAAGTAATAAACTGGTCCCCTACTGTCTATACTTAATATAATAATGTAAAATAATATATCTATTCTCCCTTTAAATATGAGTCAAATAACAGGAGAGATTGGGTTCTATAGGCTTGGCTGGCAACCAGTCTACCTCAGAAAGCAATGACGACCTCCTGCGGGATAATCTTCTGCCCAGTCAGTTATGTATTTTTGGAGAGATTATTGCCCAAAACGTGTATCACGTATGGCACTTAACTGACTGACTGAATATAATAGTTGGAAACATAAATAAAACCTACTGGGCATAAAGTGGGGGATCGTTTTTTATTGTTATGAAATAATTAACTGGTGCCCTACTGTTTATTATTAATATTATAATGTAAAATATAAATCGATCCCCCACTTTATGCCCAGTAGAAGCCTTAATCATATTTTCAACTATAATATTCAGTCAGTCAGTTAAGTGACATACGTAATACACGCTTTGGGCCATCATGTCTCGAAAGAGACATGACTGACTGGGCAGAATTTTATCCCGCAGTAGGTTGCCATTGCTTTCTGCGGTTAGAATGGTTGCCAGCCAAGGCTATAGAACCCAGTCTGTCCTGCCATTTAACTGATAGCTGGTGGAAGAATAGATAGCCTATATTACATTATTATATTAAGTAGAATTAGTGGTGGGGATCATTTTATTACTTCGTAGCAATAGAAAATCGATCCCCCACTTTATGCCCAGTAGAAGCCTTAATCATATTTTCAACTATTATATTCAGTCAGTCAGTTAAGTGACATACCTGATACACGCTTTGGGCAGAAGATTATCCCGCAGTAGTTTGCCATTTATTTCTGCGGTAATATGGTTGCCAGCCAAGGCTATAGAACCCAATCTGTTCTATTATTTAACAGGTAACTGGAGAGAAGAGACGGAAAAAAAGGAACAAATGTCACTCTTGTCGTTCTCATGAGAAAGGAAATCCAGAATTAGTTGTTGAGAGACTCATACTCACAGAGACTTACATCAAGTGTTTTGAGGAGCTACTGATGCTCTGATTCAAGAGAGAACCTGGTATGGGACCGTATGACTGGCAACACGACTCAGTTCCATGGTTGTCAGAAAATTTGTGCAACCACATCACTCGTCATACCTAGCCGCCTCAAGATTGCAACCCGGAGATTATTATGTGTCGAGCGTAGTTGTGTTAGAGATCAAAAACACTTCTTCTAACACTGAAGATGAAAATTCTTAAAGAAAGTAGAAACAAAAACAACACGTACTTAATATGAGGAACAAAAGTTGAAATTTATAGGTCTCTTAATACGGGAAAGAGGGCTTGGGAAAATTGATTTTCTCAGAAGCGATTAAAGGCTTGAGGAATAAAGAACAGCTCCCCTAAACTACCTGGTGATCTTGAGTAAATGCATAGTGGAATAGGGTTTGGCAAAGATAACAAAAAGACAAACGAGAAGGTGAAGAAGAATTTTAATGAACTCGACTGAAGTTAGAACCGGTTTCTCATTCCGAGACGCTATCGTTACACCACAAGTAAATAAGGTAAACCGGTCTAGTTATCCTTCGTTGCTAGTCTGTCTAGGAGAAAAATCACTTCTATTTTTATACCAGTATAAATGGGATGCCTTAAGAAAATTGATGAAAACAGTAGCCAATTAGTTGGGGAAAAAAAAAACCATGACGTAATTCACTCATCCAGAAATTTGAAAAGAAACATTTCTAATGCTTGGCATTTGCCGGAAGAGATTAAATACAAATCTTTAAGAGTGTTTGGGTTTGAAACTGAAGACAGTGCAGAGAATTTGGAAACAGTTCGATTACAAACATACGACAGCAGGAAATACTCACTTTGGTCGTTCTAGTAAGAAAGAAACTTCCACATTTGTTGGTAGAAACCTCAGACTTAACACAGAGACATACATCGAGTGCCTTGAGGAGTTGTTGCTGCTCTGGTTTAAGAGGGAGGCTGCTAGAAAACACTATGTATGGCAACAGGTCTCTGAGTATGACACTAAAGCAGGAGAACCCAGTCATGGCTATAAAACAATTTCTGTCACCACATCACTCCTTTCATCTGGCCACGTATACCCCAGACTACAAACCCCTTGATTATTATGTGAAGGGCGAAGTTGAGCGAGAGACCAACAAAACTCCTTGTAACACCAAAGATAAACTGAAGGCAAAGATTATAGTAATATTCACCAACTTAATCAAGGAGACCGTTCAGAAGAGATGCAAGAGATTCCAAAGTCGTCTAGAGGCCATGGCTGAAGCCAATGGCGATTTTGTTCAATTAATATGCTTTTTTAGTATTTCAAGATATTTTTCTATAATTTTGGTGAATGTATCTGTTAAAATAGGGATGTCAATAGTATTTTAATGTTTGCGTAATTTTGACGATAATATATTCTTCATAGACATATATATACAGTACTGTGCAAAAGCATTAGGACAAGAACTATTTCAGCTTTTATGAGACATCAAAATAATGGCGACAATTTACCAATCGCACCTAGTATATACAGTACTGTGCAAAAAGCATTAGGACAAGAACTATTTCAGCTTTTATGAGGCATCAAAATAATGGCGACAATTTACCAATCGCACCTAGTATATATACAGGACTGTGCAAAAGCATTAGGACAAGAACTATTTCAGCTTTTATGAGGCATCAAAATAATGGCGACAATTTACCAATCGCACCTAGTATATACAGGACTGTGCAAAAGTATTAGGACAAGAACTTATTTCAGCTTTTATGAGGCATCAAATAATGGCGACAATTTACCAATCGCACCTAGTATATATACAGTACTGTGCAAAAGCATTAGGAGAAGAACTATTTCATCTTTTATGAGGCATCAAAATAATGGCGACAATTTACCAATCGCACCTAGTATATATATAGTACTTATTGCAACATTAAGGACAAGAACTATTTCAGCTTTATGGTGCATCAAAATAATGGCGACAATTTACCAATCGCACCTAGTATATATACAATGCTGTGCAAAAGCATTAGGACAAGAACTATTTCAACACATGAGGCATCAAAATAATGGCGACAATTTACCAATCGCACCTAGTATATATACAGGACTGTGCAAAAGCATTAGGACAAGAACTATTTCAGCTTTATGAGGCATCAAAATAATGGCGACAATTTACCAATCGCACCTAGTATATATACAGGACTGTGCAAAAGTATTAGGACAAGAACTATTTCAGCTTTTATGAGGCATCAAAATAATGGCATTAATTTACCAATCGCACCTAGTATATATACAGTACTGTGCAAAAGCATTAGGAGAAGAACTATTTCATCTTTTATGAGGCATCAAAATAATGGCGACAATTTACCAATCGCACCTAATATACTCCAGTACTGTGCAAAAAGCATTAGGACAAGAACGATTTCAGCTTTTATGAGACATCAAAATAATGGCGACAATTTACCAATCGCACCTAGTATACTTACAGGACTGTGCAAAAGCATTAGGAGAAGAACTATTTCAGCTTTATGAGGCATCAAAATAATGGCGACAATTTACCAATCGCACCTAGTATATATACAGGACTGTGCAAAAGCATTAGGAGAAGAACTATTTCATCTTTTATGAGGCATCAAAATAATGGCGACAATTTACCAATCGCACCTAGTATATATGCAGTACTGTGCAAAAGCATTAGGACAAGAACTATTTCAGCTTTTATGAGACATCAAATAATGGCGACAATTTACCAATCGCACCTAGTATATATACAGGACTGTGCAAAAAAGCATTAGGACAAGAACTATTTCAGCTTTTATGAGACATCAAAATAATGGCGACAATTTACCAATCGCACCTAGTATATATACAGTACTGTGCAAAAGCATTAGGAGAAGAACTATTTCAGCTTTTATGAGGCATCAAAATAATGGCGACAATTTACCAATCGCACCTAGTATATATACAGTACTGTGCAAAAGCATTAGGACAAGAACTATTTCAGCTTTTATGAGACATCAAAATAATGGCGACAATTTACCAATCGCACCTAGTATATATACAGTACTGTGCAAAAGCATTAGGACAAGAACTATTTCAGCTTTTATGAGACATCAAAATAATGGCGACAATTTACCAATCGCACCTAGTATATATACAGGACTGTGCAAAAGCATTAGGACAAGAACTATTTCAGCTTTTATGAGACATCAAAATAATGGCGACAATTTACCAATCGCACCTAGTATATATACAGTACTGTGCAAAAGCATTAGGACAAGAACTATTTCAGCTTTTATGAGACATCAAAATAATGGCGACAATTTACCAATCGCACCTAGTATATATACAGGACTGTGCAAAAGCATTAGGACAAGAACTATTTCAGCTTTTATGAGACATCAAAATAAAATTTAAAATCACCCCTGCACACTACCGGTAGTGTGCAAAAGTATTAGGACGGGTGATTTTCCTAAAAACCTCACTGAAATTCAAATACAGGGTGAAAAGCCAAGTAAATTGCTAATAAATATTGATTATTTAAAAATAGGTGTAAAAGAAATGTATTAAAAAGAAGTTATATTTAATTTTTCCTATTTTCTATTAAACAAGTTATTTTGAATCTACTCATTATTCTATTATCTTTGGATATGACTGACTTTTTTCTTATTCCCCCTCTCAAATTAATAGATCAAATGTTACTTCGCAAGACAAACTTTGGGAACAAATACAAGCTTCTTGACAGGAGATACCATTAGATATATTGAAGAAGCGTGTGATGTCAATATCTGACAGAATAAAGGCTGTGATCAAAGCAAAAGGCTATTTTATACTAAATATTATTAAATTTATTTTTTAACAAGTATTTTTCTAGTTAAATCATTTGTTTAGTAAATCAAATAAAATTACTTTAATTAAATTGTTTAATTTCTGTCAATATGCCTCATAAAAGATAAAATAGTTCCTGTCCTAATACTTTTGCACAGTACTGTATATATATATATATATATATATATATATATATATATATATATATATATTGTTGTTATATTTGTTGTTCAATCGTCAATAATCTCACATATTCTCTGGGTCTGGAATGTATCCAGTCATTTTGAATATCTTGAGAACAGTTTCCATTACTTTAATCTACTTTGGCAAGGAATCACATGAGAGATCACTGCGTGATGGTGAGCAGACGTTCTCCCGTGGGGTTACTCAGTCGATAAGAAGACATTCTTGGGAAAGTTTGTTTATTGGTTCACTGATCTATGCATAACGAATATGCATGAAGTTTTTCTTGTTGTATCTTTTTCTGCGAAAAAAGAATCGAGCTGAGCTCAGTATTTCAAAACCAAATGAAAACATTTTTAGAATAGATAAAAATATATGTTTTTTCTTTTGACAGATTTTAAAGTTATGTATATTTGCCTTGAAATCATTAATGACAAAAGCTTTCAGTTGTAAATTTCCGATGTCTCTAGATATTGTCAATGGTATGAAAACAATCTGTTTTCATAAATTGAATAAAGTGTTAAGTTTAAAATTCTCTAACGGTTATCCGGATTAATGAAGGTCTGAAGGTGCAACGAACAAACGGAGTTGAGTAAAGTCTTTGCATGTGTATGATATAAATAAACCCATCTAATTGGAGTAGATAGACTGAACTATCGCCCGGTTCACACTCCACCCACGTCTATTGAACAGGTGTAGAGGCTCATCCCTTGTTCCCTGTTTAGGATGTGGTTCCCGGCTTTCTCTTTTCCAATCTTTTCACTTTCTTTTTTGTTTATTTTTTTTAATTGGAGTAGATAGACTAAACTATCGCCCGGTTCACACTCCACCCACGTCTATTGAACAGGTGTAGAGGCTCATCCCTTGTTCCCTGTTTAGGATGTGGTTCCCGGCTTTCTCTTTTCCAATCTTTTCACTTTCTTTTTTGTTTATTTTTTTTAATTGGAGTAGATAGACTAAACTATCGCCCGGTTCACACTCCACCCACGTCTATTGAACAGGTGTAGAGGCTCATCCCTTGTTCCCTGTTTAGGATGTGGTTTCCGGTTTTCTCTCTTCTGATCTTTTCACTCTTACGTAGCCCCCTGCACATCAGTGGCGTTACCGCCTTGCTCGGGGTGATATGATTTTAAAAAAAAATGTTCCTTCATCTAATGTTATTTATCTCATTCCACACGAACAGATCAAGCTCTGTCAATCACACAAGATTGTATATTTTACTGATTTCTATATCAAATAAAAATACTAAATTAAAATATCTATAATAAAAATTAGTAAGTGAATGATTACAAGAATATAATTCTCCACATTAACATGTGAATTAAAAACTCGCTCGTAAGACACTTCTATTCAGTGTGAAGAATTTTAAAACTCACGGATAAATTTCATGACTTCTACTTCGACGAGGTTAACTCACTAATGCCCCCTCCACAAGAATTTATTCAAGCAACCAGACTGGCAACAAGGTCCAACCCTTTTACTGTTAAATCAACCAAATGCAGTCGCTACTTCTATTCCTACAGCTTTCTTTCTTTCTCGCACTTCCTCCTTGAAGAACTTACTTGTTTCCTGGACGGCTATAATTTCCAAGAATTTAAATGCAATGTCAATTCCTGTCTTTTGTTCACTTGACTCCAGTCACTCACTCATCCCTTCCACATCACCTCAGGGATCTTGTTCTTTTCTTTTCTCAATCTACCCTCGCAACTGTCTTCACACTGGTCTTCTTGTCCTTCTTTAGCCCTTTCTCTGACATCCCTGTGACTGGTTCGTCTTTCTCCTCGCTCTCCTCCTGCTTAAACTTTCACTTTTTCACTATGTAGCCCTCTGTGTACCAGTGGCGCTAACGCCTTGCTTAGGGTGAAACGATTAAAAAAAAACACCCCCGTTTTCTATCAGATTTTACAATCTCGCATAGACATTTATCCTATTGACTGAGTGAATTGAGAAAATTACTTATTAGACTGACTTATTTACTGTTTCCATTTCCAAAGTCGCATTTAAAACTCCGATTTACATTCTGAATTTTAAAACACGCACATTTATTATTTTATGATTATTCTTTCTATTTACGGTTTGAATTTATACATTTGCATAGAAAATTATCTTATTTACAGTTTTAATTTACGAACAAGCATATAAGAGTTGTTTACGCATTTAATTTATAAGCTCGCATATAAGCCTATCTTCTTTACGGTCCGAATTTATAAACTACCATATAAGACTCTCCTTTTCACTATCTGAATTCCTTAGGTTAGGATATAGCATTATTTACAACATTACCACTTGAAATATTAAATATAAAGTTTGCGACTAATATTAGCAGCATTGTTACTAATATTCATCCTAAAGATGGCTCAAGAGCCGCATGAGGGTTACTGAAGTAGACACAGAAAGAAAACTGCAATACCTTCTACAAAAAGTAGCTGAAGAGTGTGACAAGGACTACAAAAACACTGCATGAAAACCGAATGCATGGTCATCAGCAAAAAGGGCAGACCAAAATGCCAATTACAGGTGAGGGACTCTAAAATCATGCAGGTATAGAAATTTAAATACCTAGGAAGTGTTCTAACAGAAGAAGAAAAGTGCAAAATCCGAAGTCGAATTGGCATGGCGAAAATAGAAGCTGAGTAAAGTATTAAGAAACGGGATATTTTCACGAGAAACAAAGAGGAGATTACTGGATTGCGATGTAATGTCGGTTCTTCAATATGGCAGTGAATGTTGGACAATATCTTCGAAAATGAAGGGAAAACTTGAAGCAGCTGAAATGTGGTTCTACAGAAGTATGCAGCGGATATCGTGGACCGAGCATGTGAACAATGAAATTCGGCTCTCTGTGCAGGGCCCGGAAATTCTTTCCGCCTGAATCTATCCTATAAATCTACCGTCCGCCCGTGTATTAAATACTGCTGCCACACCTGGTCGGGTGCCCCTGCTATTCTCGTCGGGCTTCTCGACAAAATACAGCGGAGAATCTGTAATGTGATCGCTACCGACTTAACTGACCGCCTGCAGTTACTCTCTCACCGGCGTGACGTGGCTTCCCAGTGCCTCTTCTATAAGTACTTTCACGGCTTCTGCTCGGATGAACTTAAATCACTGGTGCCCCCTAGGTGTGAATTTGCACAAGATACTAGACTGGCAACTAGGTCCCACCCCTTTGCAGTGAAACCGACGAAATGTAAACGCAATTTCTACTCCAACAGCTTCTTTTCTCGCACTTCCCGCCTGTGGAATTCCCTTCCGCATGATTGTTTCCCCGACGGCTACAACCTCCAGGAGTTTAAATGTAAGGTCAATAGACACCTCTTAACTCACTAACTCGCACCCATTCCCTCCAACACTCTCCCTACGTACCTCCTAACTCGTCTATCACCCTCCCTCTGACATTTCCTATAACCAATCGCTCTATGTAACCCCCTGCGCTATAGTGGCAGTGGACTGCCTTGCTTGGGGTGATATGATAAAAAACAAATTCAAATTTAACAAACTCACATGGGAAACACTACCAATTTACGAATTATTCAAATTTAAGAACATGCATATGAGACCAAACTATTTACTTGTATGAATTTTCAAACAAGCGTATAAGACGCTACTCTTTACTATCTAAATTTGAAAACTTGGATAGAGTATACTACTAGTTATTATCCCAACTTAAGATTGAGACGCTACTATTTATTGCCTGAATTTACAAACTCGCGTATATGACGTCACTCTTTACCGACTAAATCTGAAAATTTGGGTAGTGGATGCTACTATTTACTATCCGAATTTCCGATCAATCATATAAGACGCTACTCTTTACGGACCAAATTTGAAAATTTGGATAGGGGGTAGGATACTACGATTTACTACCCGAATTTACGAACACTCATATAAGACGCTACATTTTACTGATCAAATGTAATAATTTGGATCGGGGATAATACTATTTACTATCCGAATTTCCGATCAATCATATAAGACACTACTCTTTACGGACCAAATTAGGATAGGGGGTAGGATACTACGATTTACTACCCGAATTTACGAACACTCATATAAGACGCTACATTTTACTGATCAAATGTAATAATTTGGATCGGGGATAATACTATTTACTATCCGAATTTCCGATCAATCATATAAGACACTACTCTTTACGGACCAAATTAGGATAGGGGGTAAGATACTACGATTTACTACCCGAATTTACGAACACTCATATAAGACGCTACATTTTACTGATCAAATGTAATAATTTGGATCGGGGATAATACTATTTACTATCCGAATTTCCGATCAATCATATAAGACACTACTCTTTACGGACCAAATTAGGATAGGGGGTAAGATACTACGATTTACTACCAGAATTTACGAACACTCATATAAGACGCTACATTTTACTGATCAAATGTAATAATTTGGATCGGGGATAATACTATTTACTATCCGAATTTCCGATCAATCATATAAGACACTACTCTTTACGGACCAAATTAGGATAGGGGGTAAGATACTACGATTTACTACCAGAATTTACGAACACTCATATAAGACGCTACATTTTACTGATCAAATGTAATAATTTGGATCGGGGATAATACTATTTACTATCCGAATTTCCGATCAATCATATAAGACACTACTCTTTACGGACCAAATTAGGATAGGGGGTAAGATACTACGATTTACTACCAGAATGTACGAACACTCATATAAGACGCTACATTTTACTGATCAAATGTAATAATTTGGATCGGGGATAATACTATTTACTATCCGAATTTCCGATCAATCATATAAGACACTACTCTTTACCGACCAAATTTGGATAGGGGGTAGGATACTACGATTTACTACCCGAATTTACGAACACTCATATAAGACGCTACATTTTACTGATCAAATGTAATAATTTGGATCGGGGATAATACTATTTACTATCCGAATTTCCGATCAATCATATAAGGCACTACTCTTTACGGACCAAATTAGGATAGGGGGTAAGATACTACGATTTACTACCCGAATTTACGAACACTCATATAAGACGCTACATTTTACTGATCAAATGTAATAATTTGGATCGGGGATAATACTATTTACTATCCGAATTTCCGATCAATCATATAAGACACTACTCTTTACGGACCAAATTAGGATAGGGGGTAAGATACTACGATTTACTACCAGAATGTACGAACACTCATATAAGACGCTACATTTTACTGATCAAATGTAATAATTTGGATCGGGGATAATACTATTTACTATCCGAATTTCCGATCAATCATATAAGACACTACTCTTTACGGACCAAATTTGGATAGGGGGTAAGATACTACGATTTACTATCCGAATTCACGAACCCGCAATTAAGACGCTGCACTTTACTGACCAAATTTCAAAATTTGAATAGAGTTACTAATATTTATTATCCGAATTTACAAACACGCGTATAAGACGCCACTCTTTCTGATTAAATTTGAAAATTTAGATAGCGGATACTACTATTTAGTATCCGAATTTACGAACACGCATATAAGACACTACTCTTTACTGACTAAATTTTAAAATTTGGATAGGGGATACTACTATTTACGACCCGAATTTACGAACTTGGATATATGACGCTACTCTTTACTTAACAAATTTTAAAATTTGGATAGAGATACTACTATTTACTATCCGAATTTACGAACACTCATATAAGACGCTTCTATTTACTGAACAAATTTAATAATTTGGATAGGGGATGCTACTATTTACCACCCGAATTTACGATCCAGCAATTAAGACGCTACTCTGTACTAAGCAAATTTGCAAATTTGGATGGCGGATACTAAAATTTACTACCCGAATTTACAAACAGGCATGTAAAACGCTGCTCTTTCCTGAACAAATTTAAAATTTTTGATAGGGCATACTACTATTTACAATCCGAATTTGCAAACCCGCAATTGACACGCCACTCTTTACTGACCAAATCTGAAAATTTGATTAGAGATAATACTACTATCCGAATTTACGAACACGCATATATGACGCTACTTTTACAAATTAAATTCGAAAATTTGGATAGTGGGTACTAGTATTTACGAACACGCATTTAAGACGCTACAATTTATTGATCAAATTTGAAAATTTGGATAGCTGATACTACTTTTTACTATCCGAATTTACGAACACGCATATATGACGCTAGTTTTTACTAATTAAATTTGAAAATTTGGATAGTGGATACTAGGATTTACGAACACACATTTAAGACGCTACATTTTACTGATCAAATTTGAAAATTTGGATAGGAGATACTACTTTTACTATTTTTGGATAGGAGATACTATTTTTACTATCCGAATTTACGAACAGGAATACAAGACGATACTATTTACTAATTAAATTTGAAAATTTGGATAGTGGGTATTTACGAACACGCATTTAAGACGCTACACTTTACTGATCAAATTTGAAAATTAGGATAGGAGATACTACATTTTACTATCCGAATTTTCGAACACGCATATATGACGCTACTCTTTACTAATTAAATCCGAAAATTTAGATAGTGGGTACTAGTATTTACGAACCCGCATTTAATACGCTACACTTTACTGATCAAATTTGAAAATTTGGATAGGAGATACTACTTTTTACTTTCCGAATTTACGAACACGCATATATGACGCTAGTTTTTACTAATTAAATTTGAAAATTTGGATAGTGGATACTAGTATTTACGAACACGCATTTAAGACGCTACATTTTACTGATCAAATTTGAAGATTTGGATAGGAGATACTACTTTTACTATCCGAATTTACGAACACGAATATAAGACGCGACTATTTACTAATTAAATTTGAAAATTTGGATAGTGGGTACTAGTATTTACGAGCACGCATTTAAGACGCTACACTTTACTGATCAAATTTGAAAATTTGGATAGGAGATACTACTTTTTACTATCCGAATTTACGAACACGCATATATGACGCTACTCTTTACTAATTAAATTTGAAAATTTGGATAGTGGGTACTAGTATTTACGAACAAGCATTTAAGACGCCACACTTTACTGATCAAATTGGAAAATTTGGATAGGAGATACTACATTTTACTATCCGAATTTACGAACACGCATATATGACGCTACTCTTTACTAATTAAACTTGAAAATTTGGATAGTGGGTACTCGTATTTACGAACACGCATTTAAGACGCCACACTTTACTGATCAAATTTGAAAATTTGGATAGGAGATACTACATTTTACTATCCCAATTTTCGAACACGCATATATGACGCTACTCTTTACTAATTAAATTTGAAAATTTGGATAGTGGGTACTAGTATTTACGAACACGCATTTAAGACGCTACGCTTTACTGATCAAATTTGAAAATTTGGATAGGAGATACTATTTTTACTATCCGAATTTACGAACACGCATATATGACGCTACTCTTTACTAATTAAATTTGAAAATTTGGATAGTGGGTACTAGTATTTACGAACACGCATTTAAGACGCTACGCTTTACTGATCAAATTTGAAAATTTGGATAGGAGATACTACTTTTTACTATCCGAATTTACGAACACGCATATATGACGCTACTCTTTACTAATTAAATTTGAAAATTTGGATAGTGGGCATTAGTATTTACGAACACGCATTTAAGACGCTACACTTTACTGATCAAATTTGAAAATTTGGATAGGAGATACTACTTTTTACTATCCGAATTTACGACCACGCATATATAACGCTACTCTTTACTAATTAAATTTGAAAATTTGGATAGTGGGTAGTAGTATTTACGAACACGCATTTAAGACGCTACACTTTACTGATCAAATTTGAAAATTTGGATAGGAGATACTACTTTTTACTATCCGAATTTACGAACACGCATATATGACGCTACTCTTTACTAATTAAATTTGAAAATTTGGATAGTGGGCATTAGTATTTACGAACACGCATTTAAGACGCTACACTTTACTGATCAAATTTGAAAATTTGGATAGGAGATACTACTTTTTACTATCCGAATTTACGAACACGCATATATGACGCTACTCTTTACTAATTAAATTTGAAAATTTGGATAGTGGGTATTAGTATTTACGAACCCGCATTTAAGACGCTACACTTTACTGATCAAATTTGAAAATTTGGATAGGAGATACTACTTTTACTATCCGAATTTACGAAAACGCATATAAGACGATACTATGTATTGTCTGAATTTCAAACTGGCATAGAAATCGTTACTCTTTACGGTCTAAATTTGCAAAATTTCCTATTTAGTATCTTAAATTCAAACTTATATTTGTCCCTACCCGTCTCCACTGAGAGAAAGTACGCCCTGCCTGACATATGAATTGATTTCAAAACAATAATCATAAAGAAACGCTATTAACCCCAGGAAAATTGGTCTTGCAGGTCAATAACACTCAGTGGAAAATGGTGATCCATAAATGAGAAATATAAAGATAATAATGTTACTGTTTCTAACTCTTTTACACACGGGGGAACCTCGATCTAGTGCAAACTTGTTTCGCTAAGTACGTATTACAACGTATTGGTAAGTGTGATCCTCACTGGTTACCCCATAATTTCAACCTTGTTCCACATCCAAGCGGTGCTTAGAAAATCAACTTTTCCACATACATTAACTCCTTGGGTCTTGGTTGCTTTAATACGTTGCTTTGTGTGAACTCGATTAAAAGAAAGTACGATATCCCTAGACATGAGCAGTGGACGAGGATAGTCTACACTCGTAAATTAAATAAAGTGTTCAATTCTGAATTATTTGTAGGTTATTCAGTTCGATATTCACCTGAGGAAAAACGGGTGGAAAGAACCAAAAAGTTCTGATAAAACAAAAACGATGAGGACTCTGGTCTGAATATAAATACTGTAAATAGTTAATTTGAAGAAAAAATGATTTTTAAAAAGAAATATACAAATAAATTTCTCTATTAGAAAAAATCGGTAAATTCAAAACGATATATGATACACGTAGGCTTCGATATATTTTTTTGACTCGTTTAATTAATATATGCCTCAGTATTAAAATAGCATGTTACTAAGTAGTTCCCTTCTTTCTTGTTGAGACGTGTGTACATAAATCGTTTTCAAATTCAATTATCGACATTTTTTGTTTGTAGACAAAACCGGAAGAAACGTTAGTAAGTTTTTGCCTTCCACATTTGACAGACATTTCGTTTTTTGCTGTGGAAACATGAAGCTGAATGTTTAGGTCAGTAAGAAATGAATACGAACTACGTTTCTAAAACCAACGAAACTAAAAAAAAATCTACAAAAATACTGAATAAGACAGTTTCTTGAATGCATACAAATGCACAGGGAAAAACAGTTGAAAAAATTAACTAAATTCGAATAGCAGACATTATAGGTTGCGCCTGAAAATCTACTGCTTCTTGTTGCAAAATAATTCAAAGTTCGTCGTGGGATATAGGCATAAAACCGCATTTTGTTTTATTTTTTTCTAGACAGAATCCTTAAATTTTCAAGAGACCATAAAAGAGATCGATCGAGAATTTCCAAAGAGTAACATTAATGCTTGTTTGTAATTCTGTTTCTTTTAAACCGCAATATCTCCTTTCATGTGACATGAGAATAGATGCGCCATTCTACAAATGATTAATTAATGTGTTGCGGTACGGTGGATATCGGCTCGGAACGAGAAATCAGATTGGAATTCGTTGCATTCACTTACGCGCAAATAACTCTGGGAAAATGAATAATCCGTCAATTCTCAGTTAAATAACATAACGGAATGGGTTCTATAGCCTCTAACTACCACTAGTGATCACTGTAAACACTTTCATCATTGCCATTAAATTAATCCAACTCTTTTCGACTCCTCTGCACTTTCCTTAGATTGATACAGAAACTCTGAAATGTTACTATTGGAATTTCTCGGTTGTACACCAAGCCGTACAGCATACCATTTCGAAATTTCTCGACAAGTAAATTGCGTCATGGGGCATTTTTTTCTCTCAGCCGGTGTCGAACTGACCCTACTATAGTGTGCAGTCGGCAAAATAAAAAAAATATATATTATATTTTTAATTTCGGGCGTGCCAGTTGTTTTTAATTTGTCGACTGCAAATTACAGTAGAGTTTACGGTCATATAACGTTGGATACACCGGTTTTCGTCCGATCGCCGAAGTTAAGCAACGTTAAATCTGGTCAGTACTTAGATGGTTGACCGCTTGGGAATACCAGGTGCTGTAAGCGTTTCCTAACGGATGTGCGTTGTGCTGCAGAGACATCGGGGAGCCGAGTTCGAATTCCAGTTGAATGCCCTGTATTCACTTATACGCTAATACCATGGGGAAAGGTATTAATCCGTCTCTTTCCTCCAGTTATGGGTTAAATAACAGGACAGATTGGGTACTATAGCCTTGGTTGGCAACAGGTCTACCGCAACAGGTATTGGTAACTGAGGTCTATACAGGGTAGGACTTGGGGCACTGCCCTTATACAAATCCCAACGAATAATTCTCCTTCGCTTAGGAGGAAGCTGGCTCAACCCGACCAGGGTGAATGCCGAAACAAGTACAGATAAATTACAGTAGGGTCAGTTGGGCATCGCCTCCGACAAAAAGAGCATGACCACGTAATTCACTTGTCCAGAAATTTGGAATGGTATGCTATACTGCTTGGAATATATACCAGGAGTCCGAATAAGAATATTTCCTAGTGTTAGAGTGTTAACCAAAGGAAAATGAACAGGAGTCGAAAAGAATTGGATGAATCTAATGGTGATTATGAAGATGTTTGAAGTTATCACTAGTGATAATGACGTTATGCCTCCATTCATATATATATATATATATATATAGAGAGAGAGAGAGAGAGAGAGAGAGCGAGAGAGAGAGAGAGACAGAACCAATTGGAGTAGATAGACTGAACTATCGCCAATTTCACACTCCACCCATGTCTATTGAACTGTTGTAGAGGCTCATCCCTTGTTCCCTGTTTAGGATGTGGTTTCCGGCTTTCTCTTTTCCAATCGTTTCACTCTTATATAGACACCTGTACACCAGTGTCCTTACCGCCTTGCCCGGGGTGATATGATTAAATATATATATATATATATATATATATATATATATATATATACATATATATATATATATATATATATATATATATATATATATATATATATATATATATATATGTATATATATATATATATACATATACATATATATATATATACATATATATATATATATATATATACATATATATATATATATATATATATATATATATATATATATATATATATATATATATATATATATATATATATATATATATATATATATATATATATATATATATATATATGTATATGTATATATATATATATATATATATATATACATATATATATATATATATATATATATATATATATATATATATATATGTATATGTATATATATGTATATATATATATATATATATATATACATATATATACATATACATATATATATATATATATATATATATATAGTGTATCGAAGCAGCAGATAATCTTCTAAACATATGCAGTTAAATATAACAGGCAATGAATGTCTATTACGTTTAATCATGAGCCTTTTTAAACCTGAAATTAAACCCAAAATACGATGTATAAAACGGCTCTTGATTAAACATAATACACATTGTCTGTTATATTCAACAATATATATATATATATATATATATATATATATATATAAAGTAAAGGTATTTGACAAAAAAGTTAGGTGTTTATCGGACTGTGTAGTCCCACCAACACAAATAAAATGTTGAGATTACAGAGGCACAGCAACAAAGATTTTTAAAATATAAAAATATTTTTTTTAACTCTAACTATATCTATATAGATATCTCTTATCTATAATAATTTTCTTTTTCTTTCAATCATATCTTTTAATAAATATCCCATATTTTGATAACAGAAATCTGTCAAGGACGGTGAAACGTTGTAAGAAACTGGAGGTAAATTTACTGCATATGAAGTCGTAATTAAAACACATTCGAGAATTTTTTTAATTTGTCATATATCTTTTCTTTCAATAATATTCTTGATGCATAAAAATTATATACCGTTTGCTTATATATATATATATATATATATATATATATATATATATATATACTAGCAGTATAACCCGGCGTTGCTCGGGTGTAATAAAAGCTTTAAAACTAATCCATGGTCCTGGAGCTCAGACTCTTTGGACGTTGGCACGAAAGACTAAAAAGCAAAAGTTGTTTCCAGTTAAAGCAAAGTCATAGACTGAAAGAAAAATGAATGGATATAAGTCAAATTTTCATTTCCTGGTATCGATATCAGATAAGTTTTTTCGTCGTAAACTGAATTTTGAAGGCTAAATAAGTCCTCTGAGTAAATGGTATCATGGCTGAGACTAAGAACTACAATTATACCTACTTAGAACCAAACCCGAAGCAGAAAACTAAAATAAAAGGGCTGAAAAAGCTACAGACATACAGGCAGATAAATTGACACACACACAAACATATTGCCTTTTATATATATATATTATCGATTTTCTGAACTATTTTAAGAACTGCAGTCTTCAAACTTCTGAATAACGTTTTTTATGTCTTTGTCTATGAGTGCCTCAAATTTGATCAAAATCGCACAACTCCTTCTGTAACCCAATTTCTTCGATTATCGATTTTCGATATTTATCGGGGGTACCTCGACACAAAACCTAACTAAGAACACTCACAAACGCTTATAGTATGACTGTGTAAATTTTCAAGAAAATCGGTTCAGCCGTTTCAGTGTCTATAGTTAACGGACACACACACACACACACATATACACACACAGAGACAAAGTTCCATTTATAAATAAGTTTAGATTTATATATATATATATAAGGAGATTGGGATTTGCGTGCGTGTGTCTCGTAAACTAAGAGGTTTATTCAATTTTTCATATTTTATAATATATAAAAATGGCAGCCCAATATGCCACATACAGTTAGGGGATACTAGAATCAAGCAAGTTCAAACATTTAAATAGCTAGGAAGTGTTCTAGCAGAAAACGGAAAGTGCGACACAGAGATCCATAGGCGAATTGACATGACGAAAGAAGTATTCCAGAAGTTGAGTAAAGTATTAAGAAAAAGGACAATTTCTTTAGAAACAAAGAAAAGAGTACTGGATTGCTGTGTTGTCAGTTCTTCAATATGGAAGTGAATGCTGGACAATATCATCAAAGATGAGGGAAAAACTTGAAGCAACTGAAATGTGGTTCTACAGAAGGAGGCTGCGAATATCATGGATCGATCATGTTAGCCATGATGAGGTCATAGAACTTATGAAAACCAAAAGGTAATTAGTACTGAGCATCAGGAAGAGACAGCTGAAGTTTCTGGGACATGCAATGAGGAAAGAGGGCTTGGAGAACCTGATACTAACAGGCAAGATAGGAAAAAGAGACAGGGAAAAGCAACGGATAACATATTTGAAAGACCTAATCAGGTGGATGATAGAACGAGGGTTGTGTAACAGGAGAAGACGTGCTAAAAGCCACCAGGTATAGGGAGAGGTGGAAAGCCATCATCGCTTACGTCCTGAAAGGACAGGGCACATAGAAGAAGAAATAATCAAATTGAGTATATTGCGCGGTTGTTGTGAATGGATATAGACTTTAAATGAGAAATCTCGGAGCCGATTCAAAATTTCAGTTGAAGTTGTATTCACTTACGCACGGAAACCCTTGGGAAAGGTATTAATCCATTTCCTCTCCCTCCAGCTATGGGTTGAATAGCAGAACTGATTGGGTTCTCTAGCCTTGATTGGCAGCTATTCTTCCGCAGAAAGAAATGACAACTATCTGCGGAAAAATCTTATCCCTAGTCAGTCATGGGTCTGACGTATCTAATTAGGATCCAGAACTTGCTTTTCACACTAACTTGTGAAATTTGCCCTGGTTTGGGTTTTTACCCAATCGTTTGAATGCACTTTTGCGGGTGTGCCATTTTACTTTGTCTGTTTTAGTTGTTTTTTTTTTTAATGTTTGTAATTCTTAATTTCTCATCCGCTACAAGCTAACGATTACATGGCTCAGTTTCTTACAGAAAAAGAAACATACAGTGAAAATATTCTTTTATTATTATCTTAAAATCCTACCAAAAAAGTCACAAGCGAACGTTCATTGAAATTCTCGCGGAGATAAAACTGCCGTCGATCGCTTAAACTTGGCCACTTCCGTTGCTCCTTGTACGATTACCAAAGTTCAGCAATGGCGAGCCTGGGGTGACCGGTTGGGAATGCAAGGTGGCAGTAAGCTTGGATGTATTGGTAGGATAATTGTTAATCGACGAGTTGATTTTTAATTTCAGTTTGTTTCTTATAGTCACTTAATTGCAAATACTCTCTTCGGAAGAGTATGAATCTACCTATTCTCTTTCAGCTCTGGATTAGTAACATTTGGATTACTAAAACCATTTTTATCTAGAATAAATATGGAAATAAAATTGCATACAAAATATTTGGGCTACGGGATTAAAATAACCCATACATATTGATATACTGTTAAACAAATATAACCATCCATCCTTTGATGAAATCAAATTTTACACGCGCTTGGCGTTTATATTGTAGATGTATATATACATATGTACGTATATGCATAGAATTTTAATCAAAGTGAAAAGTTAATGCATTTTTTAGTTAATATTTTTATAGAATGTTTTGCATTTGATTTTAATATTTATCAAGGATTATATTGATTTTATGGCATTTTTCATGTATTAATCGATAAATCTTTCACTATTCACGTATTTTTATTGCATTGGATAATAGCGAGTCCAAATACTGAGATAATCGATTTTTCTGTAGCTTCAAGATTGAATGCATATATTTCATATTTTATGTTTCGTGAAGTAAAATCAGAGAAAAATAAAGTTTATTTACATTTTTTTTTATTTTGCTTCGATTTTTTTATCTCGAAATCCCTTGGAACTTGCACAGCAACCAACATCTCCTTTAATAACTATTCTGGTGCAATGAATATTGTTTGAAATTACGAAAAAAGAAAAAAAGAGAGAATTAAATGATAGGAAGACAAGATATTGGACGGGGCATCTCATTTTTGTGTAGTGGTTTGCAAAACATTGCAGATCGTTGAAATGGCGTTCGATCCCAATAGTACTCCACGGATTCTTTCTTCTTCGTTGTCTTTCTTCTTTTATGTGCCATGTCCTTTCAGGACGTAGGTGATCATGGCTTTCCACGTCACCCTATCCCTGGTGGCTTTTAGAATGCATTCTCCTGTTACACCATCAAAACCCAGCTCTGCCTTCCACTAGTTCAATCCCATAAATCTAGAATATAAATGTATAAAAAGTAGCATAACCACAAAATGAGGGATCAGTTTATATATTGATTATAATATAAATTTGATCCCCCACTTTATATTCACATTATAATTTCTTGTAAACAGTTGGCATATATCTTCTTTTTCTATTGTTGTATATCGACAAACAACAAACACGCATATATATAAAAATATAAGTTATATTTTTATTAATGACGATGAACCGTGTAGCCTAGGGAACAGAGAGTGAGAGAGCTTCTAATGGGGTTGACGGGAGTGTCGTCGTATCTGTTGTGTCTCTCTCTCTCTACTGCTACTCTGGTCTGGTCTGGTGAATCCGTGCGCCGAGGTCTTTTTATAATCTCCAAACCGGGACTTTTTCTTCCGGTTTTGCCTCGCCCACGCACGCCCACGTAATTCTCAGAGACACCTGTTCTGTTTGCCTCTGTAGCCATTTCCGCTACTGCCGGAAATAAGGTCAAACAAACATCCGTTCCTTTCAACGACCGGAAACGCCCCCGCTTGCATCAGCCTTCCTCGGGTGGGGCCAGATTATTATATTACACTATGATCCCTGTTCCTTCAGGACGTAGGCGACCATGGCTTTCCACGTCTCCCTATCCCTGGAGGCTCTTTAGCAAGCCTTCTCCTTTTACACCATGCAACCCTCGTTCTGTCATCCACCTGTCCAAGCCCTTCAAATATGTTATCCTCTGCTTTCCCTGTTTCTTTTTCACTCTATCTGGCCTGTTAACATCAGCCCTCCAAGCCCTCCTTCTTCATTGCATGTCCCAGAAAGTTTTGTTGTCTCTTCCTGATGCTCAGTATTAATTTCGTTTTCGTTTCCATCCTTTCCAAAACTTCGTCATTGCTCACATGCTCGGTCCATGATATCCGCAGCATCCTTCTGTAAAAAATTAAACCTAAAAAGGGCGAAGGAACTGTAAATGAGTCAACGGCCAGCTAAAAAGAGGTGGTGTCTCAATAAGTCACCATGGAGAAGGCAACAGGATTCCCCTCTACTATCTATCTCTCATGCGTATGATCATGGCTTTACAACACGGATTCTTTACTCTATTCTAAAACTTAACTTTTTTTACGTAAATACAGTACTTCAGCATTTGATATAGAATTAGTATATTTGATCATTATAAATCAACCGCAGATCTGATGCACACTGGATACACCATGCTCTTTGATGGCAAATAAAATAGGGGGTTGTAATAATTAGGGTCTGTCAGTTAAGTGCCATACGTGATACACGCTTAGGCGATCATGTCTCGAAAGAGAATGGGAAGGAGACTATCCCACAGTATGTTGTTTCGACCCATGACTGCCTAGGGAGAGGATTTTTCCGCAGTAGTTTGCAATTACTATCTGCGGTAGACTGGTTGCCGACCAAAGCTATAGAACCCAATCTTTCCTGTTATTTAACCCAAAACTGGAGGGAAGAGACGGATTAATACGTTTCTCAATGGTATTTGAGAGTAAGCGAATGCAATGAATTCAACTGGAATTCGAACTAGGCTCCCTGATTTCTCGTTCCAAGCCGATATCCACTTTACCACAACGCACATCCAATAATTATGTTTGTAGTAAAAAAATCAGAACGTTTAATGATGGCGAGGGTGGGAATTAACACCCGTCATAAATTCAGGAGGTTCAATAGATGCACGTTTTTGTAATTGATCTAAAACAATGTTTCCCATCAATAATTACACTTCAAAAAGTATATCAATAAATTAAAGCAAAATGTTTTGAAAAATCAAAAGTATTTTTAAAAATACTTGGCTTGGAAAGTAGCTGTGAATTCTCATTTTTAGTGTATCAGGTTAACAGTATAATATTTTCTTTGTCCTGTGAGTTTGTAAAGAACCCGATCCCTTTCGAAACGCAAAGTATTGGCGGTATTTACCGGTAGGTGTCCCTGGATGTATTTTGGGTAGATAAAATCTAAGGTCATATTATGCTTTAGGCACAGCTATCTTCCAGTTGTTTTTTACTTCTGTTGTGGGATCTCCCTTTTTCTTTGATAATGGACTCGTCTTGAGTATACATATACTCCTGCCATCGTGAGAAGCGCTCAGTACAGTGAGAGTACCGTTGTCTGACCAGTAAGATACCGAAGTGATAGAGAATACCGTGTCCATATTCATAGTGCCTCTGAGCTCCACTCAGACAGAATAGTTCCGACGTGGACATACATATTTCAGCATGGCTTCACTTCAAAAACTTATATATATATATATATATCGTATTCCTGGATTATTAACCAGCGTTCCAGTGTGTATCTTTACGTTTAATATAAGATATCTTTCTATCTGAAATATCTGTTTTGTTGTTCATTATTTTGTGCGGTTCCTCAACTGGAATCCACAACAACTTCCATAAACGATAATAAAAAAAGGTTTCCGTTACACCCAATGGTGTGTAGGGCAGCGTTTCCGTAACAAACTGTTTTTTTATGGGACAGGGTTTTCAGCCCGGCACCCAACCGTGAAACCTGGAGGAAGATGATTTTATAACCTAAACTTAGACGTGACACACGGCCTAAAGTAGTGAAGATCGAACTCGATACTCAGTCGTAATGATTCTAGCGAGACGAGCTTGCTAACCATTACACTACGCCGAGGTGCTTTCCATAAACGATGGATAGAGATAAATATTTTGTCCTTTTTTGTAAATATTCGCATGACAGTTAAAATTAAAAGCAATATGAGTAAACATAATGAGTTAAACAGTTTTTCCATTTTTTTTCCTTTCTTCTTTTTTTTTTTTTTTTGCTAAGATAGTCGATTGTGCATTCTAAATACTGGAGGTCAATTCAGTAAATAATTGGGACTAAATAAATAAACAACTTCTGAAATTATTATAACGTTATTTATTCTTATTAACTTCGGACTAATGCTCAAATCTTAGATATTATTACAACTTTTCAACCTTTGTGCCTTCCTTAGATATTTGTTGTTCCTGGTAATCTTCAGGAAAAATTGTACATATATTTAATATGCAGGTAAAGAGTGTTCTGCTTCCGTTTTATATGACGAGAATCGACCCATGTGGTGGAAATCCACCTGCATACGAACAGGAAATCAGCTCAGCAGATACGCGAAAACAGAAAGGCGTGTAAGATAACAAGGTGTCCTCTCACCTGATCTATTCAATCTATACAGTGAAGAAAATCTGAAAGAACTACAATTAATGCCAGGATTCATCTTTGACGGACACAATTTGAACAATGGAACGCAGATGAAATCATGCTCATAGCAGACACGAAATGGGAACAACAAGACTTCATACAGAAGTCTTGTAATTTTCCATCGAACGAATCTGATCAAAAACCGATATTCAGCCAGCATTATGACTCATTTTCTCCAAATTTACTCCCGATGGGTACGATAAGTTTTCATGGACTGACTTAGGTTAGTTAATCTTTGGATGACTTATTTGACTCCGATATTAGAAATCGATACCCCGATATCCTATCGAGTCTGATCAAAATCAGGTTTTCAGCCTTTTTATATTGGTTTTTGCTTCGGGTTTTGCACTAAGTAGGTATAATTGTAGTTCTTAGTCTCAGCCATGATACCATTTACTCAGAGGATTATTTAGCCTTCCACATTCAGTTTACGAGGAAAAACGTATTCGACATCAATACAGGAATTCAAAATTTGACTCACATCCATTCATTATTCTTTCAATCTACGGTTTCATTTTGACTGGAAACCACTATAGATTAGTTTTAAAGCTTTCATTACACACGAGCAACGCCGGGCTATATTGGTAATAAGTGTATGAGGGTAATCATTTAGTAGAGGAAACGTGCCATTTTCTACTCAACTTCTGTTAAAGAAAGAATTCTTAAAAATTTTAATATAAATTCTTAGAACTCGAAACTGAAAACAGAACAGCTGATCAGTTTGTGTTTAAAAATCTTGGGCGTATAACAATTACGTTTCTATTGCTAGTATAATCTAGTATACTCTATCTATCTATCTATCTATCTATCTATCTCAGCCTGTCCACATCTATCTATCTATCTATCTATCTATCTATCTATCTCAGTCTGTTCATATCTATCTATCTATCTATCTATCTATCTATCTATCTATCTATCTATCTATCTCTATCTCAGTCTGTCCATATCTATCTATCTATCTATCTATCTATCTATCTATCTATCTATCTATCTATGCCTGCCCATATCTATCTATCTATCTATCTATCTATCTATCTATCTATCTATCTCACTGTCTATCTATCTATCTATCTATCTATCTATCTATCTATCTATCTATCTATCTATCTATCTCAGTCTGTCTATCTATCTATCTATCTATCTATCTATCTATCTATCTATCTATCTATCTCAGCCTGTCTATATATCTATCTATCTATCTATCTATCTATCTATCTATCTCAGTCTGTTCATATCTATCTATCTATCTATCTATCTATCTATCTATCTATCTATCTATCTATCTCAGTCTGTCCATATCTATCTATCAATCTATCTCAGCCTGCCCATATCTATCTATCTATCTATCTATCTATCTATCTATCTATCTATCTATCTATCTATCTATCTATCTATCTATCTATCTCAGCCTGCCCATATCTATCTATCTATCTATCTATCTATCTATCTATCTATCTATCTATCTATCTATCTCAGCCTGCCTATCTATCTATCTATCTATCTATCTATCTATCTATCTATCTATCTATCTCAGTCTGTCCATATCTATCTATCTATCTATCTATCTATCTATCTATCTATCTATCTATCTATCTATCTATCTATGCCTGCCCATATCTATCTATCTATCTATCTATCTATCTATCTATCTCAGCCTGCCCATATCTATCTATCTATCTATCTATCTATCTATCTATCTCAGTCTGTTCATATCTATCTATCTATCTATCTATCTATCTATCTATCTATCTATCTATCTATCTATCTATCTATCTCAGCCTGCCCATATCTATCTATCTATCTATCTATCTATCTATCTCTCACTCATATCTATCTATCTATCTATCTATCTATCTATCTATCTATCTATCTATCTATCTAAGTCTGTTCATATCTATCTATCTATCTATCTCAGTCTGTTTCTTTCTATCTATCTATCTATCTATCTATCTATCTATCTATCTATCTATCTATCTATCTATCTATCTATCAGACAAAAACATAAGAAATGATATTCAGAAGTTTCAAGGTTGCAGTTCTTACAATAGTGCAGATAATTGATAATATATATATATATATATACAAAAGGCAAGATGTTTCTGTGTGTGTCTGTTTATCTGCCTGTATGTCTGTGTTTTTTTCAGCCCTTTTAGTTTTTGCTTCGGGTTTGGCTCTAAGTAGGTATAATTGTAGTTCTTAGTCTCATCCATGATACCATGTACTCAGAGTACTTATTTAGCCTTCAAAATTCAGTTTACGACGAAAGAAACTTATTTGATATTGACACCAGAAAATCAAAATTTGACTTACATTCATTCATTTTTCTTTCAGTTTTAAAGCTTTCATTACACCCTAGCGACGCAGGACTATACTGCTTGTATATGCATATATGCAACATATGCGTATGCGTGCATATAAATGTATATATATATATATATATATATATATGCATATATATTTATATATATATATGTGTAACCTTCCCTTTCTCTCCACCTATGTATCTGTCATCGCACCTTCTTTCTCAGCTTTCTATTGTTCCTTTCTAACTAGCTTGTACTCCTCACTCTTTTCTAATTAATCTGTTTACATTTATGTAACCCCCTGCACATCAGTGGCGTTTCCGCCTTGCTCGGGGTGAAATGATTAAAAAAAAAATGTTTGTGTGTGTGCATATATATTTATAGACTACGTATATTGGTTTTACTACATTCACGCTCTCCTCTTGTCTTACCTGTCACCTTTCTGATCAGAGTACAATTAAACAACATTTCCCCAAAAAACAAAACCATATAGGTAATATCAGAGAGATTTTAGTCAACAATGCAATAATCCTCACTCATGCAAATAGCAAAAAGTACCTTCAGCTATTGGAGGCCATCTACATTAAATCCAAACCACCCACACTTAATAAAATCACGTTTAAATCTACTCATAACACATTACATTGCTTTTGAATACATGGTTCTGTTGTCATTTTGCGCTATGACGCAGTGTGACGTCATAGAACCGCATTGCAAATTTGCGAACTGCGTTTGTTACTTTTGGTGACTATTGCCGTTACTTAGCGGAGTTTTATGTCAACATAAGATAAACTCGTCGCTGATGGCGGATGTTTTTGTGTTACCGTCCTTATAACCTCTCTGAAGATGGCTCATGTGAGCCGAAATCTTAGAAACAAATTAAGAAAAAATTATCCAAATGTTGGAGAATTTTTGTCTTTATTTTCACCTGAAATTAAAGCCAAAATACGATGTCTCGAACAGCTCATGTTTAAACATAATATACATCCATTGTCTCTTATATTTAACAGTATATGTTCAGAAAATATATTTACATATGTATATATACATATATGTATATATATATTTATTTATTTATTTATATAGAAAGGCGTTTCTATATAAACATTCACATACGTCATTACATACTTTCTTCTTCTTCTTCTTCTTCTGTGTACCCTGTCCCTTCAGGACGTAGGCGATCACGGTTCTCCACGTCTCCAAATCCTTTCTGGCTCTTAGTATGTTTGCTCCTGTTACACCTCGCAACCCCCGTTCCGTCATCCACCTGATCAGGCCCTGGAAATATTTTATCCACTGCCTTCCTCTGTCGCTTTGTCCTTCTATCTGGCCTGTCAGTATCAGTATCACATAATGTGCGTTTGTGTGTGCGTATTAAACAGGTGGCACTAGTATAATTTTATTATGACCAAAAACTACATAACTATATATATATATATATATACGGTACTGTTCAAATGTATTAGAACAAAAACTGTTTTATCTTTTATGAAGCATCAAAATAAAGTTTAAAATCACCCCTGTCCTAACACTTTTACACACTACCGATAGTGTGCAAAAGTATTATGACGGGGATGACGGGGACATTTTGGACATCACATACTTTACTGTCGAAAATTAAAAATATTGCCACCTGTTTAATACGCAGACACACACACGCACATACACACACACGCACATATACACGTATATTAACTAAAGTTACCTTCAGCATACACATAGACACCTTTAAAAACAATCATCTATTTCTTTAATACAAGTGACACATATCTGATTAATAAGAACCAACACCTTTTCATAACATACCTGTCTCTTATTTTTCACTTATTTCTCTGTCTCTGGAGAAGCGTTCATGAATATGAAACCTGTAAAATTGAGATACGCTACCTATTTTGTTTTTTGTTACTTTATTGTGTCATATGTAGGAATGTGTCTATTTTGATTGTTATGATCACCTGGCCGAAGGGTTAGGACGACCGCTTTCTGTCCATGAATCTCATGCATGTCGGCAAATTCACTTGTAGGGTCGTTCCAAATGAGCGCTCTTTTCAGAATATTCACAAAACACCGTAGCAAGTCTTGACCCAGTCATTGTGAGCTGAGATTTGGTAGACAGGACTATTTCGGAGCCGTCAAATGATTGTGCTACGCACCAAGTCGCAAATCATCTTGACCCAGAGATTGAGCATTCTGAACTTGTCATTCTTTTGATCATTACAGATAACGCACTCTCCGAGAATCGCTAACTAAGGCCCACTCAAAATAGTTATAGTACAAACTACAGATGGCTACTGTGAGTGTTGAACTCAAATATACTCATATGTACCAGCTTCAATAGGTATTTGGCGGCACTATCAGGCACGTAGTGTCGGATAAGTCCGACCTGTATTTACAGTACATTACATTATTGATTGTCTACTGCGATGTATTGAAGTAATACTGACAGAATTTTTAAAACTTCCATTCATTTCGCTTGAGGTTAATTCGGAAAGTAACGTTCTCTGATGCGATTTTTTGCGTAATTTACAAGAAAAAATGTAATCTGATTATTGCATAAACTAAATCGGATCCAATTCGTCGATTGTACGTAGAAGTGGTTATTTTAATATGCTGTAAAGAATTTTACGCGGTCAGCTGAGAACCAATCATAAAAAAGATTAAAACATTTGAAAATATTATTCTCGTTTCTTAATAGAATATTGATCTAGTACAAAAGGAATCCTGCAATACAGATGTATGTGGTTGACTGTTCAAGATTCCAAATTTTCATTTTTCTAAATTCCTCTTTACTAACCCTTTGTTTGCTGCGCTGGGCTTCCACACCCAAATAAAAACATTGCCTTTATTTTCATTTCTCCAGTTAATAGAATCAAATAATGCTTGAAAGAATTCAATGCTAAATTGTCCCATAAAGCATTTTCCTAATTATGTAAAGTGCTTTCTTCTGTAGAATTGATTTTGAAATCGGGCGCCAAGCAAATTAATCTAATGGATAGATAAATTCAATTGGGTTGTTAGAGTATGAATCCATACAAACACTGCTCACATTTCTTAAAAGCATACGATTCCTATTTTGTTGGCTAATGATAACGTTCAAAAAACAGAAATTTAGGAAAAGAAAAAGATGAATTAATAAGCTAAAAATTCATGTAGGAAAATATAAGATATGTAATAACAATTTTCAGAATTTTAAGACATTTAAAACGGATTGCTTCAAGCTTAAAAAAACAGCCGTATTTGCGTATATAAATAAATGATGCTTTAGACTGTGAATATTTAGTCATATTTTTTTTTCTCCGTTGTATGAATAAACATATTTATAAGAGAAAATTCATTGAAAAATTCCATGGTGGAATTTTTGTAAATGTGAAAACGGACGAAAACTACAAATAATATTTACATTTGTTCTCTGTTGGCCCATCTTGTCGTATTAGCCGCTGGTCTATTTTATCGTATGAAATGTGCCCCTGCTTCTTGTCCGTAAAGAGTGTGATGCATTTAAAAATTCGTTCGCGTGACGTCAGTGAGATTCAAACCTGTCGAAACCACCTTTGATTTGATGCGTTCAGATCACCTCGATACCCTTCTTTATTTATTCGGCTACTCCTTCGTTCCTAACCGAACACGCTATGACATTTAATTCCTGGTTACTCACTAAAAATTTACTCTCTAATCTTCAAACCAAGTATCCCCTCCACGTTAAAACACCTGCTCACGTACAAATACCGAAGTTAAACAACGTTGAGGTTTGTCACTACCTAGATGGGTGACCACTAATGAATACCATCAGCTGTAAGCTCCAATGTCGTTGTTTTGAGAGCCGGGTACTAATTTCAGGATGATTTATATTCTCTTCCTTGAAAATATTTTTTGAAAGGCTTCAAGCCATCTATTATTCCCTTTTTCCTTGCAGTAGATACAGCTGGCTAAGATAGAAATATACAGTGTCTCTAAATTTTTATCAATTAATAAAATTTTAACAAATTTCGGTTTAACAATTTTTTATCTCTTAACCGAAAGCTCTTAAAGTAGAGCCGTTTTAGATTGAAACTGTGTTTGAGATTAATTTTGAGTAACTAAAGCATTGGATAAATTAATGTTTAGAAGTTTTTTCTTTTATTCATATATATATATATATATATATATATATATATTAAATAGCTTTAATCCAAAAGAAAAAAAAAACCTGATCCTAATTAATATTAAAATTTTAAGATTAAAAAATGATACAGGTGGAGAGCTCAATGTAATTAAAATTACAGAGACAATTCTAAAATAAAATGAATTTCAAAGTTCAAAACCGTTGAATGATCGGTTTAAGAATTTAAATTTTGAAAATTAAGATTTCATCGGCGGTGGTTCAAAAATTTAAATCACAAAAAACTTGATAGTAATCAATGTCTATTTTTAGATTTTGAACAACATTACTTTTAGATTGAGTTGTAAGTTAAAAATTTAAAAATTTGGCCTTGTCTCGCTTTACAAAGGGGAAGGGGGTAACGGATGATATAGGAAGAGGTATTTGACTGAGAAGTGAGCTAAACAAAACAGAAAGAGAGGGAGGAAAAAGGAAAAAGAAAAGAAAATTTCATATTCGTAGAGACGCTAGGGACGTGTTAACAAAACTAGCGTTTATAAATGGGTTAAAGTATTAGAAAAAAGATTTTTAGAAAAAAACTTTATTTGGGGGAAGAAAGCTGATATCTGATTTATTTAAAATTTAATTAAATTAATCTAATTAATTACAAATATAGATTTAAATTAAAAATAAAAATAATAAACTTTAACTAAAAAAAGTTTTTAAAAAAATTAAAAATCACCCCCGTCCTAATACTTTTGCATACTACCGGTAGGGTGTAAAATTGTTAGGACAGGGGTAATTTTAAACTTTATTTTGATGCTTCATAAAAACAGTCTATTTCTAATACTTTTGCACAGTACTATATATATATATATATATATATATATATATATATATATATAGTTATGCAGTTTTTGGTAATAATGAAATTACACAGTACAAAATTGAGTTAAAAATAGTTCAATACAATTATATCGTAAAACTTTTGAATATTTTTCATTTGTAAACAAGTTATTACGCGACCTAGGTTTCTACCATTGTTGAAAACGTTATAACATCTAATTTTAGGAATTGCGCGTTCCAAAATGAACCCCCTTTACGTGAGCGTTCTTAAAAAAACTGTGAAGATCGCTTACTGCAAATTACCCGAAGACACCACATGGTAGAAACCTAGGTGAGTAATAACTCGGTCACAAATTATATATATATATATATATATATATATATATATATATATATTATAAAAGATTTTAGATTATTACATTGGGTAATACATATTTCGCTGCGTCCTGATGTTATTATCGCGGCTCGTCAGAACCAAATGATTCAACAGTTGGTCCTCAAAAATTTACTCCCAATTCCTTTTCTTTTATTTTATTTTACATAGAGGCTCTCATGCCCATATTAGAATAGACATTTTTAACGGTTATTTACGAAAATTTCTCTCTACTATATATATATTGTGTCTCGAGGCAGCAGATAATGTTTAAAACAATTATTCTTAAATGTAACAGACAATGAATGTCTATCATGTTTTATCATGTTTTGGGACAATTTATGTCTTTATTTTCACCTGAAATTAAAGCCAACATACGATGTTTAGTATGGCTCATAATTAAACATTGCAGACATTCATTGTGTTATATTTGACAATATATATATATATATATATATATATATATATATATATATATTATAAAAGATTTTAGATTATTACATTGGGTAATTTCACTGCGTCCTGATGTCATTATCGCGGCTCGTCAGAACTAAATGTTTCAACAGTTGGTCCTCAAAATATCCCCCTAAACATTTATTTTATTTTATTTTATTTTACAGAGACACTGTGAGCTGTAAGCGTCTATGTAAAATAAAATAAAAGAAAATAATTTTTTTGGTGGGGATATTTTGACGACCAACTGTTGTATCATTTGTTTCTGACGAGCCGCGATAATAACATCAGGTTGCGTAAGATATGTATTACCCATTGTAATAATCTAAAATCTTTTATAAATTATATTACCCTTGGGAAAGGTATTAATCCGTCTATTTCTTCCAGTTATGGGTTAAATAGCAGGACAGATTGGGTTCTATAGCCTTGGTCGGCAACCAGTCTACCGCAGAAAGCAATGGCAACCTACTGCGGGATAATCTTCTGCCCAGTCAGTCATGTCTCAAAAGAGACATGATCGCCCAAAGTGTGTATCACGTATAGCACTTAATTGGCCGATCGAGGGTTGATCGCACCAGTTTCCTTGTTTCTACTGCGCTGTAAATATGGTCGTTTCCATATTTCTTTCGAGACATGATCGCCCAAGCGTGTATCACGTATGGCACTTAACTGACTGATTCTGTTAAATTAAATAAATGAATTTAACATTGAGATCGTCTCTATCAGAATTTACCTGGATTGTATACTAAGTGTGCTATTATATATATATATATATATATATATATATACATTTCTGAACGTTTGACGTTTCACTAGTATATTGTAATTTATTCCTCCTACCGGATTCTTTTCAGGATATACTGGTCTGAATCTAATTAATGCTTGATAGAAATAATGACCCTAATATGGACAGGGTTCATATTAAAAAAAAAATAGAGTGATTGTTTTACTCGGCGCCGCTTCAGAATTTCAAAAATGCTAGATGCCTCTCGAGTTAAACTAGAATCTAACCTGTTAGCCCCCACGTCAAGTATTAAGCACTGAAAGATGTCGCTGGATCAACACCAGAACTTGTGTATGCATATTCAAAACAGCCGATGTTAGAAAATTATATTAGCAACGGCAAGAGAACATTTCCCAGTAATTCACATTGTCGTCTGAAGAGGATAGAACGTTCAAAGTATGTCACCGATACAACAAGAATATTTGCAAGTAAGAGAATATTAATTGCCCTGAAATTAGAACCCGGCTCTCCAAATAACGAATTCGGTGTCATTGGTGCTTACATCTGATGGTATTCCTTAGTGGCCCTCTTCGACCGACGTTTATTTGACGAATCTATCTCATGAATGAATATTTCATTATAATTCTTATCACACGTTAGTAACGTAGTATAATATATCCCAGCTAGGGGCACCTCGAGGTGGTGTAATGATTAGCAAGCTTGTCTCGCTAGAACTATTGCAATTAAGTAGTGAGTTCGATCCTCACTGGGTGCCCCATACTTTCGGCCTTGTGCCACATCTAAGCTGCGCTTAGTAAATTACAATATATCCCAGCTTGTTTTCATTTTATTCTCCGTTACAATCCCAATATCTGTTTTGATGTTTTCTTCTCCGTCATCGATTTAATCTTTGAAGCTTTCAGACAGTATACTACTTATTCATTTTTTATGTTCGTTTTAAAAAAAAAACTTGTTATATTCGTAGATTAAAGTTGAAGTCTTAATGGATTCACCTCGACACAAACATTCTTTTTCAATCGCCAATAACGGTTTCTGATCTAATATTTCATCTAAACTTTCAAACCATCACTCATTCATCTTTGGCATTTACACATTTCGGGTCTTCTCACTTGACAACATTTGTAAAATTAATAGAACCTTACAAGCTTTGCCAAAAAACAAACTCCACTTCTATAGCAATGAACCAATGGTGATTTATTCAATTAGAAAATATTCTTCTTTTATCTGCCATGTCCTTTCAGGACGTAGGCAATCATGGCTTTCTGCATCTCCCTATCGTTGGTGGCTTTCTCACGTTGCAGCATGCAACACTCGTTCCGTCATCCACCTGATCAGGTCCTTCAAATATGTTATCCGCCGCTTTCCCCTGTCTCTTTTTCCCCCTATCTGGCCTATTAGTATCAGGTTCTTCAAGCCCTCCTTCCTTATTGCATATCCCAAGAACTTTAGTTGTCTCTTCCTGATACTCAGTATTAATTTCCTTTTCGTTTCCATCCTTACCAAAACCTCGTCATTGCTCACATGATCGGTCCACGATATTCACAGCATCCTTCTGTAGAAGCACATTTCAGTTGCTTTAAGTATTTCCTTCATCTTTGAAGATATTGTCCAACATTCACTGCCATATTGAAGAACCGACATCAATAGCAATCTAGCACTCACTTCTTTGTTTATAACGAAATTTGACTTTTTTTAAAACATGAGAAAATATCTGTTAGCGGAAATATATTAACAACTAGCAATATAGCCCGTCGTTGCTCGGGTGTAATGAAAGCTTGAAAACTAATCCATGGTCCTGGAGCCCAGACTCTCTGGAATATGAATGGATGTAAGTCAAATTTTGATTTCCTGGTATCGATATCAAATATGTTTTTCTCGTCGTAAACTGAATTTCGAAGGCTAAATAAGTCCTCTGAGTAAATGGTATCATGGCTGAGACTAAGAACTACAATTATACCGACTTAGAGCATAACCCGAAGCAAAAACTAAAAAATGCAAAATACAGACAGGCAGATAAACAGACACACACACAAACATCTTGCCTTTTATATATATAAATATATATTGTCGATTTTTTTACACTATTGTAAAAACTCTAAACTTGAAATTTCTGAATATCGTTTCTTATGTCTTTGTCTATAACCCGACGTTTTCGATTATCGATTTTCGATATTTATTAGGAGTACCTCGACACAAAACCTAGCTAAGAACACTCGCAGACGCTTATAGTACAACTGTGTAAATTTTCAAGAAAATCGGTTCAGCCGTTTCAGAATCTATAGGTAACGGACACACACATACAGACAAAGTTCTATTTATAAATAAGTTTAGATATACAGGGTGTGATGTGCAAATTTACGTTATTCACGTATGAGCCTTGTTTTGTTTATGATTTTGTGTACGGCAAAGTAAAGTAGAGTAAGTCGGTTAACGTCTATGAAAAAAGAGACCCATGACGAAATTCACTCCTTTACCAGATATTTAAACACTGCACGCAGCACCGCTCGGCATGCGCCCCGAAGCATCAATATGAACATTTCAGAGTGTCAGAATGTAAAACTGAGGACAGTGCAGAAGATACTGTTTCTCCCAAAAATATACCGAACAGGATGTATAAAATCCAAGAATGGAACGATCATATTGGAGAAAGAGGAAATACTCAAGCGATGGGGAGAATACATTAAAAATATTTTCCATGAAAAGAGAGAGCAACCGATAATACACAAAGATGAGGATGGACCGGAAATATTAAAGTCCGAAGTGGAAGTTGCAATGGCCAAACTGAAGAGAAGCAAAGCAGCTGGTTCAGACGGCATTGTTATAGAGCTGCTGTTAGCCCTGGAAGAATTCGGACTAGAGTAAATTACAGAAATAATAAAATAAATTTATAATAGTAATGAAATACAAAATCGACAAAATACGCCACAAAGAATTAATAAAAATGCTCAGCAGCTTCGATATATTTGGGAAAGACATAATGGTAATCAAGAATCTCTACTGGCAGCAAACTGCATACGGGCAGGTAATGAATTCAGCAGATATACAAAGATAGAAATGGGCGTAATGACAGAAATGATGTTGCGTGGTGTTACAGGAGAAAGTGTTCTAAGAGCCACCAGGAATAGGGAGACGTGGAAGGCAATGATCGCCTACGCCTTGAAAGAAGAAGAAGAAGAAGAAGAAGAAGAAGAAGAAGAAGAAGAATTACATCATCCGCTTTTAATAAAAATGCTTTATTAGAAAGATTTTGAACTCTTTCTCTTGATTCTTATGAGTTTTCTTCATCTTATATCTATTTCAGTTCGTTCTATCTATCTATCTATCTATCTATCTATCAGTCTGTTCGTATCTATCTATCTATCTATCTCCCAGTCTGTTCGTATCTATCTATCTATCTATCTATCTATCTATCTATCTATCTATCAGTCTGTTCGTATCTATCTATCTATCTATCTATCTATCTATCAGTCTGTTCGTATCTATCTATCTATCTATCTATCTATCTATCTATCTATCTATCTATCTATCTCCCATTCTGTTCGTATCTATCTATCTATCTATCTATCTCCCAGTCTGTTCGTATCTATCTATCTATCTATCTATCTATCTATCTATCTATCTATCTATCTATCTATCTCCCAGTCTGTCTATCTATCTATCTATCTATCTATCTATCTATCTATCTATCTATCTATCTATCTATCTATCTATCTATCTATCTATCTATCTATCTATCTATCTATCTATCTATCTCCCAGTCTGTCTGTATCTATCTATCTATCTATCTATCTATCTATCTATCTATCTATCTATCTATCTATCTCCCAGTCTGTTCGTATCTATCTATCTATCTATCTATCTATCTATCTATCTATCTATCTATCTATGTATCTCCCAGTCTGTTCGTATCTATCTATCTATCTATCTATCTATCTATCTATCTATCTATCTCCCAGTCTGTTCGTATCTATCTATCTATCTATCTATCTATCTATCTATCTATCTATTTATCTATCTCCCAGTCTGTTCGTATCTATCTATCTATCTATCTATCTATCATCTATCTATCTATCTCCTGTCTGTCTGTATCTATCTATCTATCTATCTATCTATCTATCTATCTATCTATCTCCCAGTTTGTTCACTCATCTATCTATCTATCTATCTATCTATCTATCTATCTATCTCCCAGTCTGTTCGTATCTATCTATCTATCTATCTATCTATCTATCTATCTATCTACCCCCCAGTCTGTTCGAATCTAATTATCGTATGCGAAAAGTCTAGCGTTCTAAGACAATCAAATGAACTGATGTTTTCCCCTAGATTCAAATGCTGTACGATTACGCTCATTTTCTACAACAGGATTCTCGATGATTCAGTCTGGTAAATACCAATAAATATAGTGATTAATTATTTAAAAAAAACAACAGTATCTCTTCAAATATTCAAGTATTCAAGTATACTTTTAAAATAACTATTAAACAAATAAATTAAAAATATGCCGGAATTAATACATTTCGTAACGAATTTCGTAATATTTCACCCGTCTTTCTCCGTCCCTCTTTATCTATATATATCTATAGTTAGACTCCGATTGCTTCCCAACCCAGGATTGAAACCCTATCAAACTGGGGTCAGTTGGCGATTCCACCCCTGGGCCATGGGCTCTCGGTGGAAGAAGGCAGACTTTTAGCGCATATGTTATCATTATACCCGCCCAATAGCCAGAGTGATCTAATTCATTTTACTGAATGAGCAATGCGTACATGCCAGAGTAGTTGCTGTTTTACAAAATCTACCATTCTTCTAGAGTGCTCATTCAGAGTGTGAGAGCGTAAATATATATATATATATATATATATATATATATATATAAGGCAAGATGTTTGTGTGTGTGTCTGTTTATCTGTCTGTATATCCGTTATAAAAATCCACAATTTTAATCCGACTCTCACCAAACTTCACACAAATATTCTTTAGGCTGAGTCTGAGCTACAGGACCATGGATTAGTTCTAAAGCTTTCATTACACCCGAGCAACGCCGGGCTATACTGCTAGTTGAGAGATAAAATAAATGTGTGCAATATATTTTAACTCTACTATCTGTCCTTCATTGTCAGTCTCGTAATTATTAATGTTAAAATTAATTATACATTGATAAGGAAAAAAGATACTTTCGTTTGCAATAACGTATTTTTCTTGCTGCCTTCTACTCTAACGCTAATATTTAGTACTATTTTGGTCAAGTGATCGAGGGTTGTGTGTTGAGGTATTGTGGGTATCGACTAGAAACGACAAATCAAAGAGCCGAGTTCGAACTCCAGTTTGCATTCACATACGCGCAAATACCCTTGGGAAAGGTAATAATGCGTCTCCGTCCTCCAGTTATGGGTTAAATAATAAGACAGATTGGGTTCTGTAACCTTGGCTGGTAACCAGTCTAACGCAGGAAGCAATGTCAACCTACTGCGTGATAATCTTCTGCCCAGTCAGTCATGTCTCAAAGGAGACATGATCGCCCAAAGTGTGTATCACGTATAGCACTTAATTGGCCGATCGAGGGTTGATCGCACCAGTTTCCTTGTTTCTACTGCGCTGTAAATATGGTCGCTTCCATAGCATTTTGCACTAAGAAGCAACAAAGAACAGTGATTCAAAACTGCAGAGAACATTCTTCCTAATCTATAATAACTCGCCGGTTCGGCCTTATTAATTCATTGCAACTGATGAATCTTCCTTCAGTGGTGGATGTTGACGGGTGTGCTGCTTCTTAAAAAATAGTTTATTTTCAATCTTAAAGTCTTCTTATCATTTTGCTTTAAGAAAGGACTTAACTAGTATTGTGTTCCAAGCAACCGTTCTTGTCTTAAAGTCGGAAAATTTAAGAGTAAACCTTGGCTTAAATATAATCGTGAAATCTCATACCTTTACGGAAGAGGAAATTAAAATATAAATTTTAAAACAGAAAAACCAACGACGAATTCTCTCTTATTTTCATATTTAATTACATAACGGAAACCTAATCATCTCGTACAATGAGTGTATGAACAATAAATATCAATTTCCTAGCCACTGTTATAAATAAACTTAACGTTACAACAACACAAACTAATTATTTAAAAGATTATTAAATTGTAGATTCCAACTTAGATATGATTCCTCGTTACACGCTTACAAATAATCATGTTAAAATAATTTTATATAATTGTGTGAATATATTGTCTCTCTTGTCATTTACAAATACACAGAAGTCGATATCGTCATCATAAATCTGTTATATAATATCCATCACAAATTATAATGGAAAAATATTAGATTTATTGTCACTGTAAAAAGTACATGTCTCTTGACATGTTTTTTTTTCTTCGATGACAT
This sequence comes from Ascarosepion bandense, assembly GCA_037127315.1. Lineage (NCBI taxonomy): Eukaryota > Metazoa > Mollusca > Cephalopoda > Sepiida > Sepiidae > Ascarosepion > Ascarosepion bandense. The sequence continues at coordinate 2,432,829 of JBBBDQ010000945.1, read as the reverse complement.
TTGTAGCAGTCATAGGAGACAAGGAACACTGAATTATGGTAATTAATAAACAAAGCATGCAGAATCAGGGTTGCCTGTCAGTTTCAGGTTTGTTAGTGGAAGGAATTTAGATATTTTCGTTCAATAGAAGAAAATAGAGAAACAACGCGAAAGTGAATATGATGGCGAACATCAAAAAATGTAAGTTATCTCGCCTAAGCCTAAAAAGGTGAAAGAGAAAAATCTATCAACATAAATCAAATAAAACGCAAATACTTTTATTTTAATTAACAGTAAATCAAGTACTTCCAAAACAATCAACCAAGTAAGAAAATGCATCTGACAAAGACCACGGGATACAACATTTGAAACGTGGTAGAAACGACAACAAATATGGCCAAAATGAACAATCAATTTTACTATAATATGCTATATGAATGAAATATATTGTATCTCTCTTGTCATTTACAAATGTATAGAAGTCGATATCGTCATGATAAATCTGTTATATAATATCCATCACAAAATATAATGGAAAAATATTAGATTTATTTTTACCATTCGAGAAGATACATGTTTTCTGACATGTTTCATTACTTCTATGGTATTTCTTGCAGTCATAGGAGACAAGGAACACTGAAATATAATAATTATTAAAAAAAAAAAACGAAGCAAGTTTACCTGTTACTTTCTTGTTTGGTAGTGTTATGAATCTAAATAATTTCGTTCAGTCGAAGAAATAAGAGATTAAACGCGAAAGTGAATATGATGGCGAGCATTAAAAATATAAGTTATCTCGCCTAAGCATAAAAAGGTGAAAGAGAGAAATCTATCAACATAGATCGAATAAAATGCAAATAATTTGATTTTAATGAACAGTAAATTAAAAATTTCAAAAACAATCAGCCTAGTAGGAAAACGCATCTTACGAAGAACGCCGAATACAACATTTGAAACATGGTGGAAGCAACAACAGATATGGCCCAAATAAAAATCCTTTCTACAACATACTATAATATCTAAAGTGCATTACGCTCTCACACCCTGATTGAGCATTCTGGAAGAATGGTAGACTTTGAAAAACAGTAGCTACTCTGGCATGTACGCATCGCTCATTCAGTAATGGATTAGATCACTCTGGCTATTGAGCGGGTATAATGACAATATACACGCTAACAAGTCTGCCTTCTTCTAACGAACGTCCATAGCCCAGAGGTAGTATCGCCGACTGACGCCAATTCGGTCGGGTTTCAATCCTGGGTTAAAAGCAATCGGTGTCTAACCGTACCGATGAGCTGTGATACAGCGAAACAGATCTGTCTGCGGATGACTATATATATATATATATATATATATATATATATATATATATCTGTCTCAGTATATAAGTCTCTCATTATCTATCTATCTATCTATCTATCTATCTATCTATCTATCTATCTATCTATCTATCTATCTATCTATCTAAGTCTGTCCATATCTATCTATCTATCTATCTATCTATCTATCTATCTATCTATCTATCTAATATGAAAAAGTGTTGGGAGGTACAAAATTTTGTATATTATTTTAAAAACAAGGAATTTATTGACAGTCCCTAAGGCTCTTTTGTCCAACATCTCATCAGGAGAACATCAATGGAAATATGAATCAAACGAAGAGAACAGCAAGGAAAAAGAAGAACAAAAAAAGAAAAAAAGATGGAAACACGTTAAAATAAATATACATATAAATATATATACTTTTAACGAGCGGAGGAGAAACCGCGTGTAAACAATTAGCGAGGGAAAGTTAAAATAAAATATCCCCTAACAAATGTAGAAACTTCACGAAATCCTTTTGCCGGCAAACAGAATGTTAACGTAAAGATATACGGAATAATTCCAAAACCTTTTAATGATTATTGGAACCAGCTATAAGCAAAATTTTGAACTCCTGTTTCCTATATGACTTGACACAGGCTATATTCTCTACTTGGGGTTGAGCAATAGCTGATTCCATATTTGTGGGCCAAAGCTTGGTTGACCCGGTTAGCAAGTAGGTTTCTGCTTTTTTTTACGCCTGTTGCTCTGCGTTGTATTTTTTAGACTAGGTCTGCGTTTCTATCGTTTCGTAAGGATAAATTTCCCCACATCAAATTAAGTAATTTTGTGTATGAATTTAAATACCAGTGCGCTGCTGCTTATGTGGGGCGTACAACTTCACATTTGGAAACAAGAGAAAATCAATATGTACCTTCCAAAATACGATTTGGCAAAATAGATAACATGTGTTATCCTCCATCTGCAAATATGGAATCAGCTATTGCTCAACATCTAGTAGAGAATATAGACTGTGCCAAATCATATAGGAAAGAGTGGTTCAAAATGTTGCATATAGCTGGTTCCAATAATCATTTAAAGTTTTTGGAATTAGTCTATATATCTTTACGTAAACCGTCTCGTTTCCGGCAGAAGTCTCTACATTTCTTGGGGGATATTTTATTTCAACTGTTCCTCCCTAATTATTTACACGCCGATTACTCCTTCCCCTTGTCATAAGTATGTGTATTTATATGTATATTTAGTTTAACGTGTTTCCACCATTTTTTGCTCCTCAATTTCTTTGCTGTTCTTTTCGTTTGATTTATATTTGCAATGATTTTCTCTTGATGTTTATTTGTACAACTATAGATTATGTTTGTACTTTAGCACAGTGTTATAATTAATTTAATTTTATATATTTAACCTTAATTTTGAATTTATGGAATTACTTTTTTCAATAAAACTTTCAATTAAATTTGATTATAGTTTGTGGTGTGTAATAGGTAAAAAGAGCGTTGTTAGAACTATAAAGAGTTATCGTCTATGGGGGGAGGTCCTAGTTTAGGCTTTTGCAGTATTTTTCAGCATGATTGCAAGGTTAGTTCTTTAATGTGTTTGCAGTTTACTGTGGTTTCATGCCTCTGGTTTAAAAGTTTGTCACTATTTATATATTTAATGATTTCAGTTTTTTCTTGAAGGCAAAGGAAACATGGTACCTTTATTGATTTCTTCAAAATCCTAATGGACAATTTACAAGACTTTACCCCTCCAGCATCCCACACACAACTCGCCAAATATAACAAAAGAGGTTTCCATTCCTTTCCACACCAACTGATTAGACATTGGAAGTCCAATGTCGAAACAAAATGTACAATTTGTAGTGGATATATATAAAAAAATTGCACATGTTCTGAAATATAATTTATAACAAATATTCACAGCTCTATATTATATATCGTGCACTGTTTCAAATTAATATTTATATTTTGGACGTTGTAAATTTTTCTTTGTTCCTTATTCACTCGGATATATATATATATATATATATATATATATATATATATATATATATATATATAGGTTGAGGCAGAGCAACTTGCTTATGTGGAATAACAAACAAAACAAAAGTAATGCAGATATACATGTGATTCTTTAAACAGCATAAATTACAACATTTTACAAGCTTTAAAGATGACATCAGTCAGATGGCGTCCATTCTGCTCGATACACTGGGTTAATCGTACTCTGAAGTTTCGGTCGCCTCATTCCAGCATATCAGTGGGTATGTTGGCGACAGCTTGACGAATGTTGTTCTCCGGTTGTGCCATGGTGTTAGGGTAATCGTTGTAAACAACTGACTTCGGGTAGCCCCATAGAAAATATTCACAGGGTTATAAATCATAGGACCGTTCTGGCCAATGCCGATCACCCTTCAAAGAAATGAGGTGTCCTTGACATTTCTGCTGCAAAACTGTTATAGACACGCGAGCTTAGTGTGCTATGTAAAATAAACAGAAGGAATCTTTAAATACTGTACTCTCGAGTAAACCCAGAGAGAGAGAGAGAGAGAGATAGAGATATAGAGAGAGATAGAGAGAGAGAGATAGAGAGAGAGAGAGAGATAGAGAGAGATAGAGAGAGATAGAGAGAGAGAGAATAGCGAGACAGTGCTGCTCAGTTCATTCTCTTCACATCCAGTTATGAAAAGTGTTCTTTAAAAAGCCTTATTTTATTGTTTTGCAAAAGTTATGTTGTCGAGTAATTAATATATATATATATATATATATATATATATATATATATATATATATATATATATTATTCTTTCGATTATAATAAAAACTGTTGTATAATATATACATATATATATTATCTCAAGTCATGCTCGAGCGTTTAGACTTTTTTTGCTTTTTTCTTATGTCTGAATGTAAGATACTCAACAGTAGGTATATCAATATATATGTTACAGTCATTTTAACCGGCATATCGATATAAATGTGTTGTCGCCATTTTTCACGAAAGAAAACCACTCGTGTATATAATACTACAAATATTTAAAATTTGCGTAATCCCTTCGTTAAACTGTGACAAATCCACAGAGGCGAGCCAAAGAAATAAGCCAGGTTATTGGGAATTAATCGGTTTAAATTTTACTTAAAAGCCGTCAACATCATTAGTAAAGATTAAATAAATTCTGAAGCCTTTTTAACTCGTCCTTTCCGTGTAGCTGACTTTAGTTTCCAAGTGCTGAATGAGTTTGGAGAAGAGTATGACATTTATCGCAATATTGCAAATAATGTGTCAACGTGAAATTCCTTAAAAATTGGAGGATCAATTTATGATGGCTTCGTCATATACAAGAAACGCACTGATGTTCATACACTTCTAGAAATGAAGACACTTGTATTCTTTCGAAAAGCGATAAACAAAAGTGTGGTTATCAGTACCCAACAAAAAACAAATCAAATGATATTAATAAGGTGTGACGATAAATATTCGAACTTATCGGAGTCAAAGCTTCCAAGATGTTTATTCTTATCGGACCGCTGTTTTGTAATGGATACGTGCATAAACTCAAGCTAGACAGCTCATTATTTCGTCAGCTGCATTCTCTCCTCTCGCAAGTTTGGTCCAAGAAAACTACATTCGTCGACATTTGTTATTTTATTCTGATTGTCAAGAGCTGGGGACTCTGATTGTGAGCGAAGCAAACGGCTATTATTGGTGCGTCGGTAGTATTTTTAGTCAATAAAAACTGTCTGGGACATTGGCAGGCAGTGCAGTTGGAACCGTGGTGACGTGCACTGTTATAGAGGTTAGTATTAAGTTACAACTCTGCTTACTTTTGGCTGGAAGCTGGACGCTAGCTTCGAACCTACTAATAGAGCGAGCGTTGTAATTACCAGTGTTTACAGAAACGTGGGAGAAATGCACTGATTAACAACATAAAGGCATGGCGGAATAATGAATAGCGGTTCGAATCATAGAAATCAGAGAGCCGAATTCGAAATCCAGTCGGATTCATTACATTCACTTACGTGCCAATACCCCCGCGAAAGGTATAAATCCATCTCTTCACCCACAAACTACAGGTAAAATAGCAGAACAGACACTTGGGTAGCAATCACTCGAGGAGAAGGAAAGATTTGAATTCAAACCTGCTTGAAGTGGACTGGTCGATTTGTTAAGCTCAAAGAAACGACAAATCTACTATAGTTGTGATGTCACAACGATTCTAATGAGTCGCAGGTATCTGGATCTGTATATGGATGAAGTAATAGATTACAGCAATATTAATACTAAAATGTCAATGTATACACTAGGAAAAAGCGTAAAGAAAAGCAATTTAAATGGTTGCATTTCTGTTGCGGATTCCGATTGAGAAACCGCACAAAATAATGAACAACAAAAACAGATGTTGAGATAGAAAGTAGGTTATATTGAACGTAATATACAAACTTGAACGCAGGTTAGTATATCCAGGAATACGATAAGTAAGAAATAAATATATACGTCTTGAAGTGAAGTTGCTGTATATCCGTGTAGATTATTCTAGCTGAGTGGAGCTCAGAGCTGGTCTAACTTCTGATGCGGTAATGCCTGGGTAACTTCGGTGTCTCTCGTATCAGTTCCGGTACTCTCCGATAACTCTAACGAATCTCTGCGATAACTCTCAACTGCTCTCATATCTCACTATGGCAGGAGTATATGTATACTCAAGTCGAGTTCATTATCATATACAAAGGGGAGATCCCACAACAATTTCTACAAAACAAAATGGTATCGTAGTGTCTAAACAGACATATCACCACCAGCAGACTTGACGATATAAAAATTTCGTTTTTTTTTCCTTTCGAGTGTGTGCCATCAATTCACACCGAAACAAAAGGAGCTGCAGACGCCTTGCATAAAAACACACTTATTACACAGGCAAGTCACACTCAAATACGTTCATTAACAATTTCCATTTTGTATTAAAGAATCTCTTAAAGTTTATTTTTGTTATTTTTGTGAAATTTTAGCTTACATTGCAAATCAACAGGTCTATGTTATTTTGTGCATTCATCGTCATTATTTCATGTAAAATATTTTTCTAGAGACATTAGCTTAATTATAGAAGTATCATTAATCAAAAAGTATAAACAATTACTGGGCAAAGACAAATTTGCTATTAGATCACGTATATGAACAAAAGCAAGATATAGACCACTTCAAAATAAAATTGATTGATTCGTTTTCTACAGTTATCAACACATTGTTGGTTATTTAATACTAGAAAGATTAGATTGAAAGAATTTCTTCTTGAATACAATACAGATTTTGTAATACATGTTTTATTAATTAACCAATATCTGAGCCAGAAGAGATGGATTTATCTTTCATAATATATATTTGAGAGGAAGTGAATATAAACAAACATTGAAATTAGTACTCAACTGCCTAATTAACAATTCCAAGCCATAATCCATTAAACCAACTTCACATCAAATCTTACAGGAGCCGATATTCCGAAGCGGTTACCCATGTAGGTACTGACTTGTAGCGATGTTGCTTAAATTTGGTAATCGTATGTAAACATGTGTTTCAAGGTTATGTGGCTGTAAGGTTTGCGAAAGAGAAATTATTTCTAAAGGAAGAAATTATTTTTGAACGGTAGTTTGTAAAAGAAACATTTCAAAATATACATCTATCGCCCGGTTCACTTCACTCACGTCTATTGAACAGGTTAAAAGGCTCATCCCTTGTTCCCTGATTAGGATGTGGTTTCCGGCTTTCTCTTTTCCAATCTTTTCACTGTTACGTAGCCCCCTGCACATCAGTGGCGTTACCGCCTTGCTCGGGGTGATACGATTAAAAAAAAATTAAAAAACATAAGACAGTAAAAAGGTTGAGATGTAAGGTTTTAGGGTAACATTTAAACTGATCGTACAAAAAATGTTCCTAAAAACTAAGGAAACACTGAATTGTTAAAAATATGTGACATTGCTAAGGAAAATCAATTGCCAGATATAGCAGAATATGGAATATATCAACATTATCGATCAACCTGCTATAAACCTTGTGTAACAAAAACCTTTCACACAGTTAAAAACATTTTAGGCTCGAGCACACAACAGCCTAAACGATATGAATATGTCAAAAAAACTGAGAACAGTTCGAACAATGTAAATAGTGTAAGCATTTACAATACTCGCTGAATCTTTGAGTCTATTGTAGTGTTTAATGTCAGGACATTCTGTGTGAAAGAATTTTTAAGTTACATTCGTCTGTCCGGTGTTGTGTTGAGGCTTAATAAAGTTTTACTAAGGAGAACAGATTTTGTTTTTCTTTTGACAATAAATGCAGTTCATTTTTCGATTCCTGCTTAATATTCTTCATAAATTTCGAATGAATTGTTTCCAGTGTTATTCAGATTTGAATGTACTTTCGTCTGAAATTCATAGGAATCCGTCGACTTGTATTAAATTCCTTAAAGGAATTTAATACAAGTCGACGGATTCCTATGAATTTCGAAGCTTTAAAGTTCATCCTCCAATGCATAAAAGTTATAGTAAAATTTAAGAAAACTGACTTTTAAGTTGAGTTCATTTTTACTACACGATAAAATAATTTCAGATTCGATTTTCAGTTTCAAAATATATTTTTGAATTAATAAAAATTTTCAACCACCACCCAGACTCGGCTACAGAGAAACTGTAACAGTTTCTGGGACTTTATAATACACACAGACAGAACAATGAAAATAAATCACGTAGACAGAGAAATCAAAAACCACAATAAGAGAATTATTGACATGGCATTTCCATCTAATTGTAATGTATCTCTGAAGAATTTTAAAAAGCTATCAACAAGTAAGTAGCTTGAGGCGTAAATGTGAAAAATGAGACGGAAGATGATATCAATAATTCCACCTGTGTTTGGAGTTCCAGGTTTGGTTAGACAAGGTTTAGATCAACTCAATGAGGGGATCTCTGGTAGCTTATGTTTTAATACAAACGACAATGTTCCCGCTAGTACAGCTCACACATGACTAAGGGTTTGATCAGGATAAAATGAGTGGGCAATTCAATTAAAAAATGTTCAGTGAAATGATACAATTCTATTTCTGATTGGGAAGCGAAAGAAAATGCGTATGACACAGATATCAAAGTAAATAATAATAATAATAATAATAATAATAATAAAACTAGCCAAAGAACTTCAAGAAATGGTTGACGATCCCACTAAAATTCCTGCATGGATGACCAAAGGAATTACATTTCTTCTACCCAAGAATAGTGACACAAACAACCCGAAAAACTACAGACCAATTACATGTCTTTCGACAACATATAAACTATTAACATCTATTTTAACAAAACAGACATATTTATTCTTAGAAAGAAATGACATGATACCGCTTGAACAAAAAGGGTGAAAACGTGGCTGTTATGGTTGTAAAGACCAATTGATAATTAACAAAATGATCCTGGAAAACTGCTACAGTACAAAGAAAAATCTTAGTACTGCCTGGATAGATTATCGAAAGGCATTCGATAGTGTGCCACATTCCTGGATTTTAAAGACTTTAAATATATACAAAATATCGCCCGTCATTATCAATTTCATCAAACAGTGCATGTCTATATGGAAAACAACCCTTTACCTCAATCATATAAATGGAACCTATAAGTCTGATGAAATAAACATCAAAAGAGGTATATTTCAAGGTGATTCTTTATCTCCCTTACTATTCTGCATATCATTAATAGCACTAACCAGTCAACTTAATAAGACAGAATGGTTATAAAATAGGCCAAAAGAAAATAAGCCATCTATTTTTTACATGGATGACTTAAAGTTATATGCTAAGAATGAGCTGGAAGGTCTTCTGCAAACTGTAAAATGCTTCAGCAAAGACATTGGAATGAAATTTAATTTGAATAAATGTGCTAAAGCTACAGCTTTACGTGGATCAATACAAGAAACATCCTCAATTAGCTTAGACCCTGCTGTAACAATAAAAGAATTGAAACCAGAAGAAGCTTATAAATACCTAGGTGTAAATGAGAGCGAAAACATTCACCATAAAAAAATGAAAGAAATAGTGCGTAAAGAGTACTATAGAAGGCTACGAATGATATTAAAAACTGAATTAAATTCACAGAACAGAGTTATGGCCATTAATAGCCTTGCAATCCCAGTTGTCCAATATAGCTTTAACATCTTAAACTGGACTCTAAACGACATCAGGCGAATGGATGCGAAAACAAGAAAGCTTCTTTCTAAGCATAAGATGCATCACCCAAAGGTTGATGTAGACCGTCTATACATACCCCGTAAAGAAGGTGGAAGAGGTCTTATTCAGCTGGAATTGTCATACAAGACAACAACTATTGGCTTACTAACATACATAGAAACAACAAAGGATTGGATGATACAATTAGTAAGGCAACATGAAGAAAGAAAGAAAAAATATTCAATAATAAAAGAAGGCAAGAAATAAAAACAAGATTTACAGTTAGTAGATTCTGTAGAAAAGCAAAACAGAAGCCAAGAACCAACTATTGCGGTAAAAAATATGAAAATGAAAGCCAAAATAAGGCTCTTGAACAGATGAAACAGCGCTGGCAAGACAAACCTCTGCATGGCCAATATCCAGTACGTGCCAATAAATCCAATGTTGACAAAGTTAATACTCATCGATGGTTACGTGCATCTGGATTAAAGTCTGAAACTGCAGCACAAGACCAAAGTCTTTTCACTAGAAGCTTTCAGGCAAATATTATGCATAATAATATGGATCCAAAATGCAGGTTTTGTGATAAACACCAAGAAACAATAGACCACCTAATCTCAGGCTGTTCTGTGCTTGCCCCAAATGAATATAAAAATCGCCACGATAGAGTTGGGCAATATTTACATTGGGCAATATGCAAACATTATGGAAAATATGTAAACTAACACTGGTATGAACATCACCCAGCACTGGTTACAGAAATAGAAGATGTCACCATTCCATGGAATTACACCATGTACACAGACAGACAAATTGAAGCAAATAGGCAGGACATTATTTTTAAAAACCAAAAAGAAAAGAAACTAACCTTTTAATTGACATGGGCTTGTCCAGCGGTTTGTAACATAGTAAACAACGAATTCAAAAAACTGTCAAAATATAAAGACCTGGAAAATGAAATAGAAATAATGTGGAAACTGAAGTCAAGTGTTAGTGGGTGCTCTTGGAATTTTAAAAAATAGAACAAAAACATATTGAAAGAATCTCTGGAAACCGCAGCTTAAGAGAAATACGAAAAATTGTCTTCTTAAGTACAGTCCATAGCACTAAGAAGAACTTTGTCTATGTAACGCTAGAGATGTTCGGGAGATATAAAAGAAAAACATGAACTGGAGCCATAACAACACAACACGACCTGCCTTAGGTCTTTCTGCAGACTTGGTAGGTAGTGTGACCATAGCAGAAATCAATTTATAATGAAACATGATATAATAATAATAATCTGGAAATTGAAATAGAAAAAATGTGGAAATTGAAAACAAGAGTTGTGCCAGTTATAGTAGGTGCACTTGGAATGATAAAAAATGGAACAAAGCAACACATTGAAAGAATCCCTGGAAACCCCAGCTTAAGAGATATACAAAAAATTGTCTTATTAAGTACAGCCTACACACTAAGGAAAACTTTATCTATGTAATGCTGGGGATGATAGGGAAGATAGAAAAACATGAAATGGAGCCATAACAACACGCCACGACCTGCCTTAGGTCTCCCCGCAGACTTGATTGGTAGTGAGATCAAAGCAGAAATCGAAATATGATGAAAAATGAAATAATAATAATAATAATAATAATAATAATAATAATAATAAAAATAATAATAATAATAATAATCCCTGCAAACTCCAGCTTAGGGAGATATAAAAACAAAACATGAAATAGAGCCATAACAACACACCACGATCTGCATTAGGTCTTCCTGCAGACTTGGTAGGTAGTGCGACTATAGCAGAAATTGAATTATAATAACAAATTACATAATTATTTTTATTAAAGAAAAATAGAATTCTGAATATGTTTAAATGTATTTAGTCTAACAGAGTGATCGTTTATCGAGATATTTTACTTTTTCTTATGCAGATAAATTTTCATTTTCTTCTTAGTCCGGCATAATATTCTACAAAATAGAACCGACAGAAATACCTAAGTAATTGGAAAAAGGTGTTTTAAGAAGTTTATGTTGGTTAACGTTAAATGCAACAAATATATATATCTAAGAATATATCTACGTGAGATTGCAAACAAATTTCCGATAACATTCGCGAAAGTCAAAAAATCAGAATCCTCGAAATATATTTTAAAGCAATATCAATCCAAAACGTAGTCGATCTTTCCCATCCGTAGCCATTTTTAAAATTATCCGTCTCTCTGGAAAAGTGGGAGAGGTACGTATCCAGAAAATTGGTGATCCGAATTCCGATAACCCCTTAGAAAAAGTGTAAAAACACTACTTCTCTTTTCTTAGGTATTTTTTTAAATCGTGTCACTCCAAGCAAGGCATTCCACTGCCACTATAGCGCAGGGGGTTACATAGAGGGAATGAGTATGGGAAATGTTAGAAGGAGGGTGATAGACGACTTAAGATGTACACAGTGACAGAGAGTGGGTGTGAGTGTATTAGGAGGTATCTATTGACCTTACATTTAAACTCCTGGAGGTTGTAGCCGTCGGGGAAGCAAGCATGCCGTAGGGAATTTCACAGGCGGGAAGTGCGAGGAAAGAAGCTGTTGGAGTAGAAATTGCGGTTACATTTCATCGGTTTCACTATAAAAGGGTGGGACCTAGTTGCCAATTGGTTAATTAGTATGTGCAAATCATTACAATCTTCAAAACAATTGTTAAAATCTAAAAGAAAATGGCTTTAAATAACGTGAAAAAGATTAAAAAACATTAACAAATAGAATCGATTCCGGAAATGTGATACCAACTGTATGGTTTGAGTTTTTAGAAGTTCTTTTATCGTTTTTCCCATCCAAGAACCGAGTCAATTAAATCCATAACTTAAAGGAAAAGAATTGCGCCCATTTCATTCCTAAAAGTATCAGCGCCAAACTGGACGCTATTGACTATACGAAAATTTAACTTGGATTCCCGCATTTTATTTCAGCGCAGTAAACCGTGGCTATATATGTCCATGTGTACAGCAGTTGACTTTCAACTACAATGTTCTATTCATCTGTAAGAGAATTCTTTATAGAGTCAAGAATCCACATATCTATTACAGATGAAGACTCAATTGATATTGTATTTAATTAAAGTTAGATCAGAAGAAATAAATGATTTGCTTCCGTAAATTAGATTAATAAAAAAAAAACATGTGTAGTAAAGATTCGGATGCATTTGAATTCTCTCGTTTTTAAAAATAAATACTCCATCAAAAAGAAATTATGCAAAAAGGCTTTTATATATGAAGAAATATGCTCGAAATTGTTTACATTGAAATACCTTGATTGATTTGGGTTGATTTTCTACGTTTTATCAATGGCAATCTACTGCGGGATAATCTTCTGTCCAGTCAGTCATGTCACTTTCGCCCAAAGCGATTTCAACTGGAATTCGAATTCGGCACCCCGATTTGTCATTCTGAATCGATATCCATTGCATTACAACGCACATCAAGCATGGTAAATAGCTTAAATAACAGGCTGGTGATCTAATGGATACTGACACGGTTTTGTTAGTTAGGCGATCGCTTGGGCATACCAAGTGCTGTAAGGTAGCCTGAGAGGGTGATATGGCTTAAGACCATAACAGTGTACAACATCGATTCTCGTACTATCATAAAAGTTAAGCAAAGTGAACCTTGTCAGTATCTAAATTAGTAACATCTTAAGAAGTTCAGGTGTTTTAAGCTTGTGTATAGTGCAACACTGAGATCCGAAGAACATTTGAAAACAAAGAAACGTGTACTGGACTGTTACAACATATATGCCCTCCTGTTTGGCAGCAAATGCTGGTTAATCTTTTCAAAGATGAAGGAGAGACACGAAACAACATGAATGTGGTTCTACAGAGAGATGCTGAGGATCTCATAGACGAAACATGTGAGAAACGATGTGGTTTTCAAGTGGATGCAAACGAAACGAACACTTATAGTTACCACCAGGAAGAGACGGTTAAGATTTCAAGGTAATGAGTAATGATGAAAGTATGCTCAGACAATGTAGTACTCACAGGACGGATACAGGAAAAACGAGACAAGTTAAGGCAGCACGAGACAAATTTGATGGGTTAGAGCAAGTCGATGGCAGGGTGGGTTTATACCAAGAGAAAAATGAGTGACAAAGGATAGCGGTAAATGGAAGTCCATGATCGCCTATGTCTTGGAATGGAATGGAACATAAAAAAGAAAGGAGAGTGTCGAAATGAATAATCTCCCTGAATTTAAACTCTCCGAGTCGGGTTCAATTTCCAGTTCGATTAATTATATTCATTTTAGTCCAAATAGCTTTAGAAAACGTATAAATTCAATATTTTCCCGATTAGCTATTATATACAAATTTTCTACAATCTAAAAGAAAAATTCTGCCTTTAAATAACCTGCAAAATGTTGATAAACCGTAAAAAAGAAATCACTCAGTCAGTAAATATTAAACACAGAGATGTGCATGATGTTGTTCTTTATCCAGCCAAATAATTCATTCGTCAGTATTTTAAATATTTCTGATAACTGATGATACGCCAAATATTCAACGAAGCTTCATTTTCTTAATTTGTTTTTAACAATATCTGTCAGTGCTTCGGTACGTAAAGATTTATCTTCAAGTTTTCTTTTGACAGATTCTCACAAATTTGTAATTCGGTCCGGTTTTTGTTGTTCCACAACCAAACCAACGTTGTCAATTCAGTAAATTAAATAAATTCTGAACAAACACTGGCCTGTGGCATAGAGCACCATCATGCATAAATATTGTAAGGATATTTGCAAATACTCTAAGCCTAATTCCATGTACACATTTTATCACAACGGTTGATGATTTAGCAACGACAAAAATGTTTTAACGATAAATCATATATGATTAATAGCTAATACATTAACGAAACGCTTTTGCATCATGCTCTTTCATACGACACAAGACGGTTAAAAAAGCGAAACTAACCTTATTACAGCTAAATGGACAAGCGCTTTTGTTAATGACTGTACAAAACATTGGAAATCTTTTCTCTACAAAAGGCGAATAAGGCAGTTTAAATCTTGTCTAGACATCAAAGAATCATATTCCTTTCACGTTTGCTGGTTAAATAGAAATTTCTTTTAGCGTTGTGAAAGTGTTTGCCGACAGTTAAGCATTCGTTCATGCAGATGTGTTTGTGAGTTTATTTTGTCTGTGCAACGACGATGTCCGGATGGTGGAATAATTAGGAAGTATTGAGAAATTGATTCTTCGAAAAAGAGATCAGGCTATGGGAGGAATGATCAACGTTCCTTCGATATCCAAAATGCATGTCCACGTGCAACTGAGAAACAGAATATCAGACAGCAGGCAGTAAAAGAAAGAAATACATAAGTCGAAAAAGTTTACTAGGAATAGAAACTTTCAGGAAGATTGAATTTGTTTTATTCAATTTTCATACGAAGGAAATATATGTTGGCATTCCTCATTGTAGTAATCAATGACATTGGGAATCATGATAACGTTATATATATATATATATATATATATATATATATATGGCTCATTCAGTGAAATGAATTAGACCGCTCTAGCTATTGGGCGCGTATAAGGATATGCGCTAAAAAGTCTGCCTACTTCCACCGAACGCCCATAGCCCAGTCGCCGTCATTTCGGTCGGGTTTCAATCCTGGGTAAAAAAGCAATCGGAGTCTAACCGTACTGATGAGCTGTGATACGGCGCAACAGATCTGTCTGCTGATGACAATATATATATATATATATATATATATATATATATATATTGTTGTGGATTCCGGGTGAGAAACCACACAAATGATAAATAAAATAAACAGATATGTAGATAGAAAATGTAAGTTATATTGAACGTAATATACAAACTGGAACACGGGTTAGTCTATTTAGGAATATTATTATTAGGAATAAATATATACGGTCTGGAAGGGTAACAGGATTGTCCGGGTAATTGATTCTAGATTTAACCAACTCCAACTAACTGTGCACCAACCAAACCAAACTCTCAAGACGAGATGTGACACAAGGTCTTTTTAATGTGGGTCTTCCTGGCCAAAAATATCTGGTTATTTTTCCCCAGTCTTAATTCTATCCTTCGGCGGAGTCACGACTGAGTAAGCGCTCTCTGCTCGAAAGCAGAGAGCGCTCACTACGCGAAGGCAGAGGGCTGACAGTGTCATAGCTGCAGAGGCAAATCCAACTGACCTACTCCGTAGTCCTCTCTATAAGCAGGATTATATGTACACTCAGTTGAGTCCATTAATACTGTACAAAGGGGCGATCCCACAATATATATATATATATTTCAACTAAGGTTTGAAAAAAAACATAAATAAGATTACACAGATAGATATAAACAGAATGAGATGAAGAGACATATAAAAAAATATGGATAGGTTGATATACAAAACTGACATTGATAAAAAGATACATATATAGATATAAACAGGCCACGATATATTTAATGGGTCAATCTGTCTACACACATACACGCGCACACAGAATCCCCGACACGCGAACGCATACACACACACACAGACTCTTATATATATATATATATATATATAAATCTAAACTTATTTATAAATGGAACTTTGTCTCTGTGTGTGTGTGTGTATCCGTTACCTATAGACTCCAAAACGGCTGAACCGATTTTCTTGAAAATTTACACAGTTGTACTATAAGCGTCTGCGAGTGTTCTTTGCTAGGTTTTGTGTCGAGGTACCCCCGATAAATATTGAAAATCGATAATCGAAAAAATCGGGTTATCGAAGGAGTGGTCCGATTTTGATCAAATTTGATACACTCATAGACAAAGCCAGAAACGATATTCAGAAGTTTCAAGGTTGCAGTTCTTGCAATAGTGCAGAAAATCGATAATATATATATATATATATATATATATATATATATATATATATATACATGTAAGGCAATATGTTTGTGTGTGTGTCAGTTTAACTGCCTGTATGTCTGTATTTTTTCAGCGCTTTTATTTTAGTATTTGCTTTGGGTTTGACTCTAAGTAGGTATAATTGTAGTACTTAGTCTCAGCCATGATACCATTTACTCAGAGGACTTATTTAGCCTTCAAAATTCAGTTTACGATGAAAACATCATATTTGATATCGATAGCAGGAAACCAAAATTTGACTTACATCCATTCATTTTTCTTTCAGTCTACGGTTTCGCTTTAACTAGAAACAACTATTACTTTTGAGTCTTTCGTGCCAAAGTCCAAAGAGTCTGAGCTCCAGGAGCATGGATTAATTTTAAAGCTTTCATTACACGCGAGCAACGCCGGGCTATATATATATATATATATATATATATATATATATATATATATATATATCGTCAGCCTCCAAAATATAGATAGAAACAGATTGCAATCAATCGATAAATAGATAGATAAATAGATAAGCAATAGAACGAAATAGATAGATAGATATATAGATAGTGAAGAGATGGGGATAGATAGATAGATAGAGAGATAGATAGATAGTGAAGACATGGGGATAGATAGATAGATAGATAGATAGATAGATAGATAGATAGTGAATAGATGGGAATAGATAGATTGATAGTGAAGCTATGGGGATAGATAAATAGATAGATAGATAGAGAGAGAGAGAGAGAGAGAGAGAGAGAGAGAGAGAGAGAGAGAGAGAAATAAAGAGACCGAGATAGATAGATAGATAGATAGATAGATAGATAGATAGTGAATAGACGAGGATAGATAGATAGATAGATAGATAGATAGATAGATAGATAGATAGATAGACTCAGATCGATGAATAGATATGGATAGACTTATATATTTATGACTATATATATAGAGATAGATAGATAGATAGATAGTGACAGAATTAAATATTTTCTCATATCTGTGATATTAACACCTTATTACTCTAATTGTAGACTCTCCTACAGACTAATAAAAGGGTAAACGTAGTTTGACTTATACTCCTGACATGATTTTTAATTAGCTATTGTAGTGACGTGACATTTGTTTATAGTTTATACTTTTCATTATGATAAGTTTTTTTTTTATATATGATTATTAATTTGTGCCGCGACAGACAATTTTTCTCGTCAGAATCCCATTTAAATATTAATAAATCTACAGTTTGTCCTTGAAATGATTTTTTCTGGATCGATACTCATACTGTATGACTCACGATACTTCATTAAATTCAAAGAAGGATCTGTAATTTATATTCTTCCTATTCTCGTATCTCTCATTCTGTTTTTCTTTTCTTACCGTCACCGTATCTGGGCTTCCTTAAACCATTTCTACAATTGTTTTCATGCTAATTGTTTTGATGTGCTTTTCTCCTTGGAATTTCGACTTCATAAATTTAAGTGATTGGAAAATATGTCTCACCGTTGAATTTGTTTGACAAAACCATGATTTATTTTGATTGTTTTTTTCTCACACCTTTAAACTCTAGAACACTCTATTTTATTCCCTGCCTAGTACAATATTAAACATTTAAGTTTCACTGCCAATCGTTAGCTTCTCAATCGTGCTTCTTTGACGCCAATATGAAAACCTTGAAGCAATTTCCTTCAGAGAGGTTCAAACTTTTCGTTTACCCCTCCCTGTATAGGGATATAAAAATTACGTTATTCGATGAGAAGAATTTTGGGGATCAGCTTTTACTCTCATGCGAGAATTGACTTGATCTCTGGTTGTGAATGAGTGGTGGCTAATTTTAAACCTACTGTTAAGTTCTTTTGCTGCTGATTATAGGAAACTGCTCAACCAAGATTAATTTGCAGAGACAGTGGTATAAAAATCTAAAAAATGTTCATAAAATAGAGAGATCATTAGAAAAATAACTTCATCTACGGCAAAGTTGACCGCCTTGCTTATTTAGAAGGACTAAACTCTTGAATTTAGGTCTAGATTAAAAATAAAACATTTGGCGTCAACAAAGATGGTCGATGAATAGAGAGTTGCCGATGTTCGGAATACCGCACACCGATACATCGCAGGCGTTACATTGTCAGATGGGCGTATCGTGAGTAAAAACGACGGCATATATGAGGTTTTCGGATATTACTTTCAGGACTTTTTTACGAGGGAGCCCGGTTTGAGTCTTGCTCAGTTTGACACCTATTTCATTGATTTTCATCATCTTAAAGCAAATAAAGCGGCTGGAATACACTGAAGTTTGTTGTCAGAGATAAAACTCCTGGTATCCGATGAGGTGTAATTTAGGCTTACGCAAGTGTTTCTTCCACTGCTGGTATTGTAAATAATGGATGAAGAACGTACGCTTCACCAGAAATGTAATCAAGTTGGTTTTCAAAAATAAACGCCGATGGAATGGGATATTTTCTGACCAGTTGCTAAAGTATAAAGAAGAATTAGCAATATCATCGGTCGTGAATTGACCGTTCGGCTTCAGTGATTTTCCCACCGCCTTAAGATTGGCTCACTGTGTCATATATACTTTTACAGTAATTTCTCAAATGACCTCTTCGCTATAGTAATTAAAGATAGTGAATTTAAGTACCGTACTAGACTAACTTCGAAGTTTGATGTTTATGACTTTCGTCAGGATTTACTGTTGAGTTGGTTAAATATAGCCGTAAATTCTATGCTAACATTTTCTTTTCTCAGACTTTTCGCCCGTGGAACTTATTCTTACTTCAGTCTGTTAAGTGCCATACGTGATACACGCTTTGGGCAATCATGTCTCGAAAGAGACATGACTGATAGGGCAGAACATTATCCCGCAGTAGGTTACCAAAACTTTCTTCGGTAGACTGGTTGTCAGCCAAGGCTATAGAACCTAAACTGTCCTGTTATTTAGCCCATAACTGCAGGAGAGAGAGATAGATTAATATATTTCCCAAGGATATTTGCGCGTATGTGAATGCAAGGAATTCAACTGGAATTCGAACTCGGCTCCCCGATTTGTCGTTCCGAGTCGATATCCACGGCGACACATCCTTAAAATTTACATTCAATGTCAATCGGTGTCTATGTCTTCCTAATTATTAATGTTTCTATTCATAATGCTTCACACCCAGTAACCTTTTGTCTTAGTAGCTTTATTGTTTTGCTTAGAGGTGAAACAAATAATAATAATAATAATAATAATAATAATATTTTAATTTAAAGTCATTAGTTCCTTTGTTAAAATGCAGGTGAATTACAGAAGAAAATGAAGAGAATATTTCGAATATTTGAATGAAATAATTAATTTAGTGAATGCAACTTCCTAAGTTAAAAATCATGACAAAAGGATTGGCAACATAGCATCTTCGAAATAAGGAAAAGAAAATTATAGTGCAATTAGATAAAATGTCTCGTAGTTAAACAAAGAAGTTCCTATGTGGATAGATAAGCTAGAATAAACAGCGATAGATAAGAAGATGAAATAAAAAAGACAATGAGAAAGAAGGAAAGACAGACAGATAGATAGACAGACAAACAGACAGATAGATAGATAGATAGATAGATAGATAGATAGATAGATATGGGCAGGCTGTGATAGATAGATAGATAGATAGATAGATAGATAGATAGATAGATAGATAGATAGATAGATAGATAGGGCAGGCTAGATAGATAGATAGATAGATAGATAGATAGATAGATAGATAGATAGATAGATAGATAGATAGATCTGGGCAGGCTGAGATAGATAGATAGATAGATAGATAGATAGATAGATAGATAGATAGATAGATAGATATGGGCAGGCTGAGATAGATAGATAGATAGATAGATAGATAGATAGATAGATAGATAGATATGGGCAGGCTTAGATAGATAGATAGATAGATAGATAGATAGATAGATAGATAGATAGATCTGGGCAGGCTGAGATAGATAGATAGATAGATAGATAGATAGATAGATAGATAGATAGATAGATAGATAGATATGGGCAGGCTGAGAGAGATAGATAAAGTAACGAACGAAGAGTGATTGGAGACAACTGTTTTATATTTATAGATAAATAGAGAAAGATACAGAAATATATATTGATACACATAAACGAACTGAGTGAGCAAGAAAACACTATTTTAGCCAGATGGAAAAATAACTCTGTGATACATAGACTCTCTCATACACGCACACCCACAAGCACACAGGCACACACACACACACATTCATAAATATCGACATGTATATATATATATATATATATATATATATATAGATAGATAGATAGATAGATAGATAGATATGAATATATATGTGATATATATATAGATATGTGTGTGTGTGCGTGATTTTATGTCTTTAACCTGGTAAAATGATGTATTATCATGTGACTTATCATGTGACTTATCTGTGATCATCTGTGATCTGAGAGATAATGCACGCATATTTGTCCTTTTAGTGTTGTTATGATATTGCATTTATGATGTCATCAATTTGCTTGACAATGTCTGCAGTGGGATGTATTAATCATAGCAGATCATGTAATGGCCGAGAGTTCATTACACGATGAGTCATAAACTCTTAACGGATGACACGATTCCACGTTAACATTCATGTATGCATCTTCGCTTGAATCTATTGATCGCCCTCTGTGCCGGCCTTTATCAATATAATTAGATTTGTTTACTTGTTTAATTTATGTTGATCGAGTATTGTTTTGATAGAGTTTGTCACACATTCATCAAATCTATCTATCTATCTCTCTATCTATCTATCTATCTATCTATCTATCTCGGTCTTTTTTTTATCTATCTATCTTTCTATCTATCTATCTCGGTCTTTTTCTATCTATCTATCAATTTATTCTTTTCCTTCCTTTCTCCGTTTTATACTTTCGATGATATGTCTATATCTATAAAAGTATCTAGCTTTCATGCTCCATTCTACCATGGTGGTATCTATCTATCTATCTATCTATCTATCTATCTATCTATATATCTATCTATCTATCTATCTATCTATCTATCTATCTATCTATCTATCTATCACTTCATCATTTTTCTTTCTTTCTTCATTCGGTGTTCTCTCTATCTATATGAACTTTTCTAGCTTTTTTATTTCATTCTGTGCATATAAGTATCTATCTATCTATCTATCTATCTATCTATCTATCTATCTATCTATCTATCAGTTTTTCTTTCTTTCTTAATTCGGTGTTCTCTCTATCTATTTGAACTTATCTAGCTTTTTTATTTCATTCTGTGCATATAAGTATCTATCTATCTATCTATCTATCTATCTATCTATCTATCAGTTTTTCTTTCTTTCTTAATTCGGTGTTCTCTCTATCTATATGAACTTATCTAGCTTTTTTTTTATTTCATTCTCTGCATCTTCGGTATCTATCTATCTATCTATCTATCTATCTATCTATCTATCTATCTATCTATCTATCTATCACCTGATCATTTTTTCTCTTTTCTTCATTCGGTGTTCTCTCTATCTATATAAACTTATCTAGCTTTTTTTATTTCATTCTGTGCATATCGGTATCTATCTATCTATCTATCTATCTATCTATCTATCTATCTATCTATCTATCAGTTTTTCTTTCTTTCTTAATTCGGTGTTCTCTCTATCTATATGAACTTATCTAGCTTTTTTTATTTCATTCTCTGCATATCGGTATCTATCTATCTATCTATCTATCTATCTATCTATCTATCTATCTATCTATGTCCCCTTCACTTTCTTTCTTTCGCTTTTCTGCCTGGCATTAATTCGAATTAATGTATAGTTCATAAAAACTCAAATACCTGCAACAGAAGTCATCACTAATAGTTTTTTATTTTAGCTAGAATGTTACAGCCAACCACTGGAGTTGACGATTTGAACTAGTTAACTATTTGACGCAGAGAACAATGACATTAATAAACCAACGCTTTTCTTATCGTAAAATAATGATCTTACCGAAATTAAACCAGATGTGCAAGGATTTAAGTATCAAAATCCTCTACTTGATGATTAAATTATCATGAACATTTCGTTCGTTAAAAACAACGAAGATTTTCTAATAAAATTTAAAACTAAGCAGACCTCAGAAGTCAACCTACTGTAAGCCATGACACTAGTGTTTTTCAGAAACACTAATGTCATTTTAAACGCAACTAAGAAGGAAATTGTCGACTCGTCTTCTCTTCCAACAAAATAACATTGTTGCTTGTCGAGTAATACTATTGTTGTAAAACATATTTAATATTCGTGTTAGAACTGTAGCGGAACTTTTGATCCTGATTTGTCATCAAATCGCAAAATTCCAAATACGTCAGAGAAACGGTTTTTCTACAGCTAAAGAAAAAAAATCATTCTGGAGCCACTCCAAGTGACTGGTTTCAATATTTAAGGATGGTCTCTAACCGGTCAAGGTGGTCAGTCAGGGAAGGCGGTTTACTGACACACATCTAAAATGTAACGGCAACTTCAAATCGACCCGGAGATAAGGTCAGGTCGCACCTTGTTCTCTTTCTCCTGATCTCTCTCAACAATTACTGCTACAAACATTTTGTACGAACTCTTAATACCTCAACTTTGTCATTGAACACGAACTCTACTCATAACCTCTTAATAATGTTTCTAATTAAGCATTAATTTCTACAACTTATGCTAGTCTTTTTCCATAATAAATTTCCATTTTAACATTCAAAATGTATATTTTATTATTCCACTCTTACTCTAATCCACACATTCCAACTGACAACCAACCTTCGTCAGTAAGCATCACGAGGCGCCATCAGTAGAATTAATGCTATAGGTTTTGACTCACGTTTCTTTTCTTTCTCGCCTTATGTTAAGGAGAGCATACAAGGCATGTTTTTAATCAGTAAGGTAGAAGGAGAAAGATCGAGAGCTGTGGTTTTAAATGTAGTATCCTGTTAGGATTTCTACACGTAGAGGACTTTTACTTTTCTAAACAGGCTGGGCAAGACGGGCTTGATCGATATAGCTCTTGACTTCTGTACTTCAGTCAGTTAAGTGCCATACGTGATACGGGCTTTGGGCGATCATGTATCGAAAGAGACATGACTGACTGGGCAGAAGATTATCCCGCAGTTGGTTGCCATTTATTTCTATGGTAGACTGATTGCCAGCCAAGGGTATAGAGCCCAGTCTGTCTTATTATTTAGCCCTATAACTGGAGAGAAGAGACGGATTAATACCTTTCCCAAGGGTAATCGTGCGTAGGTAAATGCAAGAAATTCAACTGGAATTCGAACTCGGCACTCTGATTTGTCGTTCCGAGTCGATATCCACTGCACCACAACGCACATTTTCTTCTGTACTGTAATATGCAACCATATTAACCATTTTTAACGATTTCTACTCTTCTATCTAAACATAGACAAAGACACAAGAAACAAAGCTCATGGTTTTTGGTGTATAGCACTGTACCACCTAGAAGCACCTAATCCAAAAAATACGTATTTTTCGTACATTTTGTTCGCAGTCTCTAACCGCACATTCCGTTATTGCATTGTTTGAGGGAATGGTTATAAAAGCTTCTAAACGTACTAGTTGTGGTCTGAAGTTTTCCTTCAGGACGCAGGCAATCATGGCTCTCCACAATTTTTTCACATTTGTCGATCTTAATAACTTAACTTATTTAACTTATTTTTATGTTTCCTAAACCTTGTTCGATCAACCACTTACACCAGCCTAACCCTAACCCTAACCGCTATTTTTCTGTAATTCTATGTTTTGTATGCAACGCTTGTTCCATGTTTCACATCTGTATTTTAGATATTCGGTATAAGTGACATTTTATTTCCTTTTCCTCTAAAATTTCCTCCATTCCATGGTATTTTCAGCATCCATCTGTAGAATCACATTTCAGATGTTTCACATCTATTCTTCATCACTTAGAAGATTTTCTAGGATTCACGGCCATATACAGAGTGATATTTAGTAACACATTTGTACTCTTTGCTTGTAAGATTTTTCTGTTTTCATCATTATCTTACGTGGAAGATTCAATGCACCTATTTACCTTGGTGTCGCCTTTTTCTTTCTAATTAACAAAATTATGATAAAACAAATCTAATTTTCATTCATAAATATTATTTTTATCTTTAAAAAATGTAGTTACGCATTAAGACACGTTAAAATTCATGGGTCATTTAAGGCAGATTTTTTATAGGGATTTTTTATATATGCGCATGTGATTTTTTATAGGGAGATTTTTTATATACGCGCATGTGAATATCGAACACACTATTAGACTTTGCAAGATTTGATTGCACAGAAAATCCGAGGTTTTACACACCTATACCGTTTTATGAACTAATAAAAATTAGCATATACATTCAAACATTCACCAACAGAAAAGTTTTGTTATAAAACTCTTGGTTCACTAGACGGATTTTACAATGTGCTGGCATTTGCGAAAACAAAATAAACACAACCTCTTATTGACTGGGAAATCAGGAGCAAGAAAATATCTAAAAATTGATCCAATTCTATTTTTCACAAACATATACTTACGCGTGATTTTTGCATCTATCGACATAGATCCACCGGTTGTCTAACCGGACGCTATATCCAGGCGAACTGCATTTTGTTACTCTCTCACCTTCACTTTTGTGCTGAATTCGTTGATTCTTCTTTTTCAGGCTTGTTAACACAGAAAGAAAAAACATTACAGTGAGCCACTAATCGCCTTTACACACACACACACACAGACACACGCTCTCTCTCTCTTTCTCTTTCATACTCTCTCTTTCACTACGCACGAATGGATTCTCCCATTTAGTCATTGATTTGTCGACATCAAAAAGAAAGAGGAACAGTGGCAACAGGTGTGTCTTTTCTTCACAAAAGAAAAATTAGAAAGTCATCTTTGAACTATCCGACATTATTTTGTCTTTACTTCACAAAAGAATTTCTTCGGACTTTAAGAAAACTGAACTCCTAAACACACATTCTAAAAGAAGAACTTTATACATGACTTCAAATGATTTTTTTCTTTAAAACAACAAAATTGATGTCATTCTCGTTAAATACATTTACTTATTAATACAAAAGAATAGCTTTTAGCTTTTGTGTAACATTCTGATTTTTTCAAATGTGGTTGGCTCAGTTTCGTTTAACACTAGGCCAGTTTGCAAACAGAGCCTACCCTCTTTACAATACAGCTAGACTCTCTAACCATTACCTCACACAGAGCTGTATAACACGACCCATGGCTGAGTCCAGCAATTCTTCCTGACCTTCGATCGATTCCGCCCAACAGTATATAATGAAAAACCAGATTTAAGACTGCCGCACCACGGTGTACATTTATATATACCAATTACATAAAAAATCATAAGCAAGTCAAAGCTAAGTCACGCAAAAATCAGTTAGCTGGTATTTCAGTAGCACGCTAATATTCGTGTTTTGTTATCTGTACGGGACGATGAATTGTTCAATTTGTATCTTACGATATCTCTGGTGGCAGGATATTTCAGTTAGACCACCTTAATTAATCGCTGGTCTAAGTCTCACTGAATTTCGTTTTCCACCCCAGTTTTATGAAAAAGGCACAAAACCGCAGTGTTGAAGTTAAGTACGGAATTCCTATTTCTCTCTCTTTATATACGTCTTAGCATCTCGAAATGTAATATCATTTAACCATTTCGACTTCCAATGGAAGTGGAGAGAACTCTCTCCCTGCTATTATCTGCCTGTTTCTATCAGCCGTCCTGGTAGTCAGTAAACAGGAAATCCTCAAGGCCGAAATTTGACCTAGGGTCACAAATTGTTAAAACCCAATGACAATATGTAGCTTTGATAAATTCGTTTACTTCTCTCGACAAAAGCAATTTTGCGTATTGCATCTTTGAATCTGTAATTTCCACTTTTTTTACTGAGGTTAATTTTCCCGAAAAAAAATAATTGTATTCTCCAACTTTTAAAGAAATCTCTTTTCTTCCTTAAAATCACTTAAAATTAATACCACCAATATGGAAAAAGGGTTACATGTGTATTTTTCACACTTTTCTGACCAAGAACGTAGGTGTATTTGTGCGGGTATCTCTTTTTTTCCGCCCTCTCTCTTTGATTCTCTCACTTATTTTTTAACTCTCTCCATAGCTCAGAATCTCTCTTTCTTTCTGTTTTTCTCTCTCTCGCTCTCTATCACTCATTCACTCTCGCTTTCTCTTTCCCCCTCTATATATTGCTCCATCATTCTCGTGCTCTCACTCTCTCTCTATCTCTCTCACTCAATCTCTCTCTTTCTCGCTTTCTCACTCTTATTCACTCTCTCTTACTCATTCTATTTCTTGCGCTATCACTCTGTCGGTTTCTCTCTCTCTCTCTCTCTCTCTCTCTCTCTCTCTCTCTCTCTCTCTCTCCCCCGCTGTGGGTGTAAGAAACGTAACAAGTTTTTGTTTAAATGAAACTGGAGTGAGTTGAAAGTTGGGGTAGGGGAAGAATAAATTATTTCATATTTTCTCTTATCCAAGTACGTGCGTATATATATATATATATATATATATATATATATATATATATATAAACTTATTTATAAATGGAACTCTGTCTGTGTGGGTGTATGTGTGTGTGTGTGTACGTTACCTATAGACTCCGAAACGACTGAACCTATTTTCTTGGAAATTTACACAGTTGTATTATAAGCGTCTGCGAGTGTTCTTAGCTAAGTTTTGTGTCGAGGTAACACAAATAAATATAAATAAATCAGGTTATTGAAGGAGTGGTTCGGTTTTAATCAAATTTGATACAGGCATAGACAAAGCCATAAGTAACGATATTCAGAAGTTTCAAGGTTGCAGTTCTTACAATAGTGCAGAAAATCGATGATTTATATATATATATATATATATATATATATATATATATATATAAGGCACGATGTTTGTGTGGGTGTCTGTTTATCTGTCTGTATCTCCTTTATACAAATCCACAATTTTTATCCGACTCTCACCAAAGTTCACACAAATATTCTTTAGGCTGAGTCTGAGCTCCAGGACCATGGATTAGTTTTAAAGCTTTCGTTACATTCGAGCAACGCCAGTGCTAGTATATACTATACTGCTAGCATATATATATATATATATATATATATATATATATATATATATCACTCGTTTTCTCTTACGCTTCTTTCACACTCTTACAATCGCACACGCTCTTTTTCGCTCTCTTTTCCTCTCTCTCTCAGTCTTGAGTTTAAAGTTGACGTAGTGGAAGAATTACCTATTACATTCTTCTCTTACCCCAGTACGTTCTTGTATCTCTCTCTCGCTCTTAAACTCTCTTCATCTCGCCCTTCCGCTCTAAATATCTCGCTCTAAATTTTTTTCACTCTCACTCTCTCGCTCTATTGCTTACACCCTCCCACCTCTCTCTCTCTCTCTCTCTCTCTCTCTATCGTTCTCTCTTTCGCCCAAACTCTTTCACATTCCGTCTTTCACTCTCTGTCGCCATCTCTCACTCCTGAGTTGAAAGCTGGCGTAGATGAAGAATTGCTTATTCCGATGACAACGAATCCATCAACGGACGAACACTCCTTTGTTTCTGTAGGGTCGGATAAGCCGACGTTCATGTTCGTTTCTCTTTAGTGGGAAAGTTCGCTTGTAACGACAGCTGCCAAGACCATTTGAGAAAGAGTCAGTCGTTGATGGACGTGCATTTATTGTTCATAGAAAGCACGCCCATCGGTGCGTATATATTCCTACAGGATAGCTGACATATCGATGCACTTTTAAAAATAAGCTGTGCTTCCTGGTCAAACGCACACATTCCGTTACCGAAAACAATTCGTTTCAATTTAAATTTATTTGATTGGGTATTCATAAAATCGAAATATTTTTATGAAAAGGTATCATCATCCTTGTTGGGCTAATGCTAGTGTTTTCTGAGAAAATGTATACACTGAGCGGTGCTCAGTCCTAGGAAAAAGCTGCCTGAATCTGGACTACACCTTTGCACTGAATGGGTGGAACGGTGGTTGCCACCAAGGCCAGCGCAGCCGACTGGGCAGTTTTTTTTAGCCCTGCGTAAGCATTTTGGTTCAACAACAAATAAACTCCATCTTGTGTAAAAATCAAGACTCAGTACGTAGATATCAATACTAATGTTTTCTGAGAAAATTAAATACTGATAGGCTCCTGGTTTCGGGGAACAGATGCATGAGGCTGAAGCAGCATTTTGCACTAGAGGGGTCGATCGATGGTGGTCAGCAAAAACGACGGTTGCTAGAACTGGGCAATATTTGGACTAGACCCGAGTTTATACGTTCTGGTTTCCACAATAAATTCCATTTTGTATCACATAACTGCCGCAACACGTTGTGGTGCAGGGGATATCGGCTCTGAATGAGAAATTGGGGAGCCGAGTTTGAATTCCTTGCATTCACCTACGCACAAATACTTTTAGGAAAGGTATTAATCTGTATTTTCCCTCAAGTTATGGGTTAAATAATATGACAGATTGGGTTTTATAGCTTTTGCTGGCAACCAGTCTACCACAGAAAGCAATGGCAACCCATTGCGGGATAATCTTCTGTCCAGTCAGTCATGTCACTTTCGAGACATGATCGCCGAAAGCGTGTATCACGTATGCCTGACATATATTATGAACGGATAAAAACAATCATTAAATAACACATTTTAAAAAACTGCTGTGACAAAAAATACAAAGAATAATCATTAAATATTGACATTATGTTTACCATAATAATGTTTAGATAGAAAGAATAAAGGTACGGTTAATGTTTCTCAGGCGACATGAAATGCTATACGTATATATATATATATATATATATAATTTATAAAAGATTTTCGATTATTACTGTGGATAGTACATATTTCACCGCTTTGATATTATTATCGCGGCTTGTTTTGATGTTATTATCGCGTCTCGTTTTAGGTCTGACTAAATTAAATTACTCTGGTAAATCAAATAAATGAATTCAACATTGAATTCTCATGAGTTCGTCTCTTTTGGAATTTACCTGGATTACATACCAAGTGTACTATGTTATATATATATATATATATATATATTTCGCTTTTTGACGACATAATTACTGTAAAAAAACTTAAGGCATTGCTAAAGTTCAAACTGGTGGCAGGAGATTTCATAAAGAAAAGTGAAGTTTAATAAATGATTGTAAAGAGAATGAACTGAACCGGCGCTGCCTGTTGTCTCTCTCCATGAGCCTGAGAAAAAAAAATTATTCTTCTGTATATATATATATATATATAAACTTATTTATAAATGGAACTTTGTCTGTGTGTGCATGTGTGTGTGTGTGTATGTGTGTGTTTGAAACGACTGAACTGATTTTCTTGAAAATAAGTCGTTTCTAGGATACAACTTTAAGGCAGACACTTATAATACATTTCTTTGTTTCATTTGAGCTATTATCATTATTAAATATCACCGTCACATGTCACAATTATAGTCATGGATGCTTGTTTACGAAGTGGGTGCTGAAAGTTGTTTGGCCCGCCCTAGTTTCCAAAATCTAATAGATTATACTTGGGAAAAAGATTTGGTTGAACTGAGAACTTTTCAATGTCGCTTTCGTAAACAGTTTACAAAAATTCACTTAAACTGATAACAAATCTTTGATCTAAAGTTCAATTTAATTGATCGAATTATAAACTGTGGAGATGAAGTGCTAATCATGACAATGTTCATACAACAGTATATGCATCAGAATCGGAGGAGAATAAACATTTTTCTTGTTGATAATTAAGAAATCGATAAACTCTGGATTTGAATACAGTCGGAAAATCTAACATATAGAGTAAGATGGACGAACTGTCGTGTAAATTACACAAAAATGTAATTATGAAATGATGACAATTTATACATCGCTCATTTTACGATAGTGATAGGGATCTATGAAAGTGTTCAAAGAATTTCATTAAAGTCAGGATGAATTATTTTGACACTGAAACAAAAAATTTGAAAGTACGCCCTAATCCAAAATTTATCGGGATTACAATTACCACAGATTTCCCCATAATATCTCAAAGACAAAGTAGCAATACATCAAGTAAATCCTCTTGATTATAATAAAAATCGCTGCATATATATATATATATATATATATATATATAGTCATCCGCAGACAAATCCGTTTTGCTGTATCACTATCCAGCCTATTGCTTTTTACCCAGGATTGAAACCCGACTGGATTGCCGCCCGATATATATATATATTTCAGTATATTTTCAATGTCTTGAATTGAACTATAAATTACTAGCAGTATAGCCCGGTGTTGCTCGGGTGTAATAAAAGCTTTAAAACTAATCCATGCTCCTGGAGCTCAGACTCTTTGGACGTTGGCACGAAGGACTAAGAAATAGTTGTTTCCAGTTAAAGCGAAGCCGTAGACCGAAAGAAAAATGGATGGATGTAAGTCAAATTTTGATTTCCGGGTATCGATATCAAATAAGATCTTTTTGTTGTAAACTGAATTTTGAAGGCTAAATAAGTCCTCTGAGTATATTGTATCATGGCTGAGACTAAGAACTACAATTATACCTACTTAGTGCCAAACCCGAAGCAAAAACAAAAATAAAAGGGCTGAAAAAATACAGACATACAGGCAGATAAACAGTCACACACACAAACATCTTGCCTTTTATATATATATATGATCGATATTCTGCACTATTGTAAGAACTGCAACCTTGAAACTTCTGAATATAGTTTCTTATGCCTTTGTCTATGAGTCTATGAAATTTGATTAAAGTAGGACCACTCCTTCTATAACCCTATTTTTTCGATTATCGATTTTCGATATTTATCAGGGGTATCTCGACACAAAACCTAGCTAAGAAAACTCGCAGACGCTTATAGTACAACTGTGTAAATTTTCAAGAAAATTGGTTCAGCCGTTTCGGAGTTTATATGTAACGAACACAGACACACACACAGAGACAAAGTCCCAGTTATAAATAAGTTAATATTTTAAGATTTTCGTAAACATGTATGTCATAATAAGCATCCAGTGCTTGGTCACGTCATCTAGCGGTTGTTAATGAAAGTTAGAAAACCGGTTCAGCCGTTTCAGAGTCTATAGGTAACGGACACAGACACACATACAGACAAAGTTCCATTTATAAATAAGTTTAGATAGATAGATAGATAGATAGATAGATAGATAGATTTAGATTTAGATAGATTTAGATATTAATCGAATGCATTATCCAAGACTGATGTAGACCGGCTATACATACTTCGTAAAAAATGTCTTACTCACCTAGATTTGTCAGACAAAACTATAACTATTGGATTGTTAACATCCATGCAAACACCAAAGGACTGGATGATAAAATTAGTCAACCAAAGAAAAAAAACGAAAGAAATAATTTCAATCAAGAAAGAGTTTGTAAATAAATCTAGATTTACCTCTAGTAAAGTCTGTCAGTCAGTTAAGTGCCATACGTGATACACGCTTAGACGATCATGTCTCGAAAGAGACATGACTGACTGGGCAGAAGATTATCCCGCAGTAATTTGCCCTTGCTTTCTGCGGTAGACTGGTTGCCAACCAAGGCTATAGAACCCAATCTGTCCTATTATTCAACCCATAACTGGAGGGAAGAGACGGATTAATACCTTTCCCAATGTTATTTGCGCGTAATTGAATACAATGGATTCAACTGGAATTCGAACTCGGCTCTCCGGTTTCTCGTTTCGAGCCGATATCCACTGTACCAAAACCAAAAAAAGAACCAACTGTTGCAGCAAAAAATATGAAAAAGAGAGCTAAGGTTAAAGCGTTTGAATAGATGAAATAACACTTGCAAGACAAACCCCTGCACGGCCAATATCCAGTCTCTGCTAATAAAGTCGATGTTGATAAAGTTAATGCTCATCAATTGTGACGAGCATCTGGATTAAAGGTTAAAGCGAAGGCCATTATTCTAGCAGCACCAGCCAAGAGTCTTTTAACTCAGAACTTCTAAGCAAATATCATGCATATTAATGCAGATCTAAAGTACCAAAAAACCATAAACAACCTAATCTCATGATGTTCAAATACCAAAAACCCATAAACAACCTAATCTCATGATGTTCCTTCAGTCAGTCAAGTGCCATACGTGATACACGCTTGGGCGATCATGTCTCGAAAGAGACATGACTGACTGGGCAGAAGATTATCCCGCAATAGGTTGCCATAGCTTTCTGCGGTAGACTGGTTGCCGACCAAGGCTATAGAACCCAACCTGTCCTTTTATTTAACCCATAACTGGAGGGAAGAGACGGATTAATACCTTTCCCAAGGGTATTTGCGCGTAAGTGAATACAATGGATTCAACTGGAATTCGAACGCGGCTCCACGGTTTCTCGTTCCGAGCCGATATCCACTGTACCACAACGCACATTCTTTACTTAATGTTCTTTACTTGACCTAAATGAATATAAATATCATCAGGATATTGTGGGGTCATATTTACATTTGACAAAATTCAAAAACATTGGAAAATATGTAAATAAACGGTTACAGAAATAGAAATAGAAAACGTCACAGTTTTATTGAATGAAACCATCTTAAAAAACGGGAAAAATTAAGGCAATAAGCCGGGCATAATTATCAAAAATTGAAGAGAAAAACGACTTGCTTACTAGTTGATATGACTTGCCCAGGGTACTGGGTAACAACTAAGGAATTTGACAAAATATCGAAGTATAAAACCTAGAAATTAAAATAGAAAAATGTGGAAATTGCAAAAACGAACATTAGCATATTAGGTGTGCTTGGAATGATAAAAAAATTAACACAGCAACACATTGAAAAACTTCCTTAAAAGCTTAAATGAAATACGAAACATTCTTTTGATAACCACAGCCCCCATAATAAGAAAAACTTTGTCCATGTAACATTAGTGATGTTATGGAAGGTAAAAAAAAAATATATATATATATAGCGATATCAAAACGCTGGTATGGACATCACCCTGAATTAGTTACAGAAATAGAAGATAACACAATTCTATAGAATTACACCATCTAAACAGACAGGAAAACTGAAGCAAATAAGTCGGACATTATCGTCAAAAACCAACAGAAAAAATTGCTTACTAATTGATTAAGCTTGTCCAGCGGGTTGTAACATAGAAAACAAAAAAATTGAAAAACTATCAAAATATAAAAAACCTAGAAATAAAAATAGAAAAATGTGAAATTGAAAACAAGAATAGTTCCACTAATAGAAGGTGCACCTGGAATGATAAAAAATGGAATAAGCCATCACACTGAAATAAATCTCTAGAAACCCCAGTTTAAGAGATATACAATAAAATTGTCTTGTTAAGTATAGCCCACACACTAAAGTGAACTTTGTTTATGTGACGCTAGGGATGATATGAGTGAAAAAAAAAATAAAATGTAGCCATAAATACACATCAAGATCTGCCTTAGGTCTTTCTGCAAACTTGGTACGTAGTTTGACCAGAGCAGAAATCGAATTATGATGAAAATAACAACACATTAATAATAATAATAATTGTATCAATTAGTGAAGCAACATGAGAAAGAAAGAAAAATATTCAATAATAAAAGAAGGCAGTAAATACAAACAAGATTTACATTTAGTAGATTCTGTAGAAAAGCAAGACAGAAGCCAAGAACCAATTATTGAGGAAAAAAATATGAAAATGAAAGCCAAAGATAAAGCTCTTGAACAGATGAAACAACGCTGACAAGACAAACCTCTGCATGGCCAATATCCAGAACGCACCAATAAATCCAATGTTGATAAAATTAATACTCATCGATGGTTACGTGCATCTGGATTAAAGTCTGAGACTAAAGGCTTTATTCTTGCAGCGCAAGATCAAAGTCTTTTCACTAGAAACTTTCAGGCAAATATTATACATAATAATGTGGATCCAAAATGCAGGTTCTGTGATAAACTACCAAGAAACAACGAATGTTCTGTACTTGCCCCAAATGAATATAAAAATCGTCATGATAGAGTGGGGCAATATTTACATTGGACAATGTGAAAACACTATGGAAAATCTGGTATGAGCAGCACCCATCACCGGTTAAGGAAATAAAAGATGTCATCATTCTATGGGAGTATATCATCTACACAGACAGAGAAATTGAAGCAAATAGGCCGGACATTATTGTTAAAAACCAGAAAGGAAAAACTTGTCTATTAATTGATATGGCTTGTCCGGCGGATTGTAAAATAGCAACCAAGGAATTTGAAAAATATAAAAACCTGGAAATTGAAATAGAAAAAAAGTGGAAAGTGAAAACAAGAGTTGTGCCAGTGATAGTAGGGGCACTTGGAATGATAAAAAATGGAACAAAACAACACATTGAAAGAATCCCTGGAAACCCCAGCTTAAGATATATACAAAAAATTATCTTATTAAGTACAGACCACACACTAAGGAGAACTTAGGAAAAACATGAAATGGGGCCATAGCAACACGCCACTACCTGCCTTAGGTCTTCTCGCAGAGTTGGTTGGTCGTGCGACCATAGCAGAAATAGAAATATGTTGAAAAATGACATAATAATAATTACTAAAAACCCCAATTATTAGCTTTGTGATAGAGACATTAGGTATGATAAAGAAAATGTACCGAAAATCACGTGAGCAAAATGTCTGTAAATAATAACATCTCAAAGCTACAAAAGAGTACTTGTGTGAAACTGCATATATTATCGGCAAAAACCTCTCCCATCTTTACAAATCGTTCGAAAATTTGCATAGATAACTCACTTACAGTGTCTTTTATACTCCTAGACCTTAAGGGCTATTTTCTAATTAGACACTTGAAATTACTCTCTCACAAGATGATATCACAAAGAATAATAAATAATGATATGATAGAGGGGATCAATAACTGTATTAGAAAACTTGCAATTTTTACGAAAAATAAACTTCAAGAAATTCGTATGAACACAACCCCTACCAGGTAACGGAAGTAGGACCTGTCAACTTTTTGGGACTTTAGACAGATAATGAACAACAAAACTAACTGCCTTTATATCATGATCTTCGTCTTCTATGTGCCGTGTCCCTTCAGACCGTAGGCGATCATGGCTTTCCACGTTTCCCTATCCCTGGTGGCTCTTAGCACACCTTCTGTTGTTACAATGCAACACCCGTTCTGTCATACATTAGCTCAAGCCCATAAATCTAGAATATAAATGTATAGAAACTAGCATGGCCACAAAATGAGGGATCAGTTTATATATTGTTTATGATATAGATTTGATCCCCCACTTTATATCCACATAATAATTTCTTATAAGCAGTTGGCATATATCTTCTTCTATGTGCCCTGTCCCTTCAGGCCGTAGGCGATCATTGCCTTCCACGTCTCTTTATCCCTGGTGTCTCTTAGCTCGCCTTCTTCTGTTACACCATGTAACCCCCATAAATCTAGAATATAAATGTATAGAAACTAGCATGTTCACAAAATGAGGGATCAGTTTATACATTGATTATAATATAGATTTGATCCCCCACTTTATACCCACATTATAATTTCTTATAAACATTTGGCATATTTCTTCTTTTATGTGCCGTGTCCCTTCAGGACGTAGGCGATCATGGCTTTCCACGTTTCCCTATCCCTGGTGACTCTGAGCATGCCTGTTACACCATGCAATCCTCGTTCCGTCATCCACTTGATTTAGGTTACTTGATCCACTTCAAATATGTTAACCGTTGCTTTCCCCTATCTCTTTTTTCCTCTATCTGGCCTGTTAGTATCAGATTCTCCAAGCCCTCCTTCCTCATTGCGTGTCCCAGGAACTTCAACTGTCTCTTCCTGATGCTTAGTATTAATTTCCTTTTTGTTTCCATCATTTACAAGACCTCATCATTGCTCACATGCTTGATCCATGATATTCGCGGCATCCTTTGTAGAACCATATTTCAGTTGCTTCAAGTTTTTCCTTCGTCTTTGATGGTATTGTCCAGCATTCACTGCCATATTGAAGAACGGACATCACGTAGCAATCCAGTACTCTCTTCCTAGTTTCTAGCGAAATTGTCCTGTTTCTTAATACTTTACTCAACTTCTGGAATGCTTCCTTCGCCATGCCAATTCGCCTTCGGATCTCTGTGTCGTACTTTCCGTCTTCTGTTATAAAACTTCCCAGGTATTCAAATTTTTGTACCAATTTGATTCTAGTATCCCCGACCTGTATTTGGCATTTTGGGCTGCTCTTTTTACTGATGACCATACATTCTGTTTTCTCGCAGTTTGTTTCTAGTCCTTTCTTGTTACTTTCTTCAGCTACCTTCTGTAGGAGGTCTTGTAGTTTCCTTTCTGTGTCTGCTATCAGCACTGTAACATCTATCGTGATTACAGACCAAAAAATAAACTCTACTTTCTTACTTTCCTTACAGACTACAATGTATCTTTCAAAATCTTAAAAAATAACTATCACAAAAAAAGAACGTTTAAATCAAAATCTCAAAACTGTATCATCTGATGGCATAAACGATACCACTTGTAGTTGGAGCACTCGGATTGATTTGAAAATATTCCAATAAAATCATTGAAGTGAGTCTTAGGTACCAAAGCATTAAATACAAAAGAATGTACTTACAAATACAACTCAAACCTTACGAAGGATTTTATCTCTCTAGAATGTATGCGATCTTGGGTATTTTTTGTTTTCTTCCCTTAAAAAATGCTCAGTTGAAATTTGATGATATCATTTCTGACAATAGTTCTCTTTTTGTAACCCGAATAGAAAATTTCTATACACCAGACATAAAATGAAATAAATAATAATAATAATGTTTTTTTAGGTTGATTACTTTATATGATAATGGAAAAATAATCCGATAATATTCAGAGTGGAAGAAATCCATTACTCGGTTGAAAGACGTAAACTGCTAACAGAGAAACCGAAAAGAAAAATAGAGCGATCAAGCAGCGACTGATCAAAACAGCCAAAAAAATTCAAACGGAAGAATCTCATTTTTACACTGATATTCATCAGAGTATTAATTCTTTTGAACTATTCTCTTTGTGGCAAAAAATATTAAATAACGTTGGTTATTTATTATATTTTATGACCTAAAACATTAATTTGTAAACAAGAAATGACATGGATCTTTTTATATATAATGTAAGAATTTTGAGCCAATATATAGAAACAGAACTTGGCATTGAAAATTCAAAAAAGAAAGGAAAAGGTGAATTAATCAACAACAGAAACACTCTACCAGGAGTTAATAAATCTTAAATGGAAAAATCGCTACAGGATGATGAACAGAAAATGATCAGTTCGAACTCCGAAGTATCTGACCAAGTAGAATCGATTTGGACCGACCCGTTGACGTGGAATTCTAACAGTGATGGATAGACTTTATTTAAGTTTAGGTATAAAACCAAATGGGAGAAGACACTCATACGGGGGCGAGAATTAGAAGAAACAAGTTATCTTGCCATATACTGATTTCTTAGTCAATCAACCAATGAGTAGCGATGAGATATTATTTAACCTGTTGATATAAGTTCTATCTATCGCTCGCTTTCTCCTAGAATGTAGACTACAAGGACAACTGCTGTTAATTAAAAATAAACTGAGATAAAGAGGAGAGTTATTGTCTTCGATTTGGAGCTTTGGTATTAGAAAAATTGAGTCCACAAACGACAAGGAATCAACCTATTTTTGAAGAAGGCAGTTGAAAAGAATGAAATGATAGAATAAATTTATGCAAATAATTGCACAGAAGTAAAACAAAAAAGCAAAAACAAATAACGGAAGACAGAAATTAAAAAGCCAGAATGTTATATGGGTTAACATTTCTGTAGTTTCTATCGAAAGGTAACCTGTATCATTCTCACACTAAACACGGATGGGTTTTGGCAACCTGGATCCCAAAACAAGGCAACAGATGACCATGAGCAAGATAGAATGAAAGATAATGTTAAAGGCTGTACAATTGAAGAAAATATCGATGAAGCTAACAAGTTATCTTCGAGGATGACATCGACGACACAGTCGAAGGACGCCATGATTATATAAACATCCTAAGGAAAGACTGCTAATAGTTCGTCAAAACAGGGAAAAATGGTAGCAGTAATGAAGACGAAAGGTCAAAAGTGACGCAAATGAAGATATAAAGATGGAGCCGGGTGTGGAGCGCTGCACTGAACTGATTTTTTTTAACTGTTTCATTTTTGCGGCTAAGCTCTGCCATTAATACGAAAAATAAACTAAAGTACGGATGTGCGTTGGATATCGGCTCGGAACGAGAAATCGGGGAGCCAAGTTCGAAAGCCAGCTCAATTCATTGCATTCACTTACGCACAAATACCCTTGGGAAAGGTATTAATCCGTCTATTCCTTCCAGTTATGGGTTAAATAACGAGACAGATCAGGTTCAATGGCCTTTGCTGGCAACCAGTCTACCACAGAAAGCAATGGCAACCTACTGCGGGATAATCTTCTGCCCAGTCAGTCACGCCTTTTTCGAGACATGACCGCCCAATCGTGTATCACGTATGCCACTTAACTGACTGACGTATGTTTTACTGATTCTTGAATCCTGTTTCCCTATTTTATTTTCCCTTTAATACTATAAAGAAAATGGAGTCGGTCTAGTAAAATGATTTTGGGGCGAGTAAATTTTCCCTCCGTCTTGACCGCCGATCGAGTGATTTCTTTTTTCAAATTTCGAGGCTGTATATATACATACACATACATGTATATATATATATTTATGATATCAGTACACGAATGTCTATCATATACACACACATTGATTACTTGTGTAACTTGAACAATCGGAAAATAAAGGCTTAGGTTCTTCTCTTGAAATAGAATTGATAGTTGTGTATATTATTGTTTTGTCATTCAATCCATGAATATATTGACTTTATAACTAATTGTTTTCCCGCATCAAGTTTAAAATCAAGTACAATTTTACTATTCTCAGTACTAACCAAAGACATGTTAACTCAGCTGCCTAACTTGGCCTATATGTTTCACAATTTCTAAATACGACCCAGCATCTACTCCAACCATCACAGATACTTACTATATTTCTTTATTCATTATTACGCATTTTCTTTATTTTCGACTCGGCGTTGCTCGGTGTAATGAAAGCTTTAAAACTAATCCATGGTTCTGGAGCTCAGACTCTTTGGACGTTGGCACGAAAGACTAAAAAGCAATAGTTGTTTCCAGTTAAAGCAAAACCGTAGCCTGAAAAAAAAAAATGAATGGATGTAAGTCAAATTTTGATTTCATGGTATCGATATCAAATAAGTTTTTTCGTCGTAAACGGAATTTTGAAGGCTAAATAAGTCGTCTGAGTAAATGGTATCATGGCTGAGACTAAGAACTACAATTATGCCTACGTAGAGCTAAACCCGAAGCAAAAATTAAATCAAAAGAGCTGAAAGAAAATACAGACATACAGGCACATAAACAGACACACACACAAACATCATGCTTCATATATATATATATATATATATATATATATATATATATATATATATATTATCGATTTTCTGCACTATTGTAAGAACTGCAACATTGAAACTTCTGAATATCGTTTCTTATATCTTTGAGTCTATTAAATTTGATTAAAGTAGGACCACTCCTTCTATAACCCGATTTTTTCGATTATCGATTTTCAATATTTATCGGGGGTACCTCGACACAAAACCTAGCTAAAAACACTCGCAGACGCTTATTGTACAACTGTGTAAATTTTCAAGAAAATCGGTTCAGTCGTTTCAGAGTCTATAGATAACGGACACAGAGAGAGAGACACACACACACATACACACAAGTTCCATTTATAAATAAGTTTAGATCAGTTTTCAGGTATTATTTCCACCCATATATTTGCTTCAATGCAGCAATATAATTGTTTTTTTATATATTTTTAAAAATTTATTCACTATTTTGTATAGTTGATTTATGTGGACAGTCACCACACGCGGTTCTTCAAATATTTTCTTCCACCGTAACCTCAATTCCGTTGTCTCAATTTATATTTTGTAACATCCTTAAAACAAGTTTTTTCTTATTCTTCTCTTGTCAATACTTTCAAGTTCTTTTTTCATTGTCCATTTCTCACTGTTTAACTATTCACACCTTCCAAACTGCCATATGACATTGGCTTTCATATCTTCTGAGCTTATATCTTTCTTATAACCTACAGCAATCGTCATACATGTGAGAATACAAAATAAATATAAGCACACGATTAGACATATGTATCTAAAACTTAACGAATAAAACACGGAGTGACTTATATAATTTTACGCCACCATATAACCTATTCTGAGTTTTTTTTTTCAAAATTTATTATTATATGGCGAAATTCAAATGACAGAACTACAATAAATATCAGTCAAATATTAACTTCAATAAAGGTACGTGTCTTTAACAATTCGGTCATAGCATGTGCATTGATAGAACAAAGCTTTATTTACAAATAATTCATATTTCTCGTTGTGATTCCACGAATATATATATATATATATATATATATATATATATATATATATATATATATAATCACATAATTAAATTTGTTTTTAATTAAAAATACGTTGCGACACGGAAATTTTTATGTTTCGAGATTTTTACCTCCTCCATCAGACAATGAGCTTGCGGTGGATCTATGTCGGCCGCTATAAAAATTCGAAATAAATGTAGATAATAAATGCCTAATTAATTTATTTCGAAAATTTAATCCTATTAATTTGTATGCATTTTTTCTTTATAATTGTCATGCGGACTTATTTTCACCTAAATAACTTTTTATGATAATAAAAGTAGAAGAACATATTATTTTTTAAAAATACAGCAGTCTCTGTGTGTGTGTCCGTTATCTATAGACTCTGAAACGACTGAACCGATTTTCTTGAAAATTTACACAGTTGTACAATAAGCGTCTGCGAGTGTTTTTAGCTAGGTTTGTGTCGAGGTACTCCCGATAAATATTGAAAATCGATAATCGAAAAAATCGGGTTATAGAAGGAGTGGTCCTACTTTAATCAAATTTCATAGACTCATAGACAAAGACATAAGAAACGATATTCAGAAGTTTCAAGGTTGCAGTTCTTACAATAGTGCAGAAAGTTGATAATATATATATATATATATATATAAAGCATGATGTTTGTGTGTGTGTCTGTTTATGTGCCTGTATGTCTTAGCAGTAGATTTATGGTAAACGATTTCTTTAGCTTGTTTACAATACCTAAAAGTATCGGATTCCATTTATTGATACCTATTTAATGCAGTGTTTCTCAGCTAGGGTGCGGCGCCAGCTTATCTGTCACGCTAAATATTTTCACGGTATTTATTTATATGTGTGTACAGAAGTACTAATGGTAGGAAGTTTGTATTTGAATAAATGAATATATAGTAAATGAATTATCCGACATTAGCTAAAAAAAACTTTACCAATTTGATTTCAATTTTCTATTTCTTATTTATATTAAGTAAGTTCCTTAACCTTAAATGACATAAATATAAGAAAACACAGAAAGACTAGACTCAAGTGAAAAAGAAATGAGAGTATGCTTATCGGACATTCAACCAAACATGAAATATATATATATATATATATATATATATATATATACACTACCAGCCATAATTATTAGGCCACCTCAGCTTTATTTAAAAGAAATTATGTATTTCATAATATTGTTAGTATTTATTGCCAAGTGGATCATTTTAAATGAAAATAGAATGGTGCTTTTGTTACTATTACTTTGCAAAATTTTAAAAGGCAAATAACGAAAATTTACCCATCGCATCCTGTAGATTTTCTATATATATGTTCATATATATATATATATATATACACGACCGGCCATAATTATGAGTCCTCCCCAGATTTTTAAAAGAAATGATGTATGTTATACTATTTTTAGTATTTATATTTATTGACAAGTGGATAATTTTAAATGAAAATAGAATAGTTCATTTGTGATTATTATTTTCCAAAGTTTTACAAAACAGAGAAGCAAATATAAACTCGTCACAATCACCTTAAATGTTCTTCATTCTTTCATTGATGAAATTGCAATATAGATAATTATTAAATATTTATAAATTCATTCGATGCACATGTTTTTGTACAGTATTAACAAAAGAATCATTCTATTTTCATTTAAAATTATTCACATGGCAATAAATACTAAAAAATAGTACGAAATACATTATTTTTTAAAACACTTGGGTGGCCTAATAATTATGGCCGGTAGGATATATATATATATATATATATATATATATATATATATATATATATAATCTACAGGGTGTGATGGATAAATTGTCGCTATTTGCCTTGTAAAATTTTGCAAAGTAATAATAACGAAAGAACCATTCTATTTTCATTTAGAATTATCCACTTGGTAATAAATACTAAAAATAGTATGAAATACATCATGTTTTTTAAAACTGGGGTTGCCTAATAATTATGACCGGTAGTATATATATATATATATATATATATATATATATATAATCTACAGGATGCGATGAGTAAATTGTCGCTATTTGTCTTGTAAAAATTTGCAAAGTAATAATAACGAAAGAACCATTCTATTTTCATTTAGAATTATCCACTTGGCAATAAATATTAAAAATATTATGAAAACATCACTTATTTAAGACTCTTGGTTAGCCTAATAATTATAGCCGGTAGTGTATAACAAGCATTACAAATTAGAATTTCTACCATTTAAATATATTCAACCACAACAAAACAAGCTATTAACCGACTTTAAAATAAAAAATAACAATACAGCCTTAAATAAAATAATAGCAAATTTTACCTATCATAGTTTCACACAGATCTCATCACACGCACATATGTACATACGAGAAATCGACAACTGCCCGCGCGTTGACATCGCTACACTATTCGAATACACCAACCGAATGCGTATGTATGAGCGTACGATTCGCATATATGTTTGTGTGAGTCCCGGTGAGCTGACGCGCGTGCGTGTGTGTCTTTGCCCACGTCAATGGGTGTATAAATGTGTATATACGTCTGCGTCTGTCATTACGACAAACTTTTTTACCATTTCCACAAAAATACACCAATATACGCAGCCCTACATATAGCCAATTAAAAAAAACAGGGTTACAAACTCACACTTGATATGAGTAAGAGTGACAGGTTATAGGAGGTATCAGGAAGTGGGTAAGAGAAGAATGAGAATACTGATGAGAGTAGAGTGGACAGAGAAGTAAGCATGAGGGAGAAGACGCAGGTTAGATAGGAGATGACTACTGACTTTACATTTAAATTCTTAGAGATTGTAGCTGTCGGGGAAGCATCTAAACGGAAGGAAATTCCACAGGCGTAAAGTGCAAGAAAAAAAGGTGAGGGAGTAGAATTCGCGTTTATATTTTATTGGTTTCACAGTAAAAGGGTGGGACCCAGTTTCTAATCTTGTTGCTCGAGTAAATTTATCTATAGGGGGCACTAGTGAACTACGTTCATCGGAGCAGGACCCGTGAAACTATTTGTAGAAGAGACACAGGAAAGCCACATTGCTCCTGTGAGAAAGTGACTGTATCTGAGCTTACAAGTCAGGATCGATCACATTACAGATTCTCCTTTTTGTCAATGATCCCTATGTGGATAGAAGGAGTACCCTATATATATATATATATATATATATACAAGCACAGCTTTCACACCAAATAAATTGTACAAATAGTGAATAGAGATATTGAAATAAATATGATCATACTTAAATGTTTATTTTTTTAATCTCAGTCTTTTTATACTATATAATTTTATGTATAATGTTTAAAAATTTGGGGAAGTTCTCCGTGATATCTTTATTTTCTTCTAAGTGTACCGTTGCTCCAAGTTTGAGAAACGCAGCTGTACTTTTTTTTATAATCATATCGCTGTTGTGCAGGGGGTTACATAGGAGGAATGATATGAGTAAGAGTGACAGGTTATAGG
Source organism: Ascarosepion bandense (assembly GCA_037127315.1). NCBI lineage: Eukaryota > Metazoa > Mollusca > Cephalopoda > Sepiida > Sepiidae > Ascarosepion > Ascarosepion bandense. Next base: position 2,388,453 of record JBBBDQ010000945.1, on the reverse strand, counting down.
AGGTATCAGGAAGTGGGTAAGAGAAGAATGAGAATACTGATGAGAGTAGAGTGGACAGAGAAGTAAGCATGAGGGAGAAGATGCAGGTTAGATAGGAGATGACTACTGACTTTACATTTAAATTCTTAGAGATTGTAGCTGTCGGGGAAGCATCTAAACGGAAGGAAATTCCACAGGCGTAAAGTGCGAGAAAAGAAGCTGAGGGATTAGAATTCGCGTTTACATTTTATTGGTTTCACAGTAAAAGATAAACATAAAAATCTTTAATATTTCAGAAAAATATTAATAAATAACATAATATAACTTAGTTCACTTATTTTAATTTAATTCTTTCTTTTAAAAGAAATTTAAATTTTTATTTATTTAGAAAGCATATTTTTATTTATTTAGAAAGCATATTTTATTTTTATTTTATTCAGAAAGCATAGTCTGGCTATAAATCTAAACTAAAATTCTATAAAATATTATACTTGCTGAAAATATTATGTTAAATTTTTAATTTTACTATTTAGTTAAAAAACAACAAAAAAATTTAAATTTCCAAATGTTACGTTTTACATGAATTTTTTGTCACTTTCGGTCGCCATTCAAACGTCATTCACGCCTGCTACTTGTCAACACATAATTTATCGCCTAGATAAGCGCTGACAAGAGGGCTACCATCATGAAAGAGTGATTTATTTCGTAAATTTCCCGACAGTAAGCAGTTAATACGTGTTCGAAATCAGATAAAGGTAAGTGTCAATTATAAAAATCGACTTAAATAATGTGTCAAGGAGATATATTTTTTTGTGCAAAATTTTTAAAACAGAAATTTAGCTACTGTTTACATAATCTTGTTGCTCGAGTAAATTTATCTATAGGGGGTACTAGTGAACTACGTTCATCGGAGCAGGACCCGTGAAACTATTTGTAGAAGAGACACAGGAATGCCACATTGCGCCGGTGAGAAAGTGACTGTATCTGAGCTGCCAAGTCAGGATCGATCACATTACAGATTCTCCGTTAGATTTTGTCAATGATCCCTATGTGGATAGCAGGAGTACCCTATATATATATATCATACAATATATAATATGTATCATACAATGTAACGCTATTTTATATAGAATTTTTATTCCCAAATCTTTTGTGTGTTTATATTAGAGAATTACTTTTTGTTTTCTGTATATATGAAAAGGTTAAAATTTCTTTATAAAACATAAAAATAATAAATGAAATAATAATCACTGTTCATTGCTTTCGATGATTTTCTGCTTTGAGATTCATAATCTTAAAATTTACTGCTGAATCAGACTTAAAAACATGTTTCGCTAAAACCTTTTTGAAATAAGTGGTTAGACTAATGACGAAATATTCATACTTAGTATTGAAAAAATCCTTAATATTTAAATGCTGAAATGCTTTAAATGACATCAGCATTATTCGATACCTGTTTCAAATATTTTGTTGCATCATTACATTGAGGTAATACACCTAATATCGATTTACGGACACAAACATGTTAAAGAACGAGCAAAGAAGTATACAGCAGATGTTAACTCTTTTTTTTATCACCTGAAGATTTTGAAAATAAAATATTCTCCAAAGATATTTACTGATCATCCAATGTATCTTTCGGAGACGTAATTAGCAACTAGATTCTGGCTTAATATCTGGGATGCCATTATTTACTCTTCTGAGGACTCTCTGCTGCCACGCTCTCCACGAGTTTCTTTCTACTCTCGGGCTATTTTCTTCATTTTTGTTCAGTCACCGTGTTTTCCGGCTTTCGTCATGAGTGTGTAGAACCGGATAATCTTCACCGAATTTCGAACTGAACCCTCTATTTCTTCGGTTTAGCGACGATCTCCAAAATTTTAAATTCAACGTCAATTGCTATTTCTCATCTTGAATCTTGTTCATCTATTATTCTTTCGTCACAACTCAATATACGTAGACTTTCTTTCTCACAGTTAGCCGCTTTACATGAATCTAGTAGACTAGCAACTAGGTTCAACCTTTATACAGAGAAACCAATCAAATGTAACCTCCTCTTCTACTCCAACAGCTTCTTCTCTCGCACTTCCCGCATGTGAAATTTCATTCCGTATATTTGCTTTCCTCAACGATCTCCCTGATCTAATCAATCCCAAGCAGGCATGTACGCTGACGATATCACAACTTACTCTCGCCTCGATATGAAATCTATCGATGCTGACAAAACAAACCTCGCTGCTGATCTTGAAGAGAACTTCCAATCTGGAGTAACAAATGGCTCGTAAATTTTAATGCTTCCAAAACAAAGCTGCTATCCTTTAACCAACATAGGCATTTCGGTCTTACTAACCCGTTAGCATGTATCAGGCTATTTTCCCTGAAAGAAAAATACTTTGATTCCTCGGCTTAACTCTCTCAGCCGATCTCAAGTGTAATGACTACATTAAATCCATAGTTAAATCTGGTTCTAGGAAGGTCGGTTCACTGTGTAGGTCGAGAAAGTTTTTCTCGTCTGAGTACATACACTCCCGATCAAAAATTTAAGTCACTTAAAAATCTTTAAAAATATTTTTTTACGGATAGATTTTAAACTCCTCCCACTTAAGGTTACCAATATTACAATCTAAAAGGTTATGGAAACAAAAAGCTACATTCCAAACATTTTATTTAGAAATTTACATTTTTATAAAATGAGGCGATTTACACATGATCAAAATTATAAGACCACAGACAAAAATTCTACGAAATTGTACAAAAAGTGTATGAAAATATTTAACAATCAAATTTAATAATGAAGTCTACCTCCACTGCTTTTGATGACTTCAAAAATTTTGTCGGGCATGCTAGAAATAAGCGTTTCCATTAAGGTGCGGGGGATGTCGTTCCAGCTTCTGAAGATGGCTTCACGAAGTTCATTTTTTGTTGAATATTGCTTGCCATTTCGATAAACATCTCTTGTCATCCATCCTCAAACATTTTCAATTGGGTTCAAGTCCGGTGAGAATGCAGGATGTCCCAAGAGATGGACCCTATTTTCTTGTAGAAAGGTCAAGGTCCGTCTTGCAGCGTGGATTGCAGCATTGTCCTGTTGGAATAGCCATCCATCCCCACACAAACGATGGCTCCCCCGTCATCAAAAATGGCTCCGCCTTCATCAAAAATGCTTTTTGTAGCATGCTAACATAACCAGTCGCTGTCTGACGACCCTGCACCATCTGGAGCTCCATCGTCCCTCTGTAAGAAAAGGCACCCTATACCATTAGGGACCCTCTACCACTATGACGTGTAGAGAAAATTTCAGGAGGCATGTTTTTTGTTATGCCAATATCGTTGGAAGCCATCAGGACCATCTAGATTGAATTTTTCTCGTCAGAAAACAGGACTTTCTTCCACTTTGCAACGTCCCATGTTTGGTATTCACAACTAAACTTTAAACGGTCCACCTTGTGACGTGGAAGCAGCCGAGAAATTTGTTTATGCTTTTTATTTACCATGCCTTTTTGTCGCAAGTGTCATCTGATGGTTACGGGACTGCAATCAGCATCTGTGACTGCCTTAATTTGACTAGAAGAAAGTTCCCCCTCTTTCATAACAACCCGTCTTATTCTCTTACTCAATGCAGGAGAAATTTTCGGGACCTACCAGAGGAGTTTGCTTTTCCATAATTCTCACTGTTCTTTAGAAAGTTGCAAATCACAGTTTTACTGCTATTTACCTTAGCTGCGATCGCCCGCTGTGACAAAACATGCTTATGGAATTCTAGAATTCGAGAACGCTCAACTTCGGTAAGTTTGTTTGCTTTAGGCATGGTAACACCTTTACGCAGTGATTGTTATTGTCTAACTGAACTAAAACATTGGAATTACCATAAATCTAACAATTTATACCCCTGGTCTTATAATTTTGATCATCTGTAAATCGCGTCATTTTATAAAAATGTACATTTCTAAATAAATTGTTTGGAATGTAGCTTTTTGTTTCCATAACATTTTAGATTGTATTACTGGTAACCTTAAGTGGGAGGATTTTAAAATCTCTCCGTAAAAAAAAAATATTTTTAAAGATGTTTAAGTGGTCTTAAAATTTTAATCGGGAGTGTATTTCACATATATAAATCTGCCCTCCGCCCTTGCATTGAATAGTGCTCTCACATCTGGTCGTGTTTCTTGAAAAAATCCAAAGGAGAATCTGCAATGTTATTGATCGTGAACTGGTAGCTCAACATCATTCACTTTCTCACCGACGTAATTTAGCTTCACTCTGTCTCTTCTACAAATAATTTCACAGCTTCTACTCCGATGAGCTTAGCTCCCTGGTGAACCCTCTACCTGAATTTAATCGAGCTGCTAGATTAGCAACTAGGTGTAACCATTTTACAGTGAAACTAAAATGTAACTGCAACTACTTTAACAGCTTTTTTTCTCTCACTTCCGCCTGTGGAATTCTCTACCGTATGCTTCCTTCCCAGACAGTTACAACCTCCAAGAATTTAAATGCAATGTCAAGTGCCATGTTCTATCTCCTTGATTTTCATCCTTCTCTGACAACGCTTGTATCATGTTCTTTTCTCCGATCACCCTACTTTCATGCACCTCCCTTCACACCAGTGTTCACATACTTAACTTAACCATTTTCTGACACCCCCTGTAACTTATCCTTCTTTCTCATCATTCACATCTTATGTAACCCCACTGCATACCAGTGACAGTACTACCTTGTCTGGGTTTAAAATATTATTCAATAATAATAATAAATAAATAAAACTGCTCACAATTGCCGGTCCCACCTTGCTGGGGATGAAATGATTAAAACATTAAATATACACATTTAATTGTTATCATTCTGTTATTCATATTTGGGGATATCTCATACTTAAGTAGTAATTTGCAGTTACTGCACGCCATTTTTTTTCTCTGAAGAATCCAGTAATAGAGAGTAGCCTTTCAATAACCCCAGATACACGTCAGATACATATGATTAAAATATTAAATATACACATTTAATTGTTATCATTCTGTTATTCATATTTGGGGATATCTCATACTTAAGTAGTAATTTGCAGTTACTGCACGCCATTTTTTTTCTCTGAAGAATCCAGTAATAGAGAGTAGCCTTTCAATAACCCCAGATACACGTCAGATACATATGATTAAAATATTAAATATACACATTTAATTGTTATCATGCTGTTATTCATATTTGGGGATATCTCATACTTAAGTAGTAATTTGCAGTTACTGCACGCCATTTTTTTTTCTCTGAAGAATCCAGTAATAGAGAGTAGCCTTTCAATAACCCCAGATACACGTCAGATACATATGATTAAAATATTAAATATACACATTTAATTGTTATCATGCTGTTATTCATATTTGGGGATATCTCATACTTAAGTAGTAATTTGCAGTTACTGCACGCCATTTTTTTTTCTCTGAAGAATCCAGTAATAGAGAGTAGCCTTTCAATAACCCCAGATACACGTCAGATACATATGATTAAAATATTAAATATACACATTTAATTGTTATCATGCTGTTATTCATATTTGGGGATATCTCATACTTAAGTAGTAATTTGCAGTTACTGCACGCCATTTTTTTTCTCTGAAGAAGCCTGTAATAGAGAGTAGCCTTTCAATAACCCCAGATACACGTCAGATACATATGATTAAAATATTAAATATACACATTTAATTGTTATCATGCTGTTATTCATATTTGGGGATATCTCATACTTAAGTAGTAATTTGCAGTTACTGCACGCCATTTTTTTCTCTGAAGAAGCCTGTAATAGAGAGTAGCCTTTCAATAACCCCAGATACACGTCAGATACATATGATTAAAATATTAAATATACACATTTAATTGTTATCATGCTGTTATTCATATTTGGGGATATCTCATACTTAAGTAGTAATTTGCAGTTACTGCACGCCATTTTTTTCTCTGAAGAAGCCTGTAATAGAGAGTAGCCTTTCAATAACACCAGATACAAGTCATTAACTTCTTTGGATGCGAACTGTTTATGATTAACAATGACTCACTTCAATTTCGCCATGACTTCTTTCCATCAATAATTTATGAATGTTCAGCATCACCTATTGCTGAATGCATCTAACATTAAAATAAATATTATAATGTTACTGTTCTTCATTGATATGTTTGTTTAAAGACCATAGAAATAGAAATTTAAATTCTTACTTCATCGTTTATTGCGTCAATATGTTTATTGATTGAATAATCGCCTAATCTTTATAGCTATATTCTCGACGCTTCAACCGTTGCACATTGAGGTCTTCAGATGAGTTGAATTTCGAACCAAACACTTTATTTCGTCCATTGGTATAAATTGTTCTAGTTCAACGTGTATTGCCTTCTATGGATATATTATAATTCATATTAACTCAAATCTTTAAATATTCTTCTTGTTTGTTGCCGCCGATACGCAACTCATTGAATCTAATCACTGGATTCAGCCAATGCTTTTAACCACTGAGCAATAGAAGGATATCCTTGTATTAATTTTTGAGACTTATAATCCTAATTGTTCTTGAAATAATAGACAGAAATATCACTGGACAATAGGAAAAGTTAAAGAATCAGAGCATTTGCTAGACCACAAAGAACTCTCATGCCAGCCAAGCATAGACATAAATACAATATGGGAATCATTAATATGGAGCGCCAAATTGTAATATGAGCTCTGGTAAAAAAAGACTTTCAGAAACAATTGGTTTATAAGGCCACAAAATTCATACACTGATATCATTACATTTCCCAGTTGATGAAACGTTGGTTGAAATAATCCAGTGACGTGATCCATAGAATTTTGATTTCAATAGCCGGGTACAGCAGAGGTAATCCTCGGCTTGACGGTAAACTGCATCCGGCAGCAAGGCCTCTGATTGGGAGGTGTGAGGAGCATGAAACGACCTCTTAATTGCTGTTGTTCTCAGGTCCTATGGACCCGGAGTGGTAGCACCTGTTAGGGACCCAGCTATGGGCAAATAGCTAACCCCCAAACTTGAGGTAAAACACTATAAAAGTATAAAAAAATTTTATAGAAATATATACATAAAAATTGACTTTTATAGAAGAAAACATATTGTTGAAGAAAATATATTACTAACAATACATTTTTGAAGAAAAAAATCATTACCATAACACATTTTCGAAGGAAAAAATTATTCTCAGCAAAATCTTTTGGAATACAAAACTAGAAGACAATCTCAGTTTTCTAAAATAAAAAAAGAATAAAAAGAAAAAATATTTTTAAAATCTTACTAAATCAACCTTCTCTCCATAACTGAACATTATAAAAAATACCTCAAAATTCACCTTTTTGGCATTAAATAACTCACAGAGGTGTTGATATGCCATTAAACAAAACTGAAACTCAATACAGCAAAGGTAAACCACAAACATGTAGTGTTAAGTTAATATGAATTAAAATATCTAGAAAGTGTATGGCCCGTGAATCTATAACAATTTAACCGGTGGACGAAATAAACTGCTCGACTAGAAATTTCATTGATCTGAAACGTCGTGAATATAGCTACAAAAATGAGGACAACAGTTCGCGCTATGCAAATAGTGTAAATAACATATTCTTTCTTTGTTTCCTTTTTGACTGAAACCAAACAGCTCTTTAATATATCTTCACTATTCTCTCGCAATCAAATCGGGATATTCCATTATTTATTAAGTATTTTTTAAGCACATCCCCCCGAGCAAGGCGGTAACACCAATGATATGCAGGGGGTTACATAAGAGAAAAAGATTAGAGGAGAGTGAAGAGAATGACGAACCATTTAGAAAGGAGCTAGAGAAGGAAGGGAATACAGGTGTGATGACAGTCGCAAAGGTGGAGAGAAAGGAAAGGATATGCAGGGCGGTGTAGAAAGAACTAGAGTCAAGTAGTTAAGAGATGAGTATTGACCTTGCATTTAATTTCCTGGAAGTTGTAGCCGTCAGGAAAGCAAGAATAAGGAAGCGAGTTCCACAGGCGGGAAGTGCGAGAAAAGAAGTTGAAGGAGTAGAATTGTGGTCTGCATTTGGATGAACTAACTGTGAATGGGTGAGACCCAGATGCCAGTCTGTTTGCATGAGTAAACACCTGTTGCGGAGGCACCAGTGACTTCAATTCGTTGGAGCAGAAGCCATGGAAGTATTCATAGAATAGACAAAGGGAAACCACATCTATTCGGTGGGAAAGTGGCTGTAGTCGAGCCGCCAAGTCGCTACCTATCAGATTACTGATTCTTTGGAGCCTATCAAGAACACGGAGATGAACAGCGGGTCACCTGACCATATATGGCTGCAGTACTCCATGCACGGACAAATGGTTGATTTGTATATATGCAGGATGGTTTCAGGTGGAAAAAACATAATGGCCCGACACCGTGACCCAAACTTCCTAGCAGTGGATTTAGCTATTGACTCAATGTAGTGGTTCCACTTGAGTTCAGAAGAGAGAGTAAGGCCGAGGAGGCGCAGAGTATTGCTCTCGGAGAGACTCTCTTGGTCCATGCTTATGGGAGGCAGGAGAGGTTGCCTGTGATGATTGACAGATAACAGCTTGGTCTTAGATACATTGAGTATGAGCAGAAGAAGTTAAGCAGGTTAATTTTGATTTAATTATTTCTCTAAAACCAAGTAGTATGATTTCTTTTGTTTTTCATGCGATGGAAACGGAATAGTCAATTATTTATTAGGTATTCGCAGTGCGCGACGGTCATTCGAACGATAAACCTAACAAATGGAGAGACAAGCAAGATTGACAGCAAGTATCTGTATGGAATTACCTCTAAAATTATTTCCTGAACTGAAAATATTATCTGCCGTTATTTAACGCTAATTTAAGATTATTATAAGCTCATGTTATGTGAAAAAACCTACGATGTTTTTCATCCAATTTTGTGAGGCTACAAAGGAATGTTTGATCTCAGCTACACTAAAATCATGCGAATATCAAAGATCGTTTTATTAAATTTTTTTCATTAGACATTTCTTGCATGCTAATTATTACTAAACATAATTCTTTGATTATGTTTTACTAGCAGTATAACCCGGCGTTGCTCGGGTGTAATAAAAGCGTTAAAACTAACCCATGGTCCTGGAGCTCAGACTCTTTGGACGTTCGGACGAAAAACTGAAAAAGTTACAGCGAAACCGTAGACTGAAAGAAAAATGAATGGGTGTAAGTCAAATGTTGATTTCCTGCTATCGATATCAAATAAGCTTTTTTGTCATAAACTGAATTTTGTAGGCTAAATAAGTCCTCTGAGTAAATGGTATCATGGCTGAGACTAAGAACTACAATTATACCTACTTATAGCCAAACCCGAAGCAAAAACTAAAATAAAAGGGCTGAAAAAATACAGACATACAGGCTGATAAACAGACACACACACAACCATCTTGCCTTATATATATATATATATATATATATATATATATATATATATATATATATATTATCGATTTTCTGCACTATTGTAAGAACTGCAACATTGAAACTTCTGAATATCGTTTCTTATAACTTTGTCTATGAGTGTATCAAATTTGATTAACATCGGACCACTCCTTCTATAACCCGACTTTTTCGATTATCGATTTTCGATATTTTTCGGGGGTACCTCGACACAAAACCTAGCTAAGAACACTCGCAGACGGTTATAGTACAACTGTGTAAATTTTCAAGAAAATCGGTTCAGACGTTTCGGAGTCTATAGGTAACGGACACAGACACACACACAGACACACACACACACACAGAAAAGTTCCATTCATAAATAAGTTTAGATATTATGATTTTCCTAAACATGTATGTCATAGTAAGCTTCCAATGCTTGGTCTCGTCATCTAGCGGTTGTTCACGAAAGTTAGAAGAGAGAGAGAAATGTTGTATGACCATATATTTCGATTGTTAAAATATTTTAAGACTTGCATTTTTCTTTTTAGATAATTATTTCATAGTTACATATTACATATTTCTTACATGTTTTTGTAAATAATACGTTACATTTAAATAATACGTTACATTTAAATAATACGTTACATTCCGCTACATGACAAATTACCTGTATAATATTACGTTATCATTATAATGTATTACAAAATTTCAATTATATTACAAATTCCATATAAAGCATAACTTTACCAAATGATACCACATTACTTTTCAAAATAGAATGATATTGTTCTTTTGTTATAATTCTTTGGATCTAAATCAAATCTCGAACCATTTTCGCAGTCTTAAAAAATCTACTGAAAGGTTAATAGCGAAAACATTTTTTCTCATAGAAACTATTAATAATTTAGCAAAATGTCTTGTGAAGAGACGAATCGAAATTTAAACATTTTGATAGTAAGATTAAACTGGAAAAAAAACGGAAAAATAAAAACAAATACACTGTAATTCCTGAAATTTCATATTTTACGTGAAAAAATAAAAATAAGACATAATTTTCAGGACTTCATTGAAAACGATGCATTGTCATCAAAATTTTATCTCTAGTGTTAATTATGTAGTGATAATGACGTTGAAACACGCGTGCTACTTTTTTAACAAGGAGATAAGAAATTTATTTGCAAATTAGCAAATATGAAGTTTCAGTAGCTTGTTTCTTGACAAGTAATCAAAATTTAAAGGTCCATAGTTTCGATGAATTGTCAAGAAGAGAAAATGTTCACATTAAATCTTTAGAGACGAAGTAATATTTCAAAATTCTTAGAACAAATTTAGAGTTCGTTTCCTTCATAAAGTTATACAGTTGTATTCAATATGAATAAAAGGATATATTTTAAAATACAAAACAAAGGAGCTGAATATAGTTCTTTGAAATTTCCCAGCACTCAGTAGAAGTTGATTTATGTATTAGCGTGTGATTTAACACCGGTGTTATTCAAACGCGTGGAAGTCTGGCTTTATTTATCTCTCTCTCTCTCTTTCTTTCTCTCTATTCCCATCTCTCTCTCTTTCTTTCTCTCTAGTCCCATCTCTCTCTCTTTCTTTCTCTCTATTCCCATCTCTCTCTCTTTCTTTCTCTCTATTCCCATCTCTCTCTCTCTTTCTTTCTCTCTATTCCCATCTTTCTCTCTTTCTTTCTCTCTATTCCCATCTCTCTCTCTCTTTCTTTCTCTCTATTCCTATCTCTCTCTCTCTTCTGCTCGATTGAACTTTCACTGCCTCTTTATATAAAAAAAAGCGATTTGACATCGCTCGACACGTTTGTATTCCGCTCCCTTTTCATTGGTCAAGGTTAATTTTCGCATAGGCTCAAGATACAATATATATATATATATATATATATATATATATATATATTCACAAATTTACAAATATGAAGTTTCAGTAACTTGTTTCAAGACAAGTTATCAAACATTAAAGAGCCATAGTTTTGATGAATTGTTAAGAAGAGAACATTTTCAAATTGAATCTTTGGAGACGAAGTAATATTTCAAAATTCTTAAAACAAACTGAGAGTTCGTTTCTCTCATAAATGTTATACGGTTGTATTCAACATGAATAAAAAGATATATTTTAAAATACTAAGCGTAGGAGTTGAATGGAGTTATTTGAAATTCCTCAGAAGCTGATTTAAGTATCAGCGTATAATCTAACACTGGTGTTATTCAGACCCGTAGAAGTTTGGCTTTTTTCTTTCTCTCTCTCTCTCTTTCTCTCTATCCCTCTCTCATTTGATCGATTAAACTTTCTCTACCTCTTTATATCAAAAAGCGATTTGACATCGGCTCGTCACGTTTGTATTCCGCTCCATTTATATTGGTCAAAGTTAATTTTCGCGTAGGCTTGTTAAATTTGCCTTGGACTTTTCTTCAGCTCGAAGCGAATTCCTTTTCTATTGGTTAAGTAAATTTTCGCAAAGGATTGAGAATTTGAAAACAGCAAAGCAAAGAGAGTTATTTTCATTTCATATGCATCAAAAGCGTACGTAACATGAAATTTCATTTTTTTCGCTCATTTCTCATAGAAAAGGAATATCCTCCTGAGAGCATAGCTTTCAGGAGGAAGTTGCTGTAAAACGAATTCTACTCGATATTACAAGCTTTCCCCTATATGTTGACAATGTTATAACATGACTAGTGTAGAGAATGTAGAGGCCTCGGTGATGCTTGATAAATTGGTCTTGTGCCAAACACGTCCGACGTCCCCACGATTTAAATATCAGAAGGTTGAAGATTGGATGTTGACATGTGGAAGGATAAAATATTTCGTTGGCACATTAAGGTAAAAAGTTATTAACAGAATAACAAAATTATAAGATGAAAAATATAAGGGAAATTTCATTAACTGAACACTATAACATATTTGTGAGAAGAAAAATGTTCATAGATAAAATACATGTAATTTTGTAGTTAAAATTGTAAGTATTTAAAATGTCCCACAGAAGTTTAGAGTTCGTGGTTTGATAGTAGCAGAATTTTTTGGTAGGTTGGCGACAACATGAGAAAAAAGGTAAAACATATAAAAAAATTTTACTTAGAGTACCCCGTTGTTGTTGTTGTTTTGGTTTTTGATTTCTTTGGGGGTGTGGGATGAAAATGAAAAAGCAAAATTGGAAGAAAGGGTAGAATGTATCTGTGACGCGCTTTTGCGTCTGGGTCGGTTTCTTGATGTATCTTTTGTTACATTGCCACAAGGTCCGTCAGCTAACCGCTCACATGCTGGACTCATTTTAACCGGTCACGGAATGTGGTTAAATAGTGTATTATCATGTGACTGGTTTTGGGAGGCATTTTCTTCTTTACGGGTGAAAAAAAATTGACTGACGTCATATATGAATGTTTTATTATCAAATCAGGATCCAGAATTTCGCTTTTCACACTGACTTGTGAAATTTGCCTTGGTCTGGATTTTTTCAAAATATTTTTAATTGTTTGAACCCGATTTTGCTGGTGTGCAATTTTTACTTTGTGTTTTTTTTTTTGTTAGCTGTTGGATGATATAGGATTTATTATATAAGAACTTCTATATAATACCAGTAAAGTCTATCGTAGCCTACGTAAAAGCACAAAATAATTCCGTTCTACAGTCGTAACTGTCCAGTTCTTGAACCACCAAACGAAATGATTATTTACATAACAGATATTTACAATATATTTTCGAACTAGTATAGCCGACGGAGTTGATGTGTCTTTATAAAAGAACAATCAATAAATCAACATTTTATTAAACTGTTACTTTCGCCAGTTACCGTCGGCAAAAGGGTCTGTGCGTTTCAAAGCTTCGAATACTTTCCTGTAAAGACAGTTATATTTGAGCTGGGTATTTATATATCTTCCTGTTATGTTAAACATTACTATTATAATAAATTTTATTACGTTACAAAAAATATCAAATCATTACAAAACATTTTCGTTTTGCCGAAAGAAACATCAATTTTCAATACAGAGATTTATAAAAAAAAAACAAATCATCTCTAGAAACGAAAGTAAGAAATTTGATATTCTATGATTCCTTATCAGACATAATAATTTCAAGATTAATTATATGGGCCTATATAGTAAAACAGACGTTACATTTAACAGATATTTTAAAACATCGCTGAACAAACAGCAGCAATAACAAACTTCTTACAATCAAACTGTTTTTAGATGAATGAAAACAAATATTCAAAAAAGACAAAAAAAAAAAGAAAGAAGAAAAACTAACATTAGCTCGGTTATACATAGACCATATATACATTACCCATTTGGGAATTACGTGGTTATATAATACTTAACAAGCTTGTCTCGCTACTTCAGTTACAGCTGAATAGTGAAATCCCCATATCTTGGCGTTTTGCAATATCTGAGCCAAGATTAAAAAATTACCATATTTGGGCATGTCGACCTTTGTGCATTGGTTCACGCTGTGACCCAAACATTCGGCCTTGTGCTACATCTAACCTACACTTATAAAAACCACCATGCTTCACCAATTCACACTTGCTGAAAAACTTGCTGAAGAATGAAAATTAATCAACACGTACAATAAACCAGGCTGCAAGACAAATACTACATGCAAACAACATAAGAAAACTGTTTAAAAATAGTGAAATTGACAAAACTTAAAAGAAATAAGTTTATACCAAAGCATATAAAATATACAATAGATTAACTACAAATCATATATTTGAAAAATATACTTTTACCAAGTATAAAATTATTTACGAAATATGTGTACTTGATAGTCATAAAATTACGTTCAAAATATCTAGATTACACTATTAAGTAACACATAGCCGTTGATATGTGGCAAAATTAAAATAAAACATTTTTCTTTAATTTCGTTTACATTCTGTTGTATATTTTCGCTATTTCAGTTTTAATTAAGATAATTTAATTTCCTATTTAATTAAAAAGGAACTTTTCCTAAACAAATGGGTTATTCAATGAAAAATCTATTCTTTAAATTTTTCTTTTTCCGGAAAAACGTTTACTGGTGAATAGACACACACACACACACACACACACACACACACACACACACACACACACACACACACATATGTATATATATATATATATATATAAAGAAGTACGAAGAAAAATTGCAACATTTAAAACATTAATTTAAAACAGTTCTCAATATAAAAAGTGCAATGAATATTTATTATTAACTATTACATTAGAAGATCAGCAAACTAAAAGCTAATACAAAATTGTAAATTTTATTTCGGTACTTGTTGTGGGGTTCACCTTTTCATAAATATGGACTCGTTCAGATCATACATATTATTGCTATATAAGAGAGACTGAAGTATACCGAGATTTCACGGAGAAAACCGCGTTGTCACAGAGAGTTAACCAGAAAATACGAGAGTCCAGAGAGAGATTATCAGTCAGTACGCAGTAGTACATAGTAGCTCTATGCTCCAGTCATTGAGAAGATTATTACGCAGTACCCGTCGACTTCCGATGTGGACATACTCAACAGACTACGGCTTCACTTCAAGAAACTTGTACATATACTTTTTACTAACCCGCATTCATGAACTACTAATCTTCATTCAAGTCCGTATCCTTGCGTTAATACAATTATTTTCTATCTCCATTACTGGTCGTTGCTCATTTATTTGTGCGGACCCTTTTCCCAGGATTTACAACAGTACTAAAAGAACAATATCGCATCAGGTAGTTAACAAATATCTACCAGATATGATATTGTTCTTTTAATGTCAAAACAAATTTTTAGTAGCTTGTAGTTTGTACATGTTCTAAGGTGATAGTTAATAATAAATATATATGCACTACCGGCTATAATTATTAGGCTACCCCAGTGTTTTAAAAAAATGATGTATTCCATAGTATTTTTAGTATTTATTGCGAAGTGAATAATTGTAAACGAAAATACAATGGTTCTTTTAACATGTGCATCAAATGAATTTATAAATATTTAATAATTACCTATATTGTAGTTTCATCAATGAAAAAATGAAGAAAATTTAGGGTGATTTGTATATGTTCATCTTTGCTTCCTTGCCTTGTAAGATTTTGCAAATAATAATCACAAAAGAATCACTCTATTTTCATTTACAATTATCATCTGGGGAATAATGATAAAAATATTATGAAATATATCATTTCTTAAAACAAAACTGGGGTGGCCTATTAATTATGCCCTATAGTGTGTATATAAATAAATAAATAAATATATATATATATATATATATATATATAAATTTTAGGTTGTACAAAATCGTACTATGCCAAAGAATAAATTAAGTACTTATTACAGGCATTTGCAAGAGGAAAAATAAAAAATAAAAAATAAAACACAAGAGGAAAGACTGATCGGTTTCTATCGCAACCCATTTCAGGGTCATCCGGGAAAATTTATTTCTTTTTTTTAGTAAATTTTAGTATTGAAGATGAAATTGTGGGAGCAAATATGTTCTTGACAGTAAAAAAATAAAAATAAAAATAAACAAAAATAAAAAGTAAAATAAATAAATGTTTTTTTTTAGGGAATTAAATTTCGTCTTCTCTTACCTTCCCTTTTTCTCCCTACAAGCACTAGACATTGATAATATAAAACCCAAAGTGACAATCTCTCAGTTTACAGAGAGATAAGACGTGGTGGCGAACTTCATATATATATATATCAGAGTGAATACAGAACGAAGAAAATTTTTTTTACAACGTCCAAATCATTAATTTAAAACAGTGCTCGATATATAATATATAGAGCTGTGAATACTTATTATAAATTATATTTTAGAATATGTACAGAATTGTATTGTTATAAAGCCACTACAAATAGTACATTTGTTTCGACATTGAAACTACAATGTCTCATCAGGCGGTGTGGCTAGGAATGGAAAGTCTCTTTTCTTATATTTGCTCAGTTGTGTGTGGGATGTTGGTGGGGGTTAGTGATAAGGGAATAAGTTTTGTGCTAAGGCGTAGGTGATGGAATTTATACAACTTTTAGGGTGATGACTATTAAAATGGAGGTAGTGTTGGATGTCTGTGTGTTTATGGTAAATGTCTGTGATGATGTTATAGATTTTGTTTTTATGAGTATGTCTAGAAATGGCAGTTAATTATAGCTATATTCTAGCGTGAACTTAATTTTGGCGTGCAAGCTTTAGAGTTAATTGTGTACTTTATTTATGTGTCCCCATGTTGATCTCCAAAAGATAAAACAATCCTCTAGATACCTCTTCCATGATTTAGTGAATTCTATTTTA
This sequence comes from Ascarosepion bandense, assembly GCA_037127315.1. Lineage (NCBI taxonomy): Eukaryota > Metazoa > Mollusca > Cephalopoda > Sepiida > Sepiidae > Ascarosepion > Ascarosepion bandense. Next base: position 2,371,775 of record JBBBDQ010000945.1, on the reverse strand, counting down.
ATGTCTTCCCCATATTTATATCCTATTTGATTTTAGAGGCTTTCTTCTATATATGCTAGTGTGAGGGCTGTATATGTCGGTGCTATTTTTTTTTTTATCTTTGTAAATAATTCTGGGTTGATTTTGTTGAGTGTGGAGATGTATACAAAAATGTTTTCTTCATTTTTATGTATTTTTTGTCTTTTTGTATCCCGCGGAGCTTCTAATGGTATTTTTTCTAAAAGTTAAAAACCCTTCTTTATTAGTGGAGTATCATCATATTTATAATGTTTTTTTGTAGTTCCTCTAGACGTGTTTTATGAAGGGCTTCGTCAGCTACTATTGTCCAAATTTGTCGTGCTAGGGAAAAGGGGATGGGTTTTAGACAATTTTTAGAGTAGTTACTCTTGAAACAAGATATTGTTGAGTGTCTGTGGGTTTTGGTAAATGTCTGATATGAGGTAATTGTTTTTGTTTTTATGAGTATATCTAGCAATGGCAATTAATTATAGTTATTCTAGTGTCAATTCAATTTTGGGTGCAAGTTTTGTTGCAGATTATGTAGTTTATTTATGTCTCTCCATGTTGATCTCTAAAAGATAAAACAATCATCTAGACATCTCTTACATGATTCAGTAAATTCTGTTTTAAACCTTCCCCACATTTATGTCCTATTTGGTTGTGTGAATTTTCTTCTAAATATGCAAGTTTGATTGTTACATAAGTCGTTGCTACTGTTTATCCCATCGTGGTAACATTTGTTTGAACATAATTTTGGTTGTTAACTTGGAATGAATTGTTTTCTAAAATTACTTCTAAACTCTGTAGAATACAATTATTTGTTAAGCAGATGGGAATTATTTTTGGGTGTTTTTCAATTAAAATATAGTGTCCTGTTTACTTAGTTCATGGGGTATGTTGCTGTGCAGGCAGTTCACGTCAAATATTATTATGAGTGTAGCTGGGTCTACTTTTGTGGTATGAAGCTTAGAAATTTTATGCTATCTCTGGTGTAACTTTTTTACTTTGGTTTACGGTTGTAATATTTTATCTATTAAGTTGCTCAGTCTACTTGTTTGACAGGCTGGTCCTGCTACGAAGAGTCGGAAATTAATATCACTAGGTGTTGAGGATAAAATATTATTCAGATTTTTGCTCTTAGATCGCTACTTTAATTGTGTTTGATTTATGTATTTTTGTGAGTCCATAAAAATAGATGTTTTTTTTTTCAAACAAAGTCTGTAAGAAAATAATTTCTTTTTATCGATGGTATTCTAATGTACGTAAGGCAGATTTAGTTTTTATGCGATATTTTAATCTATATCATGGGTAACTGTAGATATATTCGACTCCTACAATATTTTGAACATTTGTTTTGAAGTAAGTTTTATCCATATTGAGTACACCACTCCCATTAACTGCTTCCTTTATTATTTATAGTTTTTTAATATATATATATATATATATATATATATATATATATATATATATATACTCTACTGTCACGCTCATGGGGAGAGAGAAAAATAGCAAGGGAGTGTCGTTCATTCACTTTACTGATAGTTTTGAAACTTTACTAACAGTTATCAAATTGTTTGCCGTGTGTTTGCCCTTTAACAGTACCCTTATTAATTTAACTTTTTTGCAATAATAACCGCTATCCACATATGTGTCCGTGACAAAATCTAACGGAGAATTTGTAATGTGATCGATCCCGACTTGGCAGCTCAGATACAATCAGTTTCTCACTGATGCGACGTTGCTTCCCTGTGTCTTTTCTACAAATTCTTTCACGGCTTCTGCTCCGATGAACTTAGCTCACTGGTGCTCCTATATAGGAATTTATACAAGCCACAAGATTAACAACTTCGTCCAACCATTCTACTGTGAAACCAATAAAATGTAAACGCAAATTCTACTCCATCAGCTTTTTTTCTCGCATTTACCGCCAGTGGAATTCCATTCCATTTACTTGCTTACCTGACAGCTACATTTTCCTAGAATTCAACGGTAAAGTCAATAGTCATCTCCTATCTCAATAACTTGCATCCTCTCTCTCTCTCTCTCTCTCTCTCTCTCTCATGCTCCTTTCTTCGTCCACACCACTCTCATTAGCATTCTCATCATTCTCCTACCCTCTTCCTGACCCCCCCTGTAACCTGTCACTCTTTCTCATAATTTTCCTCTTAGGTAACACCCTGCAAAACAGTGGCAGTAAACTGCCTTGCTTGGGGCGATATAATTATAATATATATATATAGTTAATAGTACTAAATTTCAAATTTCTGCTCCGATAAACTTAGCCCACTGGTGCTTCTATATAGGAATTTATACGAGCCACAAGATTAACAAATTAGTCCAACCATTTTGCTGTGAAACTATTAAAATCTAAACGCAAATTCTGTTCCAGCAGCTTCTTTTCTCGCACTTCCCACCTGTGGAATTCCATTCCATTTACTTTCTTCCCCGACAGCTACAACCTCTACAAATTTAAATAATAAGCCAATAGTCATCTTCTATCTCACTGACTTGCATCCTTTTTCTCATGCTTTTTTTCGTTCACTCCACTCTCATCAGTATTCCCATCCTTCTTTTACCCACTTACTGACACCCCCTATAACCTGTCATTCTTTTCATAACTTTCCTCTTATGTAAAACAATGGCAGTTAAATAACTTGCTTGGGGCGATATGATTATAAAAATATATATATATACATCCACTTGCCACGCTCAGGGTCGATAACCTGCGCGAAAACAAACTAATCAGTCAGTCAGTAAAGTGCCATACGTGATACACGCTTGGGCGATCATGTCTCGAAAGAGACATGACTGACTGGGTAGAAGATTATCCCGCAGTAGGTTGCCATTGCTTTCTGCGGTAGACTGGTTGCCGACCAAGGCTATAGAACCCAATCTGACTTGCTATTTAACCCATAACTGGAAGGAAGAGACGGATTAATACCTTTCCCAAGGGTATTTGCTCGTAAGTGAATACAATGGAGTCAACTGGAATTCGAACTCGGCTCCCGATATCCACTGGACCACAACGTACATCCTAATAATCTTCTCAAATATTTTGCCGTCGTTTATTACGCAAGGGGTACACTCGTATACTTTTATACATTTACATGGTTTAAACAGTTTTAAAACTAAGAATAGAAGCAAAGAAGTGTTAAATCGGGAGTTTTTCAATTATCCCTCTAGTAAATTTTTGAAAGATTCTGATAATATAATAATCTTTTGCTAGTTTTAAACCGTGAAAATTTCATGAATTCCTATTTTAATATTTGATTTATTAATTATTAGTTAATTATTGAGTAACCTCGCAGCCACTTCTACAGCAATTAAATACCCGTAGAAAATTCGCTATCGCATTGTTAAATATTTGAATTCAAAACAAAATATTGTAATCCCAAACATAAATGTTAATTCTGGTCGTTATTGAAAAAAATTAAGGGAGTACAAATGAAAATTGTCAGTTTTTTTTTATTTCACTGAAACAATAAATAAACACTTTTTTATTCAATTTCTTTCTTCATTTTCTAATTTTCCTTATTTGGATGCACTAAAACGAAATAATCAATTATGCATTGGCAGGGTATAAAGGTCGTGCTAACTAAGTGATGTAGGGACAAACATATTCTTAATATGACGCAAGTTGTGAAAAAATTCTTATTAAACATACATGTTCTTATCATATATTCTTTTCTCTCTCCTAACTCTCACGAAGTCATGTAATTAACTGCAGAATTATGTAGTGCGTAGGCAACGAATTTCGGCCGATTTACTTCCGCCTGTTTAATTCCGGTTAGAAAAGTAATGCGCTTTTTTGTATTCCTCAACCTGCGAATTACTTTCTTAACCAGAAGTAAACAGGCGGAAGTAAATCAGCCGAAATTCGTTGCCTACGCAGTACGTCATTCTGCAGTTAATTAAATGACTTCGTGAGACTTACGGGAGAGAAAAAGTGCAAGATATAGTTCGTTTTTTATGGACATTTACATTAAAAAAGGTAAGTTTCTTTAATAACTAATTGTTGATTTGAGTTCAGTATATACATTTGCGCAGAAATGATTTTATTTTGGATAAATTTGAAGGGGAAAAGCCGTCGGGAGTTAAAACAAAAATTTACCTATTTACCTTCGGAAATTTCTAGAAATCTACGCAGGAAGAATTAGGAAAAATGAAAAGAAGATTGTGCAATCCTTTAAAAAGGGTGTGTGAACATGATCTTATAATTATACCCTTATATATATACCCCTTAAATCGCTTAAAATTGTGAATCAATTAGATTCTTATTGAGCAAAATAGTTGAAATTATTTAAGTTTGAGAATTATAATTCTTTTATTACTTGCAAATTTCATCATCATCATTTATCTATCACACCCAATGGTGCAATAACTTTTTGTTGCTGTTTCTGTAAAAAACTGTTTTTTTACGAGGCAGGGTTGTTAGCTATGCACCCAAACCTGAAGAACCCGGGGATCATTCTTGGTCCTTACGTTTACAGCACCTGGTATTCCCAAAGAGTCACCCATTTAAGTACTGACCAGGCTCGATGTTGCTTAACTTCGGTGATCGGACGAGAACCGGTGTATTCAACACAATATAGCCGGAGACACTTGTAAATTTAGGATAAATTAATCCAGGAACAGCTTGCATAATGTGTTCAAATTCCATAAACTTTTATTTCAGGTTTACTATCGTCAAATGATGTTTCATGGTCAATATCAACAAAGACAAAGAAAAGCAGCTGAAATATGGTTCTACAGAAGGATGCTGTGGATATCATGGACCGAGCATGTGAGCAATGATGAGGTGTTGGAAAGAATAGTAACGAAAAGAAAATTAATACTGAGCGTCAGGAAAAGACAACTAAAGTTCCTGGGACCTGTAATGAGAAAGGAGGGCTTAGAGAACCTGATACTAACAGGCCAGATAAAGGGAAAAAGAGACATAAGAAAGGATCGGATAACATATTTGAAGGGCCTGAGCAAGTAGGTCACATTTTCAAGCTGAGAGATGTTACAGGAGGAAGCGTGCTAAGAGCCACCAGGGATAGGGAGACGTGGAAGGCCATGATTGCCTACGCCTTGAAGGGACAGGGCACATAGAAGAATATATATGCCAACTGTTTATAAGAAAATATAATGTGGATATAAAGTGGGGGATCAAATCTATATTAAAATTAATATATAAACTGATCTCTCATTTTGTGGCCATGCTAGTTTATATACATTTATATTCTAGATTTATGGGCTTGAGCAGGTGAATGATGGAACGAGGTTTGCATGGTGTAACAGGAGAAGGCTTGCTAAGAGCCACCAGGGATAGGGAGACATGAAAGGCCATGATCGCCTACGTCCTGAAAGGGACAAGGCGCATAGAAGAAGAAGAAGAATTCTAGTCTCACCTACTCCTTACTTTAACTACAATAAATTTCAGAGCAGATATATTTATTTCGACGAATCAAAAATTGTATTATAGGCTTGATTTAGACTGTTAGCCATTCGTGATCGAGAGGTCTAAGACGAGCCGGATCACTTGGAGGCTTCTCCTCAGTGGATAGGGATCGCAGGTTCGAATCCTGCTGAATGACACATTTTCGTAACAAAAATCTATTGTAAATAATCAGCTCTGTAGAAAGAAATATATCATACTGTTTGATTATAAACAGAATATCTACTTAAATAGGAATATCGATCAAAAATAATGTTCAAACAAATCATTTCATATATATATATATATATATATATATATATATATATATGCAGTCAACACCATGGCGTATGTGATGATCACTAATAATAGTTATGGCTCCATTCATCTTTCTACAGAACTTTATACTTTTTTTAATCATTTCACCCCAATCAAGGCATTCCACTGCCACTATAGCGCAGGGGGTTACATAGAGCGATTGGATATAGGAAATGTCAGAAGGAGGGTGATAGATGAGTAGGAGAATGGGTGCGAGTTACTGTGTTAGGAGGTGTCTATTGACCTTACATTTAAACTCCTGGAGGTTGTAGCCGTCGGGGAAGCAAGTATGCGGAAGGGAATTTCACAGGCGGGAAGTGCGAGAAAAGAAGCTGTTGGAGTAGAAATTGCGGTTACATGTCATCGGTTTCACTGTAAAAGGGTGGGACCTAGTTGCTAATCTAGTATCTCGTGCAAATTCGTACCTAGGGGCACCGTGAAACACGGAGACTTACATCAAGTGCCTTGAGGAAGTAGTGTTGGCCTGAATTAAGATGGACAGCTGCTCAACGACCCTATCTCTGGCAGCAGGGCACCATGGCACACAACCAAAAGAACCCAATCATATTTCTAGGACCACATGTCACCTTAAATTTGGCAACCTAACTCCTTAAACTGCAAAGACCTTGATTATTATGTATTTGGTGCAGTTGAGTAAGACCAACAAAACACCTTGTAACACCAAAGATGAACTAAAGCCAACATTTTTGTGACAACATTCACCAACTTAACAAAGGAGACTTTCCAGATGAGTGAGACATACAAAACACTTTGTAACACCAAAGATGACCTGAAGGCAAGGAATATGTCAACATTCACCAACTTAAACAGAGAGACTTTCCAGATAAACAAAAAACATACAAAACACTTTGTAACACCAAAGATGAACTAAAGGGAGGAATATCACAACATTCACCAACTTAAACAAGGTGACTTTCCAGATGAGCGAGACATATAAAATGCCTTGTAACACCAAATATGAAATAAAGGCAAAGAATGTGGCAACATTCACCAACTTAAACAAGAAGACCGTAACAAACGGATGAAGGAGATTCCCAAAGCTTCTGGAGGTTGTGATTAATGACAACGGTGATTTTTTTTCAATAGATTATTTCTTCACTATTTCTAGACATGTAAAATTTTGATGAATATATATATTTTAAAATAATGTCAGTGGTATTTCCTTTTTGCTCAATTTAAACGACAATGTACGCACCACACACACACACACACACGCACACACTCTCTCTATATTTTTAATTATATATATATGTGTGTGTATGTGTGTGCGTATACAAAGGGTAGAATAAGTACCAGAAATATCTAGAACCATACTAGCAGAATTTGCAAATCTGATTAAACTGTAAAAAAAGTTTATTTTTATGTTTGTTTATTTAATATACGAAGTACTACATTTTTTTTTGCTAAAAATAGTTTTGTTTTTAAAGATATACAAATAAGTTGAGTAAAATCAACAGTCAAGAAATTTAATAATTTTGAGTGATCAACTTCATCCTCTGATTAAGGAACTATTTTTGGGGGGAAATGCCATCTTTCACGATGATAATAATTTATACTGCTAAAGTTGTAGCTGAATATCACGAGGAACATTCTAATGAAGTAGAACATCTTATCTGTCCATCACAGATCCTAGATTTCAACACCATTGAATATTAATGCTTAATTTTAGAAAAACAAGTCAGCAGTTGATATCTTCTACTGTCATCATTGAAAGAATCGGAGACTGTTTTAGAAGAAAAATGGTAAAAAGATTATTCTGGAAAACAATTTAAACTTTGTAGAAGTTAATCCCGTGCAGAATTTGAAATGTAATAAATGTCAAAAGCAGTCCTACCCAATATCGAAATAAATTTTTATGAAATTTCAGGGTGTTGCCATTATGCTATCCAGACTCTCTCTATATATATTGTCGTGCAACGCGCCCTGTAAATTCGCTTCGATGTTTAGAATCTGCGCAATGAGATAATGCTTAAGGGCATTTTTAGCGCTTAATAGAATTCCAATTCCACGTGCGTTACGAATTTATTGAAAGTTAACTTTGAATATCTTGGTCTTACACCTTCACTTAAATGGGTTATGTTATGTTAGGTTGATTAATTGTTGGGGATCTGGGGTTAGATGCAATAAATACACAACGCAGAGTAATATGATAGAAAACGCAATATTATGAAGAGGAATATGTACAGAGAAGGTTAGTAGAACATCGTACAATACAGTTAGTTGAATACGAGAGAATAGTGAGATAATACGAGAAGTGAGACTTGGCAATGTTACCCTCAGGACTAGATCGCTGGGATAAACTAGCACTATATTTAGCTGTCCCTCCCACTAAGGGCAACATGTGACACATGGTCAGTTATGAGTGGGAATTTCCGGGCTATATGGCCTGGCCAAAAAATACCTCTCTATTTTTCCCGAGTCGTGCTTCTACCCTTCGGCGGAACCACGATTGGGTTAGCGCTCTCTGCTCGGAAGCAGAGAGCGCCCTCTACCCGAAGGCAGAGAATGACAGTGTCGTAGAGTCGTCAGTCTAGTGACTCTCTACGACTCATTATTTAGTCGTCCCTCCCAGTAAGGGCAACATATGACACATGGTCAGTTTATATCTGGGATTTCGGGCTATATGGCCCGGACAAAAAATGTCTCTCTATTTTTGCCCAGTCGTGTTTCTACCCTTCGGCGGAACAACGATTGGGTTAGCGCTCTCAGCTCGGAAGCAGAGAGCGCCCTCTGTCCGAAGGCAGAGTGCTGACAGTGAGAAATGCCGTCGCAAGGAGAAAACTTTCTGTGACACGCAGTGGGATACACTAGCACTGTAGTCCACTAATGACTACTACTATAGTCTTAGGAAGAGTCCATATTAGTGTAAATAGGGAAGGTGCCCCAACATTAATTTAACAACATAACCATTCTAACCTTTTTGATTATTATTTATTGGCGAAACCCTAAATATATTTCCGTCTATATACGGTCTCTCATTTATTCACTCTGAAAGTGATTTCTTCAGACTGGTGAGGGTCTCTTACTCTTACGAAGTATTGGGTTGGCATTTTCAAAGCCTCGAATCATGGAAAGAAGATATAATATAACCCCTGAAAATATACGATGAAAGAAGATGCAATAGTTATCAATATCGTGGGCAAACTGCGGGCTGTCTGTTACTAGTGACCTCTCTAGTATGCAAAAAAGCAAATCTGTTTCGTGGGAAAATAACGTTTATTATAATTATTTTTGTTGCTTTAAGTTCTCAATTGTTTACTCACACTTTCTCACGCATGATGATTAAAACCAATATTTCTTGAATTTCGGAAGCTATCATCAAAGGTGACGTTTTCAGCTTGTTAAAACATTTTAGATAAACGTTTATGAGCAGTGGATATCGGCTTGGAAGAAGAATTCGGAGAGCCGAGTTCGAATTCCAGTTGAATTCGTTGCATTCACTTGCACACAAATACACTTGGGAAAGGTATTAATCCGTCTTTCCCCTCCAGTTATGGATTAAATAATAGGACAAATTGAGTGCTATAGCCTTGGCTGGTAACCAGTCTACCGCAGAGAGTAATGGCATACAACTGCGGAATAATCTTCTGCCCTATCAGTCATGTCTCTTTCGAGACATGATCGCCCAGTCGTATATAACGTATGGCATTTAGCTGACTGACTAAATATAATAGTTGGAAATCTCATAAAAACTGGGGGATCTGTTTTATATTGTTATGAAGTATTAAACTGATCCCCGAGTAATTATTACTTAAAAACCAGTTTACTGCAGAAAGTAATGGCATATTACTGCGGAATAATCTTCTGCCCAGTCAATCATGTCTGTTTCGAGACATGATCGCCTAAGCGTGTATCATGTATCGCACTTAAATGACTAAACACATTAGCGATTTTTGATAAGGAAGATAACACCTGTGAAAATCTTTTGCTTTATAAAACAGAAAATGTTCATAATCGCTTTTCTTTTCCTGGAGTGATAAATCTTTCACACTATGTACATTATTCGAACTATAAGCCTCATCTTTGTTGCCAATATACCCGACGTTTCGGCTATTGTACACTTTGACCTTTTTCAGGTGATTAGAATTTCGAACAGAATCCTTTATTTTAAGCAATGGGGGAGATTGTTCTAGTTCAACGAATCATTCCTATTCCAGATGTTTCAGTATGTTATCGTTTATTCTTTAGCTCTTTAGTATGTTATCGTTTATTCTTTAGCTCTTTAAGTTTTGCCCAAATTTTGGTTAAGTCACAAAATTTAGCCAACGCTTTTTATCCACTGGGTTATGCGTCCTTTAAACGTTATTTTAGTATATTTTTGATTTTCTACTTAGTCAAGGAATAGGTTAGAAAAAAATGACTTACAGCAGCGTATGCTTATCTCACATAGATCAGTGACCAATATTTTCTCCGCATGAAATAACCTAATTTACCCAATTCTACCATATATGCATTCGTATAGGGCTTTCTTTATTGAAAAAGTTCGAAGTACTTTTAAAGACAAAATTGCATTGAATAACCTTTACTACTTAGTGCTGCCTTATAATATGTCATTGAATAAAGAGTATATCAAGTGTATCAGTTAAAAAATAATTATTATTGAATTGAATTACGTTTTTCTATATGTCTGATATTTAGATGTAAGACGATTTATGCATTCATGTATATGGAATTAAATTATATCTAAACTTATTTAGTGTCCGTTACCTATAGACTTCGAAACGGCTGAACCGATTTTCTTGAAAATTTACACAGTTGTACTATAAGCGTATGCGAGTGTTCTTAGCTAGGTTTTATGTCGAGGTATCCCGATAAATATCGAAAATCGATAATCAAAAAAATCATGTTACAAAAGGAGTAGTCCAATTTTAATCAAATTTGATACACTCATAGAGAAATACATAAGAAACGATATTCAGAAATTTCAAGGTTACAGTTCTTACAATAGTGCAGAAAATCGATAATATATATATATATATATATATATATATATATATATATAAACGGCAAGGTGTTTGTGTGCGTGTCCTTTTATCTGTTTGTATGTCCCTTATACAAATCCACAATTTTTATCCGATTCTCACCAAACTACACACAAATATTATTTACGCTGAGCCTGAGCTCTAGGATCATGGATTAGTTTTACAGCTTTCATTACACCCGAGCAACGCCGGGCTATACTGCTAGTTAAAATATAAATATGAAAAAAATAAGTTCAACAACTTTATCAGACAATATAGGTCCGGAGAAATCTCATTACCAAATACAACTGAAGTTCCTATTAAATATTGACTTATTTACTTAAATTCAAGCGAAGAATTTGATTGTCAGTTAGATCTCATTCTTTTAGATTTCAAATAGTTAGATGCTAAAAAAAACTCTTTTCGCACTTCCCGCTTCTAGAATTTTCCTCAATTTCTTGCCTTCCAAAGTTTATATTAAAAAATATGAATGCATCTTCTGTCTCTTTCATAGCTGTTTTTTGTTGTCCTTAAACATTTTTATCAGATTCATTCACACACAATAACAACTAAAGTTTGAGTGGATTTATTAACTTGCTTCAGATGAATAAAAAATATTGTTGGTTGGGTCATGAAATAAGGAAGATGTACACAAACAATTATATAAGGTTTAAGTATAGAATAATCTTTTTAAACAAGTTTGCAAATTATTCGGCCGGTGGACAGTGGTTTGGTCAAGGAAAAACTTCCGTTGATGTCCAGGTTTTATACCTTACCTTGTAGAATGATTTTGATTAAGACCTCTTGCTCTTTTTTCGTGGCCAAACCACTTCGTCTATCATGTTTATTATGATCAACTGGTTTTTATTTAGCCTACATAACAATGTATTTTTTTTAATCGTATCACCCCGAGCAAGGCGGTAACGCCACTGATGTGCAGGGGGCTACGTAATAGTGAGAAGATTAGAAAAGAGAAAGCCGGAAACCACATCCTAAACAAGGAACAAGAGATGAGCCTCTGAACTTGTTCAATAGACGTGGGTGGAGTGTGAACCGGGCATAGATAGATCTATCTACTCCAATTCTTAAAATGTAACTAACCTTAATGAACTGGAAATCGAACTTGGCTCCCCGATTTCTCGTTCCGAGTCGATATCCACTGCATCACCACGCACATTATTTTGAGTTATTACATTTGTGATGTAAATGCCCTAAATCATTTATATTTCTTTTTTAATTCACAGCACGTGTTCGTTTTATTTTTCGAAAAACGATGTGGCTCGGTTATAATAAGGTCTTGTGGAGAATAAGGTATTGTGGATTTGAATCAACTCACAACAAAGAAAAAGCGAAAAAGGTGTTTGAATATAAAAGTATAAGAGATTTGTATTCTTTGATTTATTACAACTATTTTGTTTTTACTTTGCGTGTATGAGTGTTAATGTTCTCACAGTCTTCGTATTTGTTTGTTAAAATGAAAAGAAAAGTAATTTCTTCGTGTGTAGCTGTGAGAAACAACAGGCGGGAAAAGGAGGAAAGTTTAAGAAACTTGGTAAGGAAGAGAATTTCTTTTCAGCCATCCATCGTGAATTGTTGCGGTCTGTCTCTCTTTAATAGATTCTCTATCAATAAAATATGTTTAATTACCCTTCAGAGGGATTACGAATAATTTTTTATTGTTGGCAAGAACGCAACCCGTAGATTGAAAAATGTTAAACATTTATATTACGTTAAATATTTGAAGCATTAAATCATCCTTAAACTTAAGCTCAATCCTTAAACTCAGAAAGCATTTTTTCTTATTTAATGTTTGAATGCTTTCTTGTCTATCTCCGTCCTCACTTCATCAGGGAACCTTTCAGTCAGCTCCTAATGTATCATTGAACGCAACACCATAACACACATCATGCTAGATCCTAAGCTTACTTAATTAAACATAGTCAGTTAAATGACATACGTGATTCACGCTTTGGGCAATCATGTCTCGAAAGAGACATGACAGACTGAGCGGAAGATTATCTCGCAGTAGATTGCCATTGGTTTCTGTGGTAGACTGGTTGCCAGCCAAGGCTATAGAACCAAATCTGTCCTGTTATTTAACCCATAACTGGATGGAGAAAATATGTATTAAATTATTAAATAGTAATTAGTGGGGGATCAGTTTATTACTTCATAACAATAGAAAACCGATCCCCCACTTTATGCCCAGAAGTTTTAATTATGTTTTCAACTATTATATTCAGTCAGTCTGTTAAGTGGCATACGTGATACACGCTTTGGGCAATCATGTCTCGAAAGACACATGACTTAGTGAGCGGAAGATTATCCAGCATTAGATTGCCATTACTTTCTTGCGGTAGACTGGTTGCCAGCCAAGGCTATAGAACCAAATCTGTACTATTATTTAACAATTATATTTTATTATTTTACTCATAACTGGAGGGAAGAAACGAATTAATACCTTTCCCAAGGGTATTTGTGCGTAAGTGAATGCAAAGATTTCAACTGGAAATCGAACTCGGCTCCCTGATTTCTCGTTCCGAGTCGATATCCACTGCACCACAACGCACATCCTTCACCACAATTGCTTTAAGTCATTACAAATTATTGGTATTCATTCTAATTTATTGAAAAAAAAAAGAAAAGAAATAGCATTCTATTCTAAGTATCCTTTAAACACTGAAAAATCTCACATCCCTCTTCGTTTATAATCTCTTTGAACTCTCCAAGCTAACTCATCCCTTACAAATTAAATGCGTGAGATGTCAGGTGATTTAGCTGGTAAAGTCTTAATTTCCTAAATTTTGCCTCTTTGTTTTTGACTCAAGGTAATTTCGACATAATTTAAAAGAGGCTTTCGAATCGTTGTCTTAATGAAGGGTGAATTTATTTCCCAATTATATGCGAATCAAACCGACTGCAAAATCAAATGATATAGATCCCGACTTGGCAGCTCGTATACAGTCATTTTATCACCGCCGCAGTGTGGCTTCCCTGTGTCACTTCTACAAATATTTTCATTGCTTCTGCTCCGATGAACGTAGCTCACTGGTGCCCATTATATATAAATTTGTTTGAGCAAAAAGATTAGCAACTGTGAAGCCAATAAATTGTAAACGCAAATTCTACTCCATCAGCTTCTTTTCTCGCACTTCCCGCCTGTGGAATTTCCTTTCATTTACTTGCTTTCCCGACAGCTATAATCTCCAAGAATTTAAATGTAAAGTCAATAGTCATCTCCTACCTCACTGACTTGCACCCTCTCTCTCTCTCTCTCTCTCTCTCTCTCTCTCTCTCTCTCTCTCTCTCTCTCTCTCTCATGCTACTTTCTCTATCCAACTTGGTCCCACCCTTTTACTGTGAAACCAATAAATTGTAAACGCAAATTCTACATCAACAGCTTCTTTTCTCGCACTTCCCGCCTGTGGAATTTCCTTTCATTTACTTGCTTCCCTAACAGCTACAATCTCAAAGAATTTAAATGTAAAGTCAATAGTCATATCCTATCTCACTAACCTGCATCCTCTCTCTCATGTTCCCTTCTCCTACTCCACTCTCATCAGTATTCTCATCCTTCTCTTACCCACTTCCTGACACCCCCTATAACCTCTCACTCTTTCTCATAACTTTCCTCCTACGTAATCCCCTACAAAACACTGGTAATAAAGTGCCTTGCTTGGGGCGATATGATTATAAAAAAAAAAACAACATTTTTTTTTTATGATTCCCTTAATGTGAATCAAATCTCCAGTACGTTTCGTATTCTCAAAAAGTCTACTGAGGCGGGTAATAGTGAAAACATATTCTAATGTTTTTATTCGAAACTATTCCTAATTTATCAAAATATATTGTGATGAGGTTATTCCAAATTTGTACTTTTAGGAAGCCTGGAGAAAGACTGAAAAATTAAAAACAAATACACTGTATTTACTGATATTTATTTCTTTACGTTAAAAAACAACTCATTTTAAGGTGTTTTCCATAAACGCTGGATGTCAGCGAACCTTTTGCCTGTCGTGTAACTTCGTAAAAACATTCTGAAACAATCATAACTTTGACCTCAGATTGATAGCTCTTTTAAGAACGTACTACTTGGCGGATAAATAAACGTTCATATTTATTCTAAAATATATATTTCTTACTTTGCAAGTTACTACCTGAAGGCAATTTTATGTTCCTCAGTACGTTGAATTTCTTCCACTCTTATTCAATATTAACATTGATATTTTTTTACAATAGTTTTCACCAAAGCCCAGGAGTTATTGAAGGTAGAGTGCTAAAGTATAGGAGATAAGGGGCAGAGTTTCTGCGAATGTTTGAAGAAGATAACGGTTAACTCTAGATTTAATCAGATTCGAGCGATCGGAGAGGCAACCTCTTTGGACTCATTTTCGCAAAATAGCACTTTGTAGGAAGAAGCTGTTCGTGATGAACTTAGATCTTTAGAATTAAATACAAAGGGAAAGTGAGTGGTTGGCTATAATGGGTGTAGCATCGTGTGCTTCCGCTGCGCTTTGTAATTATGTAAGAAAATAGATTATATATACAAAGAGGCGGACAAACAGATGGTGTATAAAAACGCTGAACGCAACTTGAAATTATTTCTTATTTTGCTTCGGTTTGACTCTTATTTTCAGGCAGTTGCAGATATTTGACACTCAAGCAAATCGGAATTAGCTTTAGATCTTTGGTGACTGGACTATGGTTTATATTTAGAATCAGTTGGTCATTCTACAGGTCATTTATCTTTGTAGACTGTTATGAGTATGACAAATACACGGTACTAGAAAACCAAGTATCAATATGGAAACTGAATTTGTTTATTTCGATATTAAAAACTGTTGTGGATTCTTGTTTAGAAACCATAGAGAATAATAATAACAAAAACAGATATGGAGAAATAAACGGAAGTTATATTTTACAACCTGGAACACGGGTTAGTAAAAATGGAATACTAGGAATAATGTTAGTAAGAATCAATAGAGATTCTTGTAGAGAAGAAGCAAGTCCGGGTAATGAGTCTATATTCTTACTGACCAACTAAGCGGCGGTCCAACTGCTCAACTCCTGTTACACACCCTCTTTAACACTCAGTGTGATAATCCCTCCGTTCTCTGTAGGCAGGATTATATTTACACCTTAGACGAGTTCATTATTGTGCTCCCCAACAAAAACTTTTCTACGTACAATTTGAGTACATATTAAGTTGTCATGGCGGTGCCTCACTAGAGACTCATGAAACCAATGATTATGAATTAATATAAAAGTATGGTGGGAAACAAGGAAGAACATTTTATTGGCTGAGCTCGCTAACAGGAAAGAAGACAAAAGAAAAGTTTGAAGAGGTCACGTTATAGTGCATGTGCAGATATATAAATCTACCATCCTCCCAAGCATTGAATACTGTCGCCATATCTTGTCGGGTGCTCCTGCTATTCACCACGGTGTTCTTGACAGAATCCAATGGAGAATCTGTAATTTGATCGATACTGACTTAACAGCTCGAATACAGTCTCTTTTTCACCGGCGTAATCTTGCATCCCTTTGTTTCTTCTACAAATACTTTCACGGCTTCTGCTCCGATAAACTTAGCGCTCTCGTGCCCGTATGTATAATATTCTGTTAAAATCCATAAAATTCAACTCAATTTTACAACAAAGAGAACCATATTGGTTCGAAATCTATAGAATCCCAAAGATTATTTGAAACAGTGAAAACCATATTGCTTTTCACTCGAGCCACAAGATTAGCAACTAGGCCCCATCCTTTTACTGTGTTTACATAAATGTAAACGCCAATTCTACTCCACTAGGTTCTTTTCTCGCACTTCCCGCCTTTGAAATTCTCTTCCGTTTACTTGCCTCCCTGACTACTACAATCTCCAGTAATTTAAATGTAAAATCAATACTCATCTCGTCTCTAACTAGCTTGCATCCTCTCTCTCTCATGCTTCTTTCCCCATCCACTCCACTCTCATTAATATACTCATCCTTCTTTTACCCACTTCCTGACACCCCTATAAAATGTCACTATTTCTCATAACTTTCTTCCTATGCAACCCCCTGCAAAACAGTGGCAGTAGACTGCCTTGTTTGAGGCGAAACGATTAAAAAAATGTGCATGTCAGACGTATCGAGACAGGTATACACTTGAGAGGTTTTCATTAACAGCTAATTCATTATCTCTTGAATATATGCTTATTCATATGACCAGATGTGTTCTCTTCTGTGAAACATCTAATGAAACATGAGACACATCTGTAGAAGAGAACGAAAAATTCTTGGTGTAAATGTTTGTTAAAATGATAAAGCATTTGACAATACTTTCTGATATAAATTTTAGTATATCACTATTTATTTAGGAGACGACAGGCATAATATTACAACATAATAACAGTCCTGGGCATGACGGTAAACTGCATCCGGCAGCAAAGACTTTGATTGGGAGGTTGTGAGGAGTATGAGACCACCATTTAATTGCTGTTGTTCCCAGGTTCACTCTGACCCGGGATGGTAGCACCTGTTAAGGTCCCAGCTATGGGAAATATTTAACACCCAAACAGGGGCCAAAACATTATGAAAGTATATAAACAGAGGTTTATAGAAAAATATATATTTTTGAATTAAAGATATTACCGATAATACATATTTGAAAATGTTGTTACTATGACACATTTTTGAAGGAAAAAATTATCCCCAGCAAAGCATCTTTTCAATTTTCTAAAGAAGAATAAAATCAAAAGTTTTCATTAAAATCTGACTAAATCAACCTTCTAAATATAAGTAACACATATTATGTGGGAAGCTATACAATCCAATCTTATACTTTATACAAAGAAAACAATATAATTTTTAAATTATTACATTTATAACTTTTAGGCAAATAAACTCATATTATGCTGAAATTCACACAGTTCCAAATCATTTTCAGAACAAATAATATTAGATTTTGCTGAAATAATATTAGATTTTTAATATTAGATTTTGCTGAATAATATTAGATTTTGCTGAAATAATAGATTTTTATATTAGATTTTTGTGAATAATTATTAGATTTTGCTGAAATAATATTAGATTTTTAATATTGATTTTGCTGAATAATATTAGATTTTGCTGAAATAATATTAGATTTTTGCTGAAATAATTATTAGATTTTTAATATTGATTTTGCTGAATAATATTAGATTTTGCTGAATAATATTAGATTTTGCTGAATAATATTAGATTTTGCTGAAATCCATACAATCCCAAACTATTGTTTAAGTAAAGAAAATCATAATATAGTGTAATTCATACAATCGCTACTTATTTTTAAACAAACAGAATCATGTTGCGTTAAAAGCAATACAATTTAAACTCACTTCTAAAATAAAGAACATCCTATTATGTTGAAATCCATAAATCTCAAATTTTTAAACAAAAAAATATTGCGTTTAAATTCATATAATACAAACTAATTTTTCAATAAAGAAAACAATATTGTCTTGTAATCAATACAATCCAAAATTATTTTAAGCAAAGAAGTCTATATTTTGTTGAAAACCATATTGTCCCGAATCATTTTTAAAACAAAGAAAAACGATATTGCGTTGGAAAATATGCATCTCCAAATTATTTTTAAAACAAAAACCATATTTTGCAGAAATCTATAAAATTCCAAATTATTTTTAAAACAAAAACCATATTTTGTTGTAATCCGTACAATCCTAACTTTTTTAAACAAATCAGGCCAAACTGGGTTTAAATCCATACAACCAGTAATATATATTTAAACAAAGAAACCCATACTGTGTTAAAATCAGTATTTTCCCAACTTATTTGTAAAACAAAGAAAAGAATTTTGTTTTGAAATCACGGTAAGTCCTAACTTCTTTTAAAACTAATTCAGCCATATTGTGTTCAAGTACATATAATTCCAAATATTTTTTCTAAACAAAATAAATCATGCTGTGTTAAAATCCATAGAATCTCATTTTACTTTTTCAAGAAAGTAAACTACATTGTATTCATATCCATACAATAATAAACTCATTTTTCAAACAAGGGAAACCCTATTTTGTTGAAACTCAAACAATCCTAACGGATATTTAAAACAAAGTTGTGTTGAAATTAATAGAGTCTCAAATCGTTTTTTAAATAAATAAAACATAATGTGTAAAATCCATACAATCCTAATCTATTTTTTCAACAAAGAATACCAGATTGTTTTAAAGTCCATAAACTCCGAACTTATTTTTAATAACGAAATGATATTGTGTTGAATCCCATAGAATCCAACTCAATTTTACAACAAAGAAAACCACATTGGATCGAAATCTATACAATCCCAATGAATATTTTAAACAATGAAAACCATATTGCTTTTTAAATCTCTACGATCACCAACTCATTTTTAAACAAAGAAACCCATATCTGGCGGAAATCAGTAGAATCTAAAACTATTTTTAAACAAAGAAATCCCTATTTTGTGAAATCCGTATAATCTAAAATCATTTTTTAAACAAAGTGTACAATATTTTGATAACATTCAAACAATTCCAACTTATTAAAAAACTATTTTATCAAATTTCATAAAATCCCAACATATTTTTAAACAACAAAATTATATGGTGTTGAAATCAATACAATCCTAAGTTATATTTTCAGCAACGAAACCGTATTGTCTTGAAATCAATAGAATCCTAACTAATTTAAAAAAATGTATATTGGGTTGAAATCCATATAATTACAAAATAATTTTAAAAAAAAGAAAACCGTATTGTGCTAAAATCAATACTGTCCCAACTTATGTTTTAAATGAATAAAAACAATATTTTTTGAAATCCATACAATCCTAACTTCATTTTTGGTAAAGAAGCAAACGATTTTTTGTTGAAATTCATGCAAGAGCAACTCCTTAAAAAAAATAAACATATTATTTGAAATTCATGTAATTCCAAAATATTTATTTACAAAGAAAACCATATTAGGTTGAAGAACATACAATCTGAAACTTGTTACAAAATATTTAGCTGAAATCCATACAATCCTTACTTATATTTTAAACGAAACAAATCGTAGTGTTCAAATCTATACAGTAGATTTTCCGGCAGTAATTTGCCATTACTTCCTGCGGTAGACTGGTTGCAAACCTAGGCTAAAGAACCCAATCTGTCCTGCTATTTAACCCATAGATGGGGCAGAAGCGACGAATTAATCAAATGATATCTGCACGGAAGTGAATGCAACGGGAATTCGAACTCGGCTTTCCGATTTCTCCTTCCGAACCTATACCAACTGCACCACAATGTACATCTATTTTAAACAAAGAAATCTATATTGTGTTCAAATCCATACAATCAATTTTTAAAAACAAAGAGCTTCGTATCTTTTTGAAATCATCAGTCATAACATATTTTATACAGAAAAAATCATATTGTGTTGAAATCCATGTAATCCCAACATATCTTTTAAACAACGACAACCATATATTTTGAAATTCATACAATCTTAACGTAATTTTTGACAATCTATACAAACACCAAAACATTTTTAAGGAAAAAAGCACATATTGGGTGGAAATCTATGCAGTCCCAAATTATTTGTTAAACCAAGAAACACATTTTTTTAAATCCATACAAGCCAACGTTTTTAACAAAAAAGAAAACCACATTGTGTTCAAATCTATACAATCAACAACCAATTATTTAAACAAACAAACCTATATTGTGTCAAAGCAATGCATTTCCAACATATTTTATAAAAAAGGAAACTATATTATGTTGAATCGATAACCAACAGATTTTTAAGCAAAGAATACTATATTTTGTTTGAATGCATATAGTCAAAACGTATATTATGAAAAAAGAGAACTATATTGTGTTGAATTCCATACAATACAAAATTATTTTTAAACAAAGAAAACAATATTGTATTAAAATGCATACAATCACAACCCATTTTTTATAAACAGAGAAATCTCCATTAGATGGAAATCAATAGACTCAAAATATATTATTTAAACAGAGGAAACCATATTATGTTGATATACATAAAACTCAACTTATTTTGGAAACAAATAAAACCTTATTTTGTTGAAATAATCTCAACTTCTGCATATGACGGATATCTGCTGTCTTCTTTAAATTTCTGTCTGTACAACGTTCATTATCTTTTTTTTTAATCATCTCACCCAAAGCAAGGCATTCCACTGCCACTATTGCGCATGGGGCTACATAGGGAAAGGTAAAGAGAAGGAGTGGTTAGACATAGAGAATGTCAGGAGGAAGGTGACAGATGAGTAAGGATACCGAGGATGAGGGTTGGGCAGATGGGAAAAGTATTTGATAGAATGGGAGCAGGTTAGTGTGTTAGGAGGTGTCTATTGACCTTACATTTAAACTCCTGGAGATTGTAGCCGTC
Organism: Ascarosepion bandense; assembly: GCA_037127315.1. Lineage (NCBI taxonomy): Eukaryota > Metazoa > Mollusca > Cephalopoda > Sepiida > Sepiidae > Ascarosepion > Ascarosepion bandense. Next base: position 2,350,656 of record JBBBDQ010000945.1, on the reverse strand, counting down.
GGGGAAGGAATCATTTGGAAGAGAATTCCACAGTCGGGAAGTGCGAGGAAAGAAACTGTTGGAGTAGAAGTTACGGCTGCATTTTATCGGTTTCACTGTAAAATGGTGGGATCTAGTTACTAATCTAGTATCTCGTTCAAATTCGTATTTAGGAGGCACTAGTGATCTAAGTTCATCGGAGCAGAAGCCGTGGAAGTATTTATAGAAGAGACACAGGGAAGCCACGTCGTGCCGGTGGGAGAGAGACTGCAGGCGGTCTGAATCGCAAATCAGAATAAAAAGGTATATATTCTGTCATCTTAGTTTTTCCAAAATTCTTCTTATTTTGGAGTTCTTATGTTTTTGCATTAAGATTTCAAAGAAACACTTTGCCCTTTCTTCTTATGTATCATTCGACATATGTTTCGGATAATTTATAATTCAGTATTTTACATCCCAAATATTTAATTTTATTTGAAAATTGTTAGGGCACCGCTCCTATTTGACTACAAATGCACTGTTCCCATTGCTATATATAGTGGATTCTCTACAAGAGAGTCACTAGACTGACGACTCTACGACACTGTCAGCTCTCTGCCTTCGGGTAGAGGGCGCTCTCTGCTTCCGAGCAGAGAGCATTAACCCAGTCGTGGTTCCGCCGAAGGGTAGAAGCACGACTGGGGAATAATAGATAGACATTTTTTGGCCGGGCCATATAGCCCGGAAAGCCCAGATATAAACTGACCATGTGTCATATGTTGCCCTTACTGGGAGGGACAGCTAAATAATGAGTCGTAGAGAGTCACTTGAGAGTCTCTAATGAGTTACTGAAGAGTCAGTGCGAGTCAGTGGAGAGTTAGTCACACTTCCGGTGGCGTACCGGAAGTAATCACGTATACATACGTCTTACGACGGATTGGACACTTGTATCTTTCTATTGTAAATATTACTAATCACTTCTGTACATACAAACCGTCTTTCCGCGGAATACAGCTTATATTCTGATTCTGTTGTTGAGTTATCATTTATACTTGGAGACATAACAAAAATGAAGACAGGCAGCTGGATAACTGTGTTGAAAGCTTTTATTTTCTCATTTAGTTTTCAGTTTTATGTACAGAACTAACAAACGTCTTAAGTAAATCACCATGTTAGAGATAAATCAATTTAACTGTACATCTGTATGGTGGGATCTCCCCTTTTTCTACGATAATGGACTCGACTTGAGTATAGATATACTCCTGCCATAATGAGATCCGTAAGAGTACCGGGACTGATCCGTAAGTTACCGAGAGATACCGAAGTTACACAAAGAATATCACGTCAGCAGTCATAGTAGCTCTAAGCCCTACTCAGCCAAAATAATATTACACGGATATTCTATTTCCAGCACGGCTTCACTTCAAAGACTTATATATATATATATATATATATATATATATATATATATATATATATATATATTCCTTACTAATCGTATTCCTGAATTACTAACCTGCGTTCAAGTTTGTAATTTCCAATAAACAAATGTCAAGGAGACAAGAAGTAGTAATGACTAAATTTCAAATAGGCCACCCTGCTGTCATACATTCAGACCTACTAAAAGGTGAGGAGGCACCAATTTGCATTCCATGGCAGAAACTCTACACAATGAAACATATACTAACAAGCTGCATAGATCTTGAAAAAATGAGATTAAAATACTGTCAAGAAAATAATCTGAAGGACATCTTCAGCAAAGCTAACCCAAACGACCTTTTAGAATTTCTCAAAAGCAACAAAATTACATAACAAAACATAGTTGCAAAAAAGAAATCATATAACCATCACACATCAAATCACAACACCTCCACTTATATCTCGGCAGCAATGGACACACACATGATCAACAAGCAGTAAACAAAAACCAAACAAATTCTCCAGCATCAAATGACCCAAAATGTTAGATATGCTGGTAAAACAAGCAACTAAATTAAACTAAACAAATATCCTTCCAAAATATGTCGGTCGGGTGAGTGAAATCACAAAGGCTGCCTCTTCTTATATGTCGACAACAATAGACTCACAAATGATCAACAATCAGTGAACAAAAACCAAACGAATTCTTCAGCATCAACTTACCCAAAAGGGTAGATATGCTGGTAAAACAAACAACTAAACTAAACTAAACTAAACTGATATCCTTTCTAAATATGTTCATCGGGCGAGTAAAATCTCAAAGGCTACTTCTACTGATATCTCGACAACAATAGACTCACAAAATACCAACATGAAGTAAACAAATACCAAACAAATTCTTCAGCATTAAATAACCCAAAAGGGTAGATATGACCTAAAAGGGTGGATATGACCCAAAAGGGTAGATATGCTGGTAAAACAAACAACTGATCTAAACAAATATCCTTCCTAAATATGTCAATCGGGCGAGTGAAATCTCAAAGGCTGTCTTTGCTTATATTCCGACAGCAATACTCGCAAAAGATCAACAAGCAGTAAACGAAAACCAAACAAATTCTTCAGCATAAAATAACCCAAAAAGAGTAGACATGCTGTTAAAACAAACAATTAAACTAAACTAAACTATTTTTCTATCTCAAATATGTGTTTTATTGTAAATTATTTTGTGTGGTTCCTCATCCGGAATCCACAACAATCTGGAAACCGACAAATTAATTTCAGTGTAGAAAATGATAAGATTCATTTTCTCCTTAATTTTGTTTTTCTTTTAGTGACGGATTTCATAAAATGGCACAGTCTTTTTCTTAATGAACACATCTGATGATTTAATTAAATCTCAAAAGGCAAAAAAAAACGGATAAGGAAAGGCGTCACACCTGACATCCTCAATCAAATATTGTGATTGCAATTTTCGCAGATCTTTCAGTCAAGTTTTAATGGACTTCCTGTCGACGTTATTTCCTAAAGCCCTCATAAATTAAAATCTTGCATATAAGCAAGAAAGTTACTTTAAAAAATATTATACTTCAAATATATTTACAATCGTGCTATGAAATACATTTAATATAGGATTAATTAAAATGTAAGCAATCATATATATAGAGATATTGAAATATAGATATTTGAACATCTATTAATATAAATGTGAAGACATAAACAGACACACGCACACACACACACACATATATATATATATATATATATATATATATATGATAAAATATATTTTAAGGTATGCTATATTTATGGGTTAAAGTGTTCACTACCATGAATAGGGCGTATATATATATATATATATATATATATATATATATTTTATTACACCTCAACAGAATGTAGAAAACAGTGGACGGCCGTTTTGTGCTATATTTGGTATTCATCAGCAGTGCGCATCAACTACCAGGAATTGAAACTCAGACAGTTAATTAATTAAATTTGATATAACGTCACTTGTTCACATATTTCTAGGAGGAACTCATCCAAGTTCCTTAAACCAAAGGACTGTGCCTCTCAGAGCCACGACTACACGAACCAAGTCACTCACTCCAGTTGCTAAAATTCGAAGATGACATGACAAATATAGTAAGAAACTTCAAGTTCAAAAGACACTTGGACAATTTCCAGAAGAAAAATTTAAAGAACAAGAATTAAATAAGGTATTCATATTGGCTGAAAAAACTACAAACATATGGACAATAGATCCCACCACCTACAGTAAACTCATAACTAACAAAATCACACAATCATACAAGAATTCAACCTCGAAAACAATTAGCACGACAAACCAAGGAGCTAAACATATAGCCGTCAAATTAAAGATAGATGAAAGAAAAAACTGATTATCTCTCATAACAGCAAAAGACCACAAACCAACTTCGTAAAAAACCTGCATTCCGACTAATCAACCCTGCGAAAAGCCAGAGAGGAAAAATCAGCAAAAAATATTAGAAACTATCAACACTAACTTAAGTAAACATTTAGGTCTTAACCAATGGAAATACACCAAAGCTGTCATAGAGTGCTTTGCAACAATAAAAAACAAAAGCAAAGCCACTTTCATTCAATTCAACATCGTGGATTTCTACCCATCCATCACGGAAAACACAGTAAATGAGGTTATATAACAAGCACAACATGTAAAAATCACAGTAAAAGATATTGAAATAATCAAGCATTGCCGCAAGTCTCTACTATTTCATAATAACGGACCATGGCAAAAAAACAAAACCACGACATATTCGATGTAAAAATGGGTAGCTACGATAGATCGTTATGCGAATTAGTAGGCATACTCATTCTCTCATACCTAGCCAGGATCCTGGAGAAAAAGGGCACGGGACTCTACAGAGATGACGGACTTATCCTGATAAGAGAACCCAATGGTCCCAAATTAGATAGATTCAGTGAAAAATATAGTAAACGCTCTAAAATCCATTGGATTCAAAATAGAAATAAAAGCAGGTACAAAAACAGTAAACTTCTAGACTTCATCCTTAACTTGGACAACAATACATACGAACCATATAGAAAAAGATAATGACAATCCAACTTCGGTACAAACATCCTCTAACTACCCACTTTTAATCATAAAACAAATACCCATATCAGTCAGCCGCAGACTATCTGAAAACTCATCTAGCATACACATTTTAATAACAAAAGAACACCATACGACGAAGCATTAAAAGAATGTAGATACAAACAACAACTACAATATGCACCTCCGCAACGAAAAAGTAAAAACAGAAAAATAAATATTATCTGGTTTAATCCACCATACAACAAATCTGCCAAAACAAACATAAGTAAGAAAGACATTCCTGAACTTAATAGAAAAACACTCCCAGGTGACAGACAAATTAGCAAAAATAATGAACAAAAACAACGTCAAAATCAGTTACAGCTGAATAAAAAATATTACACAAATAATAAAAAGTCCAACAAAAAGTTAACAACCTACAATAATGCAACCAAAGAACCTCAATGCAACTGCAGAAATTGAACTACATGTCCACTCCAGTGAAATTGCGAACAAACAAACATAGTATATAAAGCCGAAGTAAGTGCAAACAACAGCACAATTCACTACATCGGCGCCACTGAGGGACCATTTAAAAAAAGAAAAACAACTACAATCTTTCATTCTTCTACTGAAAATACTTGAACAGCATTACACTATCCACATACATATGGCATAAAAAAACAGAAATATTTCCCCAACAATAAAGTGAAAAATAATGAAAAAAGTACCTGCCTACAACTACATTACAAAAATGCTTACTTTGCCAAAAAAAAGTAGGAATTATATCTCATACCAAACAAAAGAATTTACTTATCATAAGATCAGAACTAATTTCTAAATGCAGGCATGAAAACAAATACCTATTATCACAATTTATACCAACCGGATTAAAAAAAACCGCTGATACCATAATCATATCAATTATGCTCTAGTTCAAACTACCACCATAATAATTGCATTTGTTGTTATTATCATCACACCACCATTGCTAATTACTACCACGGGTTTACTATAACTATTTGCTACCACAATATCATCAAATATTACTATCACCGTATTAGTCCGCAATCATCATTAACGTAAATTATTCCTCTCTGCCGCAGTAAAGTTAATACCACTACATAAAAACTAACAAGCATTACAAATTAAAATTTATACCATTCAAATATGCGGAACCACAAAAAACAAGCTAGTAACCGACTTTAAAATTAAAAATAACTAGGCAGCTTTAAATAATTAAAAAATAATTAAAAATAATAGCAATTTTTACCTATCATAATTTCACACAGACCCCATCATACCTACATATGTACGAACAAGAAATCGACAACTGTCCAAGTGTTGACATCGCTACACTATTCGAATATACCAACCGAATGCGTGTGTATGTGCGCAACGGCGCACATATACATATATATGCCGAACCCCATAGGGTTCGCGTATATGTTTTTTTGAGCCGCGTGCATGTGTGTGTGTGTTTCTTTGCGCAAGTCAGTGGGTGTACATATGTGTATAAATCTCTGCATTTGTCAAATTTTCTTTCCACTTCCGCACACTAATATACGCAGCCTTACATATAACCAATTTTCAAAAAAATATTAATCAGTTTGTCTAACGATCACAGTAGCGTGAAACGCAGGGTCACAAACACACCTCTCTCTCTCTCTCTCTCTCTCTCTCTCTCTCTCTCCATATATATATATACATATATATATATATAGACCGTTATAAACCGGGATTTATTTAACAGTTAAATTTACTTACCTTGTCTCATTCAGAAAAATGAAGAAGTATCTATTGGAAACATTACTAATATTGAAAAAAGAAAAAGTGAAAATATTGAAAAATAAAATAAAAATACAGTATGGAGAGTATTTCAAGTGAATTGCATCACTTTTATTTCAATGTTAGTATCAGGTTCTCTAAGCTTTCTTTCCACATTTCATGTCCCAGGAACTTCAGCTCTCTTTTCCTGATGCTCAATACTAATTTCCGTTTCGTTTCCATCATTTCCAAACCTCGTCATTGCTCACATGCTCGATCCGTGATATTCGCAGCATCCTTCTGTAGAACCACATTTCTGATGCTCAAGTCTTTCTTTCATCTTTGATGATATTGTCCAGCATTCACTGCATATTGAAAAATTGATATCTCATAACAACCCAGTACTCGTTTCTTTGTTTCTAGCAAAATTTTCCTGTCTCTTTTTATTCTACTCTGCTTCTGGAACGCGTCTTTTGCCATGCCAATTCGCCTTCAGATCTTTTTGTCGCACTTTCCATCTTCTGTTAGAACACTTAAAAAGACTTAATACAAAAGTAGAGCATAAATATAATAATAATAGTAATAATAATAATAACGGCTGTCTTCTCTTTTGGAGTCAGTATTGCAACGCTTAAGTGGGTTGTGTCTGAAGGATTCCTTCTCTTTTGTTCACCGCATCCGAAAGTTTTCTTCTTCAGGTAAGTTCATGTGTTCTTTTGCTGCTTCTTTATTATGTAATTGTGTACCTCTTTTGTAAACAATAGATTTCTGCTGTGATTTACTTTATCGTAGTTCTATATCTCCACCTCGTATACCTGAATCATCTTTTGTGGATTTGATAAAATTTGCTATGTCATCTGTTGAATTTAGTTTCAATAATACTATGTATCGACAGATAGATGGAGTCGCTATGGGCTCTCCTTTGGGTCCATCACTTGCCAATATTTTTGTGGGTTTTCATGAGGAGAGAATGAGCAGTAGTTCACTTCATCCTCAATTGTATTGTCGTTATGTGGATGACACTTTCTGTTTATTTGAAAATGAACTTGAGTCAAGCCAGTTTCTCTCTTTTCTAAATAATATTCATCCAGCACTGAGGTTTACTGTTGAGAAAGAATCGAATTCTTAACTGGATTTTTTAGATGTCCTAGTACATCGGACACCTACAGCTTTTCTCACCTCTGTCTATACGAAACCAACATTTGCGGGGTTATCTACACGTTGGGATTCCTTTTGTTCTAAATAAATTAAGCTAAACATTATTAGAACCCTAGTCTACAAGGCGTTAATGAGTTGTTCTGAGTTTTTCCTTGATGAAGAAATCAATTTTGTAAAGGAAACCTTATGTGGTTTAGGGTATCCGCCCTACACTGTGCATTCGGTCATCTGTAACAAAATTTTTAAATTCAAAAATGATAAACTCATTACTGTAAAAAAAATGCCCAGTTTATCTTAGACTTCCCTACAATGGATCAAAAGGTAATAGTTTGGTTAGAAAAATTTCATCAAATGCTCATTGTTGTTTTTTCTCAGCCGAGGTACGTATTGTATTTCAAACCCGGTCCATGCTATGTTCTGCACCCAAGGATATTCTTCCTCCCCAGCAAATTAATTCTATAATTTATCAATATTAATGTAGTTGCGGAGTTGACTACATAGGAATAACTACTCAGCGTCTCGACATGAGAATTAAACAACATTTTCTAACTAAAATAAGAAATCACACCATACCTCGAAAGTGATCCGTCCCGAATACCTACGGTTCCGCTATTTGCGAGCACCTTATAAAGAATAGAAAGTGTGCTGCTAATTTTAGTGTTGATCGGTTCACTGTAGTGTCCCGATCTCACTTTTCATTAAGGTTCTGGAAGATTTGTATATCGGCTCCTGAAAGCCTGCGTTGTGCAAACAGCGTGAGTTGTTGGGACTCGATATAATTAGCCTCTAGCATTGACATTTTTTCTCCATCTTTCTCATTTTTATGACACACATTTTTATTTTTTTAATTTTGATTAAAATCTCCCGTAGAGGCCTGAAGAGCGAGAGCGAAACCGGTTGCTTTGCTTTTTAATATATTTACAATATGTAACATCAAGCTGCACACTTTTATTTCTTTAATAATGATAATATTCTTTAACTCAATAGCTATAAAATTTCCGTGTTAAACATCATCAGCAGGCAACATGTGGTTAATTTATTTTTTTAAATTCTTAGATAAAAAGATTTAAAAATAGAAATATAAATAAATAAGAATTTAAAAAAATATTTATTCTCATATTTTATGTTCATTTTTGATTTTCTTTCCTCCTTTTTAATATAATTCATTTTACATTTCTTAACGTTTGAAATTTTCTTTGCTCGTCTTTCCTTTTTCTTCCTCTATCTTTTCTCTTCTTTGTTCTTCTTTTTCTTCTTTATGTTCTTTTTCCGGTTTAAAACTCCTGACATATCTGTCTTTCAGTGTCAAAGCAATGAAACACTGCTGTCTATTGAGTCGTACACACGCAATTTAGAATATTATGACCTCCCACCCCTATTTTTCACATTGATCGAGCTCTTCTTTTTTACGATTAGTGTTTTATTTTTACAGAATATTTTAAAAATCTACTTATCTGTATATATTACAAAATAAATATTTCACAACTTATTGATTGGTGATGGTGTTTTAACAACGAGACTTTCGAGATACTGAGTTGCAGTACAGTTCCATTATTGTAATAATAGCATTCAGTATCAAAAGCGTCAAGATGGCATCAGCAGGCAACATATATGTGGTTAATTTATTTTTAAAACTTTTAGACAAAAAAATTTAAAAATAGAAATATGAATAAATAAGAATTTAAAAAATATTTATTCTCATATTTTATGTTCATTTTTGATTTTCTTTCCTCCTTTTTAATATAATTCATTTTACATTTCTTTACGTTTGAATTTTTCTTTGTTAGTCTTTCTCTTTTCTTCCTCTATCTTTCCTCTTCTTTGTTCTTCTTTTTTCTTCTTTATGTTCTTTTTCCGGTTTAAAACTCCTGGCATATCTCTCTTCCAGTGTCAAAGCAATGAAACACTGCTGTCTATTGAGTTGTACACACGCAATTTAAAATAGTATGACCACCCACCCCTCTTTTTCACATTGATTGAGCTTTTATATTTAGTATTTTTTATTATAGAATTTTTTCAATAATCTACTTATCTGTATATATTACAAAATAAATATATCACAGTTTACTGCTTGGTGATGGTGTTTTAACAACGAGACTTTAGAGATATTGAATTGCAGTACAGTTCCATTATTGTAATAATAGCATTCAATATCAAAAGCGTCAAGATGGCATGTTGACTCATTACTGAAAGGAATGAGGCTACGAAACTGAATAGCATGAATGTTTCAACATATTTAAGTAGACTTTTGCAACTGTCATTTGAGCGAAAATTAAAAAAATAAAATAATAATAATGCTCATTTAAAATCATGTTCAGTCACGCACCTTCACATATCAAGAATGATACTTGAACGTGACATGTTTACACAGAAAAAAAAAAGAAAGAAATCAGCTTCACAAAGTAATATTGTTAGAATAAGTCATTTTCCTATTTTTTATATTTCCATTTTTCAAATCAAATGTCAAACAGTCGAGCGTAAAACAGCGAAGGGCCTATTTCACGTGATCTGATTTTGATTTAATTTCATGTGAATATAGTTTTCCCTGTGCGAAATTAAATATATTGACTTATTCAACTGGTTATTCAAAATATTATAAATTATTATAAATAATGGCAAAAAAAAAACCCGAAAAAAAACCGCTGAACTTAAGCATAATTAATGCATTAACACAATATAATTTGTAGTCTTTTTTTCAATAGGTTCTTATAAATGATGTTTGAATATTTGAAAGGAAAACTTTTCACAAGTTTATCACGCGAGAAATACCATGACAAGCATTCAGATCAGAGCACGTCGGAAATGCTGGAAATGAATGATTTTGACACAAGGAGAAAGGGGGAAACGTTGGAAATAAGATATTGGTAAAGGAAGAAGTAGGAGAAATGACATAAATAATAAAAGAACCATTATCTATAGAAATAGTTCATGTATTTCTTTGTAAAATTATATATATATATATATATATATATATATATATATATATATATATATATAGATCTACTTTGAATTGAGCAATTTTTTAAGAATAGTGTTTCTTTGAATACGGAATAATATTCCATCCATACGCACCCTATACTTATATATATATATATATATATATATATATATATATATATATATATATATATGTAAAGTAAAATAAATTTTCAAAATTCAAAAATGTTGAATGAACATTTCGGCATAAAATCCCCAAGAGAGATTCTACATGTCCTCACCAACGTCCTATCTTTCAAAATGGAAATAAAATAAGAATAAAAAGAGACAGAGAGAAAAAGAAAGGGAGAAAAAAAATTAAAAATTAAACGGTTATTTAACGGTTAGAATTTGAGAAATTTACGTTACAAAAAAATCCGGAAGTAATTCATATCTAATTTTATATTTTAACTTTTAGATAGAGTTGTAATTGAAGAAATGGAAAATTTGGATTTGTGTGGCTTAAAAAGGAAAGGGGTTAGAGGTGGTGTTAAATGTTAAATGGTGTTTTAATATTAATTAGGATCAGGTTCTTTGGATTTACATTCTTACTTTTCCGTTTTGTATATATATATATATATATATATATATATATATATATATAGGATTTATGTCAATTAATTAATCCTATGAACACTATATTTCTATCTCAATATCAAGCACGACGACGAAAACCTGCTTGTCAAAAATGCTTTTATTCTGTGGTGGATTCCGGATGAGGAACCGTACAAAATAAACAACAAAACAAACATGGAGATAGAAAAGTAGGTTATATTGAACGTAATATACAAACTTGATCGCAGGTTAGTAAATCCAGGAATATTATTAGTAACAGATAAATATATACAAGACTTGAAGTGAAGTCGTTGGAAATAGTACATCCGTGTATATTATTCTCGCTGAGTGGAGCTCAAAGCTAGTCTGACTTCTGATGTCGTAGTCTGTGGGTAACGTCGATATCTTTCGGTAACTTACGTATCAGTTCCGTTACTCTCCGATATCTGTAACAGATCTCTACGAATACTCTCTACTGCTCAACTGTCAACTACTATTCTCTCTATGGGAGGTGTGTATGTACACTCAGTCGAGTCCATGATCATATACAAAAGGGGGAGATCCCAAAACACCCCCTCCTTAGCTTCATTTTTGGGAGGCGTTAATATTTTTCCGTTTGTTTTCTATGATTCTCAAATGGTTCAAAAATGTCTTCCATCATTTTCTGAGGGTGACACGTTTGGCACCTCATTCCTTTTCTGTATTTGGTTTGTGTGTCCCTTATGGGTAGATTTTTCTCCCTCTGTTGTGTATATCGCATTTCCTAGTCGGTTTATTATAGTTCCAGGTTCCTAATGTGCCCAATAATTTTTTAACATCCTGAATTAAACACGTTAATCTGGTCTGAATGCTTTCTTCGTAACTATGGGTGTAATAAATACTGGCTGGACATGAGTTCTGTATTTCCGCTTTAGCTCGATTTATGTTGCGAATTTGTTACCTCGTCTTAAACGGCTTGAGAATACCTCTTTCAATTTCGTAGCTTCTGTCGGCAGGCTCTTTATTTTCTTATAAGAAGAGCTAATGGGTAAATCCCATACATTATACTTCTGCATCCAGTCCCTTCCTACCATGTTATGTGTGTTTTTCCTAACGTATATTTTAATTTTTTGATTTTACCATGAAATTTCACATTCAAGATTATTTCACCATCGAAATTGATCCGTTTTCCTGTTATCAATTTTGCAATTTTTTGTGTGTGTAATATGGTCAGCTATTTCAGTTTCCGCAATGTCTGTAGGTTGATTATTGTTATGTCTGGACCTGAATCTAATTGTAGTTTTATCTCCTTATTCAATATGTCAAGTTCTAGATATTTCCTTGTGATTTCTTTGTTTTTGTATTCCACTATAGTAGATATCACCCCACTAGACTGGTTTTTGTTCCTACATACAGCTGCCTTGTGTCCCATCTTTCCACACGCTATACAGTTTTTGTATTTAAACCGACAATCTCTAACCCAATGCAATCCACCACATCTGTAACATGCAGATGGAGGAGGCTTGTTTTTTATTTGATTTTTGTTAGTAGTTGCTTTATATCTTGTACATTTGTCATTCAATGTAGTTGTTTTATATATTGTAATTTTGTCATTAACATCTTTTTTTACTTTTGGGGAGGGTGAAAAACAAATTTTGGTTTAACTTACGAATACGCGCGACTCCTGATTCTTCAATATCTTTACTGTCTTTTTTAATACTTATGCATTTTGGCAATCCTCTGATAGTTCTTGCAGCGTTAAGCCTTGTTCAATTCGGAGTTTAGTCAGCATTCATTTTCACATTCCGCTGTCTTCAGAAGCGACTAACCCTTGGACAAATATAAGGCATTTAAAGTTGTCTGGAGTTAGCTCAGCTAATTTAAAGTCGTCACAATGTTTGTTGACGATGGCGGCGAATGTTGAACAGTCCTCGTATTCGTCTTTTACGCGGTTAAGGTATTTAACCTTTTGTGAAACAAAGACATTTTTGGGCTAAATAGCTAAGATGTGAAAATGTAAAGTGTAAAAGTGAAGCATGTCACTGCCTCATCAAACTTTAAGTCGTTTGTCTTCTTTGGTATAAAATAATTTACAAATTTAGTATATTCCTTCACACCTAATTGTCTGAGCAAAATCCTTAACTTTTTCTTTTCTGTCTAGTTCTGACAATCGATATTAAAAATATCTTCATATCGCCTGTAGTATCTTCCAAAATGTTTGTTTTTATCAATCGAGGACTAAAAAGTTTCTATCGCATTGTACATATCAACTTGCGAAAATGTCACTTTTTCCGTGTTCCTTTCTTGTGTGTTGTTTGTTAATTTTAGTTGCAGTTGTAATTATTTTACTTTGTTCAACCTTTGGATTTCTTTCTTCATTTGCCTTTAGAATTTCTTTTAATTTAATTTGTGCTTCCATTTGTCTTGCTTCACTCGTTTTTATAATTTCTAGTATTCCTTTCTGAAAGCCATCCATAGTTTGAGGCTATGATTCCGTGAGGGGTTTATTTTTTTAACTGTTGTTTTTTTAACTGTCGTCTGCGAGTGTTCTTAGCTAGGTTTTGTGTCGAGGTACCCCCGATAAATATTGAAAATCGATAATCGAAAAAATCGGGTTATAGAAAGAGTGGTCCGATTTTAATCAAATTTGATACACTGATAGACAAAAACATAAAAAACGATATTCAGAAGTTTCAATGTTGCAGTTCTTACAGTAGTGCAGAAAATCGATAATATCCCCGATATCAGAAATCGATACCCACGATATTCCATCGAATATGATCAAAAACCATATTCAGCCATCAAAATGGCTCATTTTCTACAATTTTACTGCCGATGGGTACGATAGGTTTTCATGGACTCACTTAGGTTAATTTTTCCTTGGATGACTTATTTGACTCCGATATCAGAAATCAGTACCCCGATATCCTACCGCGTCTGATGAAAATCAGTTTTTCAGCCCTTTTATTTCAGTTTTTGCTTTGGGTTTGGTTCTAAGTAGGTATAATTGTAGTATTTAGTCTTTCGTGCCAACGTCGAAAATGTCTGAGCCCCAGGACTAGTTTTAATGATTTCATTACACCCGAGCAACGCCGGGCTATACTGCTAGTCAGTAATATAAAAGATTATGACTGACAGTGCATTTAGCATTTTGAAGATGAAATCTGAGTGTAATTCAAGAAACAAGAAGAGAGATCCAGAATTAAAAAATTATGAGAAAAAATATTAGAATAGACCTTATCGTTAAATCTAGGCATTTCAGCTTTTAAGGATTGAATCCTTACCATCAATATAGTTGTAACCTTAAAACTCATAAAATCTAGTTAACAAAGATAAACCTCATCAGAATAATGACCGTGAACAAGTTTATAAGTAACTGAAGCTGAGATGCCACGTTATGACCGATCGCATGGCAGATTCTTTTTTGCATCTCATCAAAATCTCTAAACCGATTGAATGATCACCAGAGTAGATTTCACAGCAATATCGAATGCGCGGACAAATGGTAAACTTATAAATATCGAAAATATTTTTATGCGAGAATTTTCCAAGACAGCACGACAATTAAAACTTAGCAATTAGTCCAATATAAGCTTCCCGATTCATGTCGTCTGAAAACATTAGCTCAAAAACTGCAAGGAGTCATTCTCTTGACAGAAGGCAATATATATATATATAAGTTAAATGTAAAACATAAACATGTAAAAAATATAATTTACTACAAATGTGTACATTCGAAGTCAAAACTATAATTTGTACATGTTCTAAAGTATAACTTGAAATATATATATATATATATATATATATATATATATATATATATATATATATTTTAATTCAGATACTTCAATCCAAGGGAAAAAAGCAGGAAGGTAAATTCCCAAAAACCCGATCCTAATTAATATTAAAAATTTTATTTTAATATTAAAAAATGATACAGGAAGAGAGCTCCATGTAATAAAATATTACAGAGCAAATATATATTAAAAAAGGATTAATTCAAAGATGTTGAATGGCCATTTCGATATGAAGATCCCCACGGGGGAGCAACACATCACCTCAGCAACAGAAAAATCCTTTCAGAAATTGGAGAAAAATTAGTCTACTTTTCCTTTTTAAATAGATAGCAAAGAAATTAAAAAATAAAATAAAATAAAAAGAAAACGAAAAAGAAAAGGAAAAAGATGAAATAAAATCAAATAAATAAGAAAAGAAAAAATGAACATCGTCTGGGTTCGCAAAAAAAAAGAAAGAGAATGTAACTAAAAATTAAAAAATTCTGTCTGTTAATTTTTTGTTACATTCTCTTTCTTTTTTTTATGAACCCAGACGATGTCAATTTTTTCTTTTCTTATTTATTTGATTTTATTTCATCTTTTTCCTGTTCTTTTTCGTTTTCTTTTTATTTTATTTTATTTTTTAATTTCTTTGCTATCTAAGTAAAAAGGAAAAGTAGACTAATTTTACTCCAGTTTCTGAAAGGATTTTCTGTTGCTGAGGTGATGTGTTGTCCCCCGTGGGGATCTTCATATCGAAATGGCCATTCAACATCTTTGAATTAATCCTTTTTTAATATATATATATGTTCATAAAATACATATATATATATATATTTGATGAACATATATATATATATATTTCAAGTTATACTTTAGAACATGTACAAATTATAGTTTTGACTTCGAATGTACACATTTGTAGTAAATTATATTTTGTACATGTTCTAAACTATAACTCATAGTCAATATTCATAGCTCTATTTCTATATTGGGCACTGTTTTAAATTAATGTTTT
The DNA here is from genome assembly GCA_037127315.1 of Ascarosepion bandense. Classification (NCBI taxonomy): domain Eukaryota; kingdom Metazoa; phylum Mollusca; class Cephalopoda; order Sepiida; family Sepiidae; genus Ascarosepion; species Ascarosepion bandense. Next base: position 2,334,971 of record JBBBDQ010000945.1, on the reverse strand, counting down.
GAACGTTATTAATACTTTCTTCGTTCTTTATCACTTGTATATATATATATATATATATATATATATATATATATATATATATATATATATATATACAGTCATCGGCAGACAGATCTCTTTCGCTGTGTTACAGCTCATCAGTACGGTTAGACCCGATTGCTTTTTACCCATTGGCGTCAGTCGGCGATTCTAACTCTGGGCTATTGGCGTCAGTCAGCGATTCTACCTCTGGGCTATGGGCGTTCTGTATGTCTCGAAATGGCTGTGAGATCAAATCTTATGTTTTCTACGACTGATATGATATTTCATAAAGTAATGCCTATAATCTTTAGTCTTTAAACGTTTTCGGTGTGCCTGTGAGATTTTTTTTTATCTTTAATCATTTTCTAAGCATCTGAATCAATCTCTGCATGTTGTTTCCGACGGAGCATTCTTAACAAGAATTCTGTGTGTTTCAACTGCAGATTTCTTTTGAATAAAGCAGTGCAGTAAAGTTCTCTGCAAATACGCCTTCTTTGGAACGAAATCAGACATGTTTAATTGAATTTCAAGATTGTGCAGTAAAATTATCTGCAAATACACCTTCTTTGGCACGAAATCAGATATGTTTAACTGAATTTCAAGCTTGTTTATAATACTTACTTATAGATGCGTTAACTTTTAAAACCATCGCTTTTTGCAAAACAGCGAAAACTTAGTAAAGATACTAATACATTTATTTGTTTTTTAATAAACTTTTAAAATTTAATAAAAACTTACAGGCATATTTTCCGCTTATTAACATTTGATATACGTACAGGGAAAGAGTTTTTAGTCTGGTCGATTGTTTGCTTATAGATGTAGAGTGTAACCATATGACTCAACACATTAAGACTTTAAGTCATATGAGATTACTTCCTTTGATAGTTTTATAAATTGGCCGTTGAGAGACTAAAGGAAAACAAAAGGATAGAACTTTTTCTTATCAGTTCGACATTTCATTTGCTTATTTTATTTATTCAAAATGTGTTATTAATTGTTTATATAACAAATATATTTATTTACACTTTTAACAATTTAAAATTTTGGTATTTTAAATAAAAATAACAGATTTCCACAATGTGATTTTATTTAGACTTGTTGATTGAAAACTGAATTCATGGTCATCAGCAAAAAGAGCAACCCAAAATGTCAAATACAGTTGGGGAATATTAGAATCAAGCAAGTACAAAACTTTAAATACATAGGAAGTGTTCTAACAGGAGATGGAAAGTGTGACACAGAGATCCGAAAGCGAATTGGCATGGCGAAGGACGCGTTCCAGAAACTGAGTAAAATACTAAGACACAGGAAAAATTCACAACAAACAAAGAAGATAGTGCTGTGATGTCAGTTCTTCGATACGGCAGTGAATACTGGACAATATCATCAAAGATGAGGAAAAAACTTGAAGAAGCGGAAATGTGGTTCTACAGAATGATGCTGCGGATATCGTGGACCGAGAATGTGAGCAACGATGAGGTGTTGCAAAGAATGGCAACGAAAATAGAACTTATATCGAGCATCAGGAAGAGACAACTGAAGTTCCTGGGACATGCAATGAGGAAGAAGGGCTTGGAGAACTTGATGGTGACAGGACAAATAGAAGGCAAAAGAGACAGAGGAAGGCAGCGGATAATATATTTGAAGAGCCGGAGCAGCTGGATGAGAGAACGGGGATTGCGAGGTGTAACAGGAGAAAACACACTAAGAGCCACCAGGGATAGGGAGACGTGGAAAGCTATGATTGCCTACGTCCTGAAAGGACAGGGCACATAGAAAAAGAAGAAGATTAGGACGTGACTGGAGATAGCAGAGAAGGAAGCTGTCTACGTATCATTTCACCCCAATCAAGGCAGTAGTGGCACTGGTGCTCAGGGAGCTAGATAAGAGAAGAGTGAAGGGTTATATTGGAGGTGACCGAAGTGAAAGACTATCCAAACAGAACCATTTACAGAGAGTGTCAGAGAATAAGCAAGACAAAGGTGGGAATACTGGTGTTAAGAGAGCTGCATGTGAATAGAGTGAAAATGAAGAATAACAACATTAACTGGGTGTTGAAAAAAACATAAAACAATTATGGGATTCAAAGTTATAAGAGATGGCAATTGACGTTACATTTAAGCTTTTGAAGATTGTAGCTATCTGGGAAGCAAAGAAAAGTGAGAGACAGGAAGTGTGAGTAAAGAAGAAGATATTTCGTTGTTTTAACTGTAAAATGGTTGAAGCTTGTTGCCAGTCTGGTTGCTCGAGTAAATTCTTGTAGATGGGACCCTAGGGAGCTAAGATCGTCGGAGCAGAAACCATGAAAATAATTGTAGAACTGTCAGAGAGAAGACACATCCCGTCGGTGAGAAAGTGGCTAGAGTGGATCGTTAATATAATTCAGAAAGTGCATCAGACCTTGTGATAGGATCTAGAGGCGTGCTTCTTCAAAAAGATCTTTATTAAATGGTTTGATATGAACGATTGTATCAAACCAAGCAAGCGGCAGTGATACCATAGTCCTGTAGTTTGCGCATAAATCCGGTGTGTCAGACCCTATTAAATACTTTGGAGATATCCAGGGCAACTGCTCGAGCTTCGCTGTTCTTATCAAGGGCCTGTTATATATACTCAGTCGTTAGCAAATCAGCATTAGATCTGGCAAAGCGGAAGTCGTGTTGTCTGTCTGAGAATAGTTTATGGGCTGTGAGATATTGAATTATTTCAGCATTGATGATAGCCTCGAACACGTCGTAGGAGGCTGATAGGGCGATAATTATAGGGGCCGAGGGTTCTCCTAAGCTATTATATATATATTTCCTTCTTGTTATCACTCTTTCTACTCCATCTCTCTATACATCTCTCTCAAATAATGAGAAATTAACCTTGAAATAAAAAGAAGACTGAACAAAGCAGCGAAACAGCGAAGGTTTGCTTGTTCCGATTTCTATCAAATATTTAGGCATTTTAAAAAAGTTGTTACATGATTTAGTCAATCATTGAATTACAATTAAGGATCAAAAATGTAAACAAGAAATTTAAAATTCTCATTAAAATCAAATATTTGTCTTCGGGATGTTTTTTTTTTTAGTTTTGAAGTCTGTTAGTAAAATTAAATATTAATTAACTGGATGTTCTGGAAGGAATTCTTGAAAAAACATTGAAGATAACATTTTATCGGTTCGGTTATGGTGAAGACAGATAAGAAAAAAATAAAATAAGATATGAAAATAAAATATATATACACAAAAAGTAGGTATTTGTTTTCCTTTAAAAACCTTATCTTTTTCTCTCTTCGCCTCTCTCATTCGACTTTCGATACTTCTTTCTCAAGTAATGAGAAAATAACTCTCGAATAAAAAGAGGAATACTGGGTCAGGGAGCAATCGGAGTCTAACCGTACTGATGATCTCTGATACAGCGAAACAGATCTGTCTGCGGATGAGAATATTTACGCTCTCACACCCTGATTGAGCACTCTGGAGGAGGGGTAGACTTTGAAAAACAGTAGCCGCTCTAGCGTGAACGCATCGCTCATTCATTAAAAATGAATTGGAGCACCTGACTGCTGGGCGCGTAATATGATATGCGCTAAAAAAGACTGCCTTCTTCCACGGAACGCCCCGTGGCCCAGGGGTAGAGTCGCCAATTAACGCCAATTCGGTCGGGTTTCGAGCCTGGGTTAGGGAGGAATCGGAGTCTAACCGTACTGATGAGCTGTGATACAGCGAAACAGATATGTCTGCGGATGACAATATATATATATGTATGTGTGTGTGTGTGTGTTACGGAAATTAACGAATTTTAACGAAACTTGGTTACAAACAACCGACAAAAAAATCTTTCAAAAGAACTCTGTCTTCAAGTTCACATACGAACTCATCAAATATAACAAAATCCCTTTCCTTGATATTTTAATAGACACAAATAATAACACATTTACTACCTCCCCATATAAAAACCAACCAGCATAAAACTCTTGCTCTCTCCACTATAAAAGTAAATGCCTTAACTACTACAAAATAGCACTTCTTTACTACAGAACTTCATGAGCCGAGCACAAATCAACTCCTCCACAAAAAAGATATTTTACTCTGAACTAAAAAAGATATTAAGCAGACCCTCATTAATAATGATTTCACAAACCACATTGTAGATGAAAAAATAAGACAATATTTCAAAACCCACAATACACATCAATCAAAATATGATTCATTAAAATAGTTAATCCATCAATTAATAGAATCAGCTATGAATACTGTAGTAATGTTCTAAAATGTTTGTAAAAAGAACAGTTTTTTTCATGCTTCAACATTCCATTCTGAATAATTTTCACCTTCTAATGAACGCTAGCAATTTGTCAACCGTTATATTTGAAGCAGAAAAATGTACACTAATTTTCAGTAACACAGTTTTTGCGGTTATGTTGCCATAACTCACACCCCTGAAGATGACATCGGAAAGTGGTTGAAAGGACTTGGGTACATTGAGAAATGAATGAAAATGACATATGTCAACGTTACAGCTCATTTATGATATTTTTCAATTATAATACGCAAAAGATTATCAGTGAGTATGAACGGATGTCATTAAAAGTAAGAGGACATTTTGTTTGTAATTTATTTAATCTAACATGTTTAAAAGAAAATTTGCTGCCTATACACACACACACACACACACACACACACACACACACACACATATATATATATATATATATATAGTCATCCGCAGACAGATCTGTTTTGCTGTATCACAGCTCATCAGTACGGTTAGACTTTGATTGCTTTTAACCCAGGACTGAAACCCGACCGAATTGGCGTCAGTTGGCGATTCTACCTTTGGGCTATGGGCGTTCGGTAGAAGAAGGCAGACTTTTTAGCGCGTATATGATCATTATGCCCGCCCAATAGCCAGAATGCTCTAATTCATTCTTGAATGAGTGATATATATAACCAATGTTCTTTATTATAATATTATAGTATTTAGGATAAGCAGCATGAATGATAATTTTGTTAAAATTCATTAATGCGAATAAATGCTTCGTGATTCTAGAATTCAATCAATACATTGCTCACAAGCCACTGAAGATATATAATTATTACTAAAATGCCAATGAGTTGTATTATATTGAATTAAGAGGAGTTGTATTATATTGATCTAACTTTAATTAAAAGTCATGAAAACAATGACTGTCTCTTGATTTGAAAATATTCAAATTTTAGTATTCAATAAAACATTCGCTCAGAAGACATTTCTACAATTGTGATTATTTGGGAAATTTTTTTCTGAGTCAATTGTTCTTACATTTTAATAAAAGAGAAATGAGGGACATATCGATTTTATGAAATTGGCATGGCGTTTACTGTATATAAATCATGAACTGCTGAAAGTATCCCATCTAAATATTTACAGGGGAAATATCGATAGAATTGAAACAGGCTGTTAATGTTAAGTCTGTCGGGGAAAAGGCTGTATCTTGGAGGATATGTCTTCTCTCACATATTTTCCCGTGTAAATATTTATAACTCCGTTAAGCTTGGAAAGAACTCTAGTCTAGATATGAGAACAATTCTTCATTTTTGGTTTATTTGATGTCATGGTGGCATCACCCATTATAACGGATTGAACTTTTCCTACAACTACATATACTTCCCCTCACAAGAGATGGCAGAGAGATCAGAGTGAGAGATCCACAGGAGATCAGCATAAGCAGATCAGCGGAGAGCGATAGGCAGATATCGGCAAAACTGGTACCTTACGACCATTTCGATTTCAGTTCTATTATTACTTCCTAACCCGTATGGCCTAGGGGTAGAGTCGCCGATTAACGCCAATTCGGTCGGGTTTCGAGCCTGGGTTAGGGAGGAATCGGAGTCTAACCGTATTACTTCCTAACCCGTATTCTTTCGTTCTACTAACAGAGTTCTACGTATTGTGTTTTGCTGCGTTTATAATATATATCGTTAATTCTTTTGATGAATTTCTTAAACGGGTCCACGACATCTGACTGTTGTAAATATAATGCATGAGAGTAGGATTTAGATACTGGCACGAACAATGATACTTTCCGACCATTTTGTCTCAGTGACACTAGAAATTAATTGTACTTATGAGATTTATTTGAGGTTTGGAATGAATTTGATGTCAGTCAGTTAAGTGCCATACGTGAGACACGCTTATGCGATCATGCCTCGAGGGAGACAAGCTTGACTGGGCAGAAGATTATCCCGCAGTAGGTTGCCATTGCTTTCTGCGGTAGGCTGGTTGCCGACCAATGCTATAGAACCCAATCTGTCCTGCTATGTAACCCATAACTTGAGGGAAGAGACGGATTAATACCTTCCCAAAGGGTATTTGCGCGTATATGAATGCAAGAAATTTAACTGAAATTCGAACTCGGTTCTAATTTTTCTCGTTCCAAGCTGATATCCACTACGTCACAATGCACATCCTGACATATTACAGCTCATCAGTACGGCTAGAGTCCGATTGCTTTTAACCTAGGATTGAACTCGACCGAATTGGCGTCAGTCGGCGATTCTACGTCTGGTCTATGGGCGCCCGGTGTACAAAGTGTTATTCAAGTGTGCAGCTTCTTTACGACCCAAACTGCTTTCCACAGCAGGGAGCTTTATTGAGACTTAAAGTGATGTTCTAATTGGGACTGAAAGTCATGTTTAAAGCAAGAAAGCTGGTTGGGACACAGAGCGTTGTTCAAATATGAAGACAATGTCATGCCCACATTATCGAGGTTGATTAAATCCAGACAGATGGTCAAAATATGGATCGTGATTTATAGCCAATGAGTTGTTCACTTCATTCAGCTTGACTGAGTCTCAAATAGATTTTCGAACCATGAATCCGGTTTGAGATCCATAGATATGTTCAAAGATGAACATGGAAATAATGAATTCATTCTATCTCAGAATATTGTAGCACATGCTATCTGAAACCAGTTTGACAAACGATGTAAGTTAATATAATAAACTGATTGATTTATATAATAATCATAATATTATATAAATCTACTAGCAGTATAACCCGGCGTTGCACGGGTGTAATGAAAGCTTTAAAACTAATCCATGGTCTTGGAGCTCAGACTCTTTGGACGTTGGCAAGAAAGACTAAAAACAATAGTTTTTTCCAGTTAAAGCGAAACCGTAGACTGAAAGAAAAATGAATGGATGTAAGTCAAATTTTGATTGCCTGGTATCGATATCAAATAAATTTTTTTCGTCGTAAACTGAATTTTGAAGGCTAAATAAGTCCTCTGAGTAAATGGTATCATGGCTGAGACTAAGAACTACAATTATACCTACTTAGAGCCAAACCCGAAGCAAAAACTAAATTAAAATGGCTGAAAAAATACAGATACACAGGTAGATAAACAGACACACAAACACTTTGCCTTTACATATATATATATAATCAATTTTCTGCACTATTGTATGAACTGCAACCTTGAAACTTCTGAATATCGTTTCTCATGTTTTTTTCTATGAGTGTATCAAATTTGATTAAAATCGGACCATTCCTTCTATAACCTGATTTTTTCGATTATCGATTTTCGATATTTATCGGGGGTACCACGACACAAAGCCTAGCTAAGAATACTCGCAGACGCTTATAATACAACTGTGTAAATTTTCAAGAAAATCGGTTCAGCCGTTTTGGAGTCTATAAGTAACGGACACACACAGACAGACACACACACAGACAAAGTTCAATTTATAAATAAGTTTAGATATATTTTTTACGCTTTGGTTTTCTCAACAGAAAGTCGACTTAAGAATATAACAAAAATAAATTGCCGTTATATAAAGAACAACAACCACGATAACTGATTTTGAAAATTTACTTTTGAAAGAAAATAATTTAATTCAAAAATTCAAAGGAATTTGGTAAACACTAGAAAAACGGCGGTAAATATTACGACCTTAATAAATTTTGCTGATCTGAAAAGTAATATTTTCTTTATAAAATTTAGTAAAAAATATGTCATTGAATGTCATCGCTATCCACTACTTTTTCCATCTTTCTGGTACCAGTTTAATTCCACGACAGAAAAAAAATGACTTTTTGTTAAATATTCTTTACACGATATTTTTGACAATCATGAAATTTTTGAGAATGAAGTGTTTTGCGCTTGGGGAGAAATTTGAGTGAAATGTATTTTGTTGAAAGAGGTCAGCTAGGTGCGCAAAAAAAGAAAAACATTTCGCATTTGGATTTTTATTTTGTCTAGCCAGATCAGAGGTTCATGTCCCACATTTAAGTTGTACCGGATGATAGCTGTCAATGGCGCTGAAATGACGTGAAGCTGAGAGTTAGAAAATCTTTAGTAGTAATTTTGATTTTGAGAGTCTGGACATAACCGTTGAAGCGTACGGTTAAGTAAAATCAAGTCTCGTCGAGGCGGGTGCGGACAGCTCTGACCAAGCAGTCTCCTGACCTTTGCCATATTACCGAAGATGTCTTTATATGAAAAAGGAGAATAAAATATATTTTATATTTTATTTACTTTTCGGTCTGCTCCTGTTGTTCTAGACGAAGATGATTGTTGCAGATTGTGTTTGTTGTTGGCGACGGTGCAGAAGAAAGGACAAATAAAATTATGAAGAATATGAAAATGTTATGTGAAACTAATTTTTGTGAAGAAGTCTGGTTGAGTGGTCCCGGACAGTGATCTATGATTTGAAAAGTTTAATCGTCGCCTGAATTTGTTGCGGACTTTGAAGTTTAATAGTCGCCTAAGAAATTTGAGAACAATCGCCGTAGTGGCGACAATAAAAACTTCTGAGTATATAAAGTTTAATTTCCGTCAACATTCGACATTGTGTTTACTGCAGTTATTGTCCAGTTTCCTTATTCATCGTTCGTCCAGATTCCGACCATGCTCCCAGCATTTTGTTTGAGAAGAATTATTTCCATCAAAAAAGCGACTCTATAACATAACATTTTGAAGCTAAACGCAACTCGACTCATTTTTTTTTTTCATCTTTTTTTAAAATCATATCACCCCGAGCAAGGCGGTAACGCCACTGATGCGCAAGGGGCTACGTAAGAGTGAAAAGATTGGAAAAGAGAAAGCCGAAAACCACATTCTAAACAGGGAACAAGGGATGAGCCTCTTCACCTGTTCAGTAGACATGGGGGGAGTGTGAACCGGGCGATAGTTTAGTCTATCTACTCCAATTGAGAAGAAAAAAAAAAGAAAAAAATTAAGAAAAGAGTGAAAAGATTGGAAAAGAGAAATACGGAAACCACATCCTAAACAGGGAACAAGGGATGAGCCTCTTCACCTGTTCAGTAGACATGGGGGGAGTGTGAACCGGGCGATAGTTTAGTATATCTACTCCAATTGAGAAGAAAAAAAAGAAAAGAGTGAAAAGATTGGAAAAGAGAAAACCGGAAACCACATCCTAAACAGGAAACAAGGGATGAGCCTCTTCACCTGTTCAGTAGACAGTCTTCTATCTGTTAATATTGGGTTAATCTAAGACACATTTGCATTTTGTTTTGTTTTGGAAAGACAATTCCAACACAGTAAAATTACGGCGATATATATCAAAGAAAACAGAATAGAAATGATGACTAAGATATACACAGACAGACGACCGCAAATCGTCATGGAATGTGATACTGGAAACAAAAATACAGAAAACAGGACATTTGAGAGCGAAAGAAAATTGGTATTTTGAGAGATGAAGCTTGAAATCAAAAGAATGACAGAGGTATATGTCAAGAGGATTGACTTTATACCTATTTCCCGCGTATATGCATTATTTCTTAAAGATAATAATCAATATTTACACTATTTACATTGTTTAGACTGTCGTCCTTATCTATAGTATCATATTCACCTATTCATCAAAATCATCATATATTATCATATTCATATCGTTTCGACCGTTGTATTCTTCGGCTTTCTACAGATGATATACGTTGGAATTTTAAACCAAATCTTTTATTTCCTCCACCGAGTATATCGTTCTAACTCCTCGTACCATACCTTTTCAACTATTTCTATTTATTATTCAACTACGGGTAATTTCTTTTCGTACGCGCTCAGAATTCCCTACATGAAACTCGGCCTTGAGGCACATCCCACATTTTTGGGTAGACTCGGGTAAATACCGAGTCTCTTGAATCCCGACAAGAATGCAGAATTCACCTTCAAGAAAATCCTAAAGACACACGTCCTCGCCGACATTAATAAATTTCATAATTGAATATTTGTTAATTTTACGCAGTTGAGATTCAATCTCTGATTTTTTAGTTTATACAAGAATATATTACAGTAGAATTGAATTCTGTATAGCAATTCGGTCAGTATGAACATTGAATTTACAAAAGTGAGAGCGACAGAGACAGAGAGTATTGCAGTTTTATATATATATATATATATATATATATATATATATATATTTTCTTTTCATTTCTTACCTTCAACACTGATATGTCTCGCAAAGGGGATATATAGATTATTTGAAGTAACTAAGTGGTTGTGGCAATGTAACCGGGTAGGATGTGTGCTGTGGTGCAGTGGATATCGGCTCGGAACAAGAAATCGGGGGGCCGAGTAATAATTTGACTCTTCATCCAGCTATGGGTTAAATAACAGGACAGATTGGATTCTATAGCCTTGGCTGACAACCAGTCTACCGCAGAAAGCAATGGCAACCTACTGCGGGATAATCTTCTGCCCAGTTAGTCATGTCTCTTTCTAGACATGATCGCCCAAGCGAGTTTCACGTCTGGCACTTAACTGACTGACTGAACCGGGTAGGACAATGTAGCAAGTAGCCGTCAGGGACTGGTACTCGTCGTAGTCGTATGCAATATGCTTAGGTGTACGCTTATGCAATAGGTGTAGCTATAGGTGTTCCAATAGGCGTAGTCTTAGTCTGTATTTGTAGCTGACACCAGCCAATCATATTACTGTGAGGCGAAACCCATGTTTATTCATATTCACTACATCAAACACTAAGACATAGAAATTAGGCAGTCATCTAAAAAAAAACTTAATAAAATAATTTAACATTTGGAAATTTTCATTTGTTTGTACTTCCGAGATGAGGTATTGTGGTGATTGACGCTATTTCCATTTTTCGGACTATTGCGTCCTCATCTTAATTGAAATTTAACGACGTTTCGATTGTTGTGTGCTCAGGTCTTTGTAGGTAATATACGTTCGAATTTTGACAAACATTTCAGTTTAAACTGTTCCTAGCTTCTCGTTTTAGCACCCAATCCAAACTGCAGTTGCGAGAAATCTAGGATGTGTCATATAGTAAAAAAAATGAAGTTTCCATAAATACAAATACATTGTAAAAGAAATCTCAAATGCTTTTTAAGCTACTTGTATTAAAAAGAAAATATACAAAACTAAGCCAGCTCAACATTTTGCCAAATGCAGCCACAAATGAAACACAAAATGCCTTCAAACGGATTAAAAGTAAAATCACATTCTCAGAACATCTTTTCTGTAATCACTAACTACCCGGTGGTTCGCGCTGGTGTTTGGGCCAGCGATACACATCGGGTTGTCTCAGTTTCACTCTGAAAAGCATAAGGCTTTCTCTTTTCCAATCTTCTCACTTTGTTTTTCTTTTCTTTCAATTGGAGTAGATAGATCTATCTATCGGCCGGTTCACACTCCACCCACGTCTATTGAACAGGTTAAGAGGCTCATCCCTTGTTCCCTGTTTAGGATGTGGTTTCCGGCCTTCTCTTTTCCAATCTTCTCACTTTGTTTTTCTTTATTTTTCAATTGGAGTAGATAGATCTATCTATCGGCCGGTTCACACTCCACCCACGTCTATTGAACAGGTTAAGAGGCTCATCCCTTGTTCCCTGTTTAGGATGTGGTTTCCGGCCTTCTCTTTTCCAATCTTCTCACTTTGTTTTTCTTTATTTTTCAATTGGAGTAGATAGATCTATCTATCGGCCGGTTCACACTCCACCCACGTCTATTGAACAGATTAAGAGGCTCATCCCTTGTTCCCTGTTTAGGATGTGGTTTCCGGCCTTCTCTTTTCCAATCTTCTCACTTTGTTTTTCTTTATTTTTCAATTGGAGTAGATAGATCTATCTATCGGCCGGTTCACACTCCACCCACGTCTATTGAACAGGTTAAGAGGCTCATCCCTTGTTCCCTGTTTAGGATGTGGTTTCCGGCCTTCTCTTTTCCAATCTTCTCACTTTGTTTTTCTTTTTTTTTTCAATTGGAGTAGATAGATCTATATATCGCCCGGTTCACACTCCACCCACGTCTATTGAACAGGTTAAGAGGCTCATCCCTTGTTCCATGTTTAGGATGTGGTTCCCTGTTTTATCCTTTCCAATATTTTCACTGTTACGTAGCCCCCTGCTCATCAGAGTCGTTATCGCCTTGCTCGGGGTGATACGATTAAAGAAAATAAGTCATCTCTTCACAGCATACACAATACATAGGGTCGGTATCATCTAAAGTTCTTATTGTCTTCAGCAAGTAAATGTTGCTAACAAGTCGTAATATTGCAATTACGAACTGCAGCCTTCATTTTTATGTTATCAATTTACAACCCAAAACAAACTTCCACTGGAATGAAAAAAGTAAAATTTACTCTAAGATCTAGGATTCCTGTTTTTATCGTCATTACTTTATTGTGGACTCACTTAGTTAAAAACAAGAATATTCAAATCTCGAAATTCAAAATCCTCACAAAGGGTCTACGTATCTTTAGGCGGATACTGAATTCCATCTCATTGCTTACGATCTAAATAATGCCTGAAAAATCATAACACGAGTTATGGACATTTATCTTAAAAATGTAATACCATGGAGGTAGAATCTAATCTGCCAATTATAAATTAATTAAAATCACCAAATAAATGACTTGTCTGGTGGGGTGGGGTCTGAAACAAAACACGTTTAAACTTGCAAACAAATAGGACATTTGGGTATTGTTAAAATGGAATCGTAAAACGGATTTGAATAGATTTTTTAGATTGAAAAAGGCATGAATCCAAATGTTTCTTAACTTTTAAACCTTCTTCTAGTTCTACAAGAAATTTTAGAATTGATACTATTTGCAGATCAGGCTTTCGTACGTGTATCGAATAACGCTTCATTATTGCTGGCCTTTTTAATATATTTGTCTATATTTCTGAGATTAGTTAGCATTTACAGGATTTCCATTATTTGGACTATTGTCCTTATCTTTGTTGCCATTTGTACGACGTTTCGGCCGATGTACTCCCCGGATTTCTTCAGGTGCTAGGATTTCGAACAGAACTCTTTATTACAACCATTGGAGTATATGAACTCCATTCCTTGCGGAAAGCCGCGATTGGAAGTCATGAGTTATCTCCCTCTAACCCTGTAAGTTACTTGCTCACCACTGCTGAACTCACAATTCTACTGGCTACAGCAGTGGTGAACAAGTAATTTACAGGGTTAGAGGGAGATAACTCATGATTTCTAATCGAGGCATTTTAATATATATTTATAAATTCTTGATAAAATTAAGAGAAAAAGCTAAAAGGTTATAAGTGCTGACCTGGCATGTCAGATTCAGTTATTTTTTTCTATAGCCGTATCGTACATTTCTCAGTGTTTTTTTCTGAAAAAAAAATTCATGGTAATTGTTTTGATGATTTTACTTTTTGGTATTTTGAATTCAAGAATTTAGTCGTTGAACTATTTTTTCTGGCTTGTCTCATCATTTTACAGTAGAAATTGCTAGATGTCCACCGTAAGTTCCATTCTATTAGTTTCTTCTCATTTATTTCTCGCTCGTGGAACACGTTTTGACCACTTGTTTTCCTATCGACTGCAAACTTAAAAAAACAATTATATGCACTGTCGTTCGTCCTCTTTCCTCATCTTTAAGTTTACTCTCCGATTCGTTTACCTCTTATTAACTCCTGACGGATTCGTGTCTTCTATTAATACAATAGAAAGATTGCGAAAGATGGGGAAAATTGAAGTCAGCATTTGTTGTCAATTTTATAACAGAGCATCCTTCATTTTACTGAAAGAAATCCTGAAAGTTTCTGAATCTTAATTTTAGCAACTTATACCTATCAGGATGTAAGCTGAGATGCAGTGGATATCGACTCGGAAGAACAAATCGGAGAGCCGATTTCGAATTCAAGTCGAATTCCGTGCATTCACATACGCACCAATACCCTTGGGAAATGTAATAATTTAACTCTTCATCCAGTTATGGGTTAAATAACGGGACAAATTGGGTTCTCTAGTCTTGGCTGGCAAACAGTCTACTGCATGAAAGCAATGGCAATCTAGTGCTATATAATCTTCTTCCCAGTCAGTCATGTCTCTTTCAAGACATGATCGCCCAAAGCGTGTATCACGTATGGTACTTAACTGACTGAATGAATATAATATTTAGAATCATAATTAAAGCTTTTACTGGACATAAAATGGAGGATCTGTTTTCTATTGTTATGGATTAATAAACTGATTCCGTAGTAATTATATTTAATATAATAATGTAATATAATCTATCACTTCTCCCTTCAGCTATGAATTAAATGGCAGGAAAAATTGGGTTCTGTAGCTTTGGATGCCAACCAGTCTACCGCAGAAAGCAATGATCCCACTGCGGGATCATTCTGTGCAGTCAGTCATGTCTTTTTCGAGTCATGTTTGCCCAAAGCGTGTATCAAATAGGGATGTTCACTGATTGACTGATACCTACTTAGTTTTTCCTCAGGTCTTTATGAGGAATAGGCTTTTTCTACCGTGATATCTCTGATTTTCATTGGGGATGGGGAAATCATAATTATCCTTTTTTATACATCAAACACGTCAATTATTAGTTTACAAATTACACTTATTTGAGTGAAGCTACTGTTGCACATTTTCAAAACATTGGAAAAATCTTACTTTCGTGTGTTGATAAAGCATTGCTTTCTGGTGGGAAAAAACATTGTTCAAGCAAGCAACGGTTAAGAGGTGGTATGCTGACTTTAGACGCAGTCGTACAGGCAGAAATGATACAGAACGCTCAGGTCGCCCAAAATTAGTAGCTGTTCTCAAAAACACAAAAAGTTTTCGAGTATTGATAAAGCATTGCTTTCTGATGAAAAAATACTGTTTAAGCAAAACAATGTGTTGATAAGTGTTATACGGATTCTGCTTCGTCGGAAACAGTGGTTAAAAGTGGTATGCTAGCTTTAAATGTGGTCGTACAGACACAAATGTTGCTTAACGCACAATGTGCCCAAAATCGGAAAAGAAGTGGAGCACATCAAAAGGAAGTGTATTCACCATTTTGTATGAACATTTTATAATAAGAAAGCTGTGTTCAAATTAGGTGCCGTGTTTGCTCACAGTCGATCAGAACAACAACGGCTCGACGTTTTATAGCGTTCTTTGCAACTGATTCTACGTAACTAGAAGAAGGTTTTCTGTAAATATGTGACGATGGATGTAATATGGACCCACCACTTCACCCAGGAGTCAAATCAGCAGCCCGCTGAGTGGAGAGCAGCAGGTGAAAGCAAACATCAGTAGATAAGGTTTTGACCTACCTATTTTAGAATGCGTTAGCTATTTTGTTTATCGATTACCTTGAGAAAGAAAGACTATCAATAGCAAGTATTATATAGCATCATTAATGCGACTGAGGGAACATATCGCCTGAAAACGGCTACAAATGAAGAGGAGAAAGTGATCTTTTTTCAAGGCAACGCACCATGCCACAAGTTGCACGCAATTATGGTAATTTGACTTCGAATTGGTCCCGCATCAACCCTATATGCCAGATTTGGCATCCATCAAATACAAGCTGTTTGCAGATCTCAAAAGAATTTCACAGGGAAAGAGATGTGGCTCTAATGAAGAAGTAATATCGGAATCTGAGGCGTATTTTGAGGTAAAAGACAAATCTTTCTACAAGTAAAAGCAACAAATTGTTACAGAAGCGTTGGAATCAGAGTATCACCCGAGAAGGAGATTGTGTTGATGAATAAAGCCGAATTTTGGCTAAAAGATTTTGTTTTATTAGTTAGGCCCATGATGTAATGAGTGATGCATTATTAATCCGTGCCATCAGTCTAAGAAGTCCCGCCAGAGACCACGCTTAATTGAATAGTTCTTGAACATTTCAACCCAGATGTGCGGCCAATAACCACACCTATGCAACCACATTTTGACTATAGCCTATCATGGAATTGATGATGATGCTGATGATGATGATGATGATGATGATGCAAATTCCCAAATAATCTGCATTATACTTTATAAACGGGTATCTAAACGGGTATATAAACGGGTATATACGTATAAATGAAGAATGCGGGTAAGATAGATTATATAGATTACTGTTCGTTTTGATTGGATGCGTAGGTGAAAATTTGAGTGTCGTAGTGAGACACTAGGTATATTATTGGCGAGTGAATAAAAGAAAACAGTAAAAAGTGAACGAAAGAAACAAATCTGAAACGAGGCTGGCCACGATAATGCACAAAATGAATGGAGAAAATTATACGGTTATTGAAATGCTTTCTTTTATTTACAATTAGATCTAATTGATCTGTCATGAAATGAATTAAGCCAGCTGCAGGGGCGACTTTGAGTATCATTAGAAGCCAAATACTTTTTTCCCAGGCATCTCCTGTATTAGATACTCATTAAACACTCACACTTTTTGATATTTTTCACTTTCAAGATACTGTTCTTTTTCACCAAAGTTAATTCATTACAATATTTAAAAGAGCCTCTCAATATATACGGTTAACAAATAAAATTATGATTACGCCCGAGATAGGTAAGGTTTGATTTGAAGCTGTTAATGTTGTAGCATTCGTCGAATTATCCTCGCGGAAGTATGTCCCATGTAGTAACTGCTTTTTTGAAGAATCACTGTGAATGAAGATATAAACCTTATTTTTTTTAATTGGAATACAAAGAGAATAAGGATTCTGTAACCCTGCGTATAAAACATAGTAGATCTTACCAGTGTAGGGGTACAAAAATTTTATTGTCACCCTTTTGGTGGGTTAAGTTACGGCCGGTAGATGGTTTCAGAGGATAGAGTGAACAATGGTAGATGCGATTTAGAGCCCACAGAACAAGGATCTCCTAAGCGCAGAAAAGTTGTCCTTACAGGAAAAACCACATGACTTTACCAAATTCATATAGAAACCACCACAACTCTAGTTTCCTTTTCGGGAAATATTACAAGTAAGGATATGTGGTTTTACACACTGTTTTATTGCTGCATATATCATATATCTTCTTTGTGTGAGACACATCAATATAAGTAGATATAGTTTTGTGTAAGTCTTAGTGGCATAAAAGTCTCTGTTTGTCATTCCATTTACTCGCATTTATTCTGTTCAGTCTGTAAAGTACGGTGTTATAATATCACGGATATAATAATGTTCATAATAGCGGAAATGGTGACCATGACCCTATTTTATTTACTTGACAATGTATCCATAGTAGCCTATATATATATATATATATATATATATATATATATATATATATATATTGTATCGGGGAACAGATAATTTTCGTAACAAATACTGTTAAATATAAGAGACAATGAATGTTTGTTATGTTTAATCATGAACCGTTCTAAACATCGTATTTTGGCTTTAATTTCAGGTGAAGATAAAGACAGATTCTCTAACATTTGGATATTTTTTTATTAAAAAGTATATTAGCCCATAACTTACAAGAGACTTAAGAAGAAATTTGGTTGAAAATACAAAAATACTATTTGAATCAAAATATCAAATGCAACTCGCTATAAGAGAGGCACTATATATCAAACAATTTTCTGCGACCATCAACCTTACACAATTTAACAGGGGAAACAGGGTTTGGAAAATTAAATAAAATTAGACAGACGCTCACATGTTGCCTACCGCACGCATCACGTGACATCTAAAAAACCTTCTTTTCAAAAACAACACTAAAAACAGAAAAAATACATTACAATCAATTATGAGGACGTAACAACACCGGAAAAAATAACATCCTTGAAAATAACCTGTGAAAAGGCTGAAAGCGCTTGGAAAGCCAAAAATGACGGAACGTTTTTACATTCCTTATCTCCGGCAAAAAAGAAACATGTAAGAATACTGAAAAAATTAAATCAAAAATTAATAACATATTTAAAGAAAAGATTACTGCCCAATATATATATATATATATATATATATATATATATATATATATATATATAATTGTTTCATACTGAATTTCTGGTCCTAATAGGGTTAAACCACTATACATTTGTATTAAAAAGTGTTCTATACAGTTACATTGTAGACCCTTTGAATATTTTTCATTTTTAAACGAGTTATTTATTTTATAACTCCTTTAAAAATGAAATATATATATATATATATATATATATATATATATATATATAATGATAATAATAACTACTTAGACTCTGTAAGAATGCACTCCGTAAATTTATGCCAATATAAACTTTCGAAAAAACCATTAACAAACAGAACCTAAATCCGTTACAATCCGGCGTACTAAGTCGTCGGATAAAAGAAACCAGCGGAACAAGAACAAACATTCAATATTTCGCAGTAAAGACAAAAAACCCAAACGGAACCAAACACAAGAAAAAGTGCTCAATACGAAAGTACTAAAATACAATTGTAGAGCAAAAAAACACGAAAAGTCTAAAGTGAGCCAAAACCTACCGCGGTTTCACACTACGGATCGTCAGGGAAAAGCCTTTTCCCTGACGATCTGTAGTGTGAAACCGCGGTAGGTTTTGGCTCACTTTAGATTCGTGTGTATATATATATATATATATATATATATATATATATATTCTGTTTTTTAAAACATAAGTTATTAAAGTTTATCTGTGATATTTTGTGTCAAATAATTTTGTTTGTCGACTTTTCAAAATTATGAATAATACTTCTCAAATAGTTACAAAGTATCAGGCGAAATATGGTCAAAATATTTCAAATTTCTTACGTCATCAAGATAGATAGAGACAAATAGTAAGTTTCATAGAACTAATGAGTGTATTGAGGCAAGCAAGATATTTATACTTTAAGAGCAAGCATTTTCTCACACACACTCACACACACATATGTATATATATAAATGAGTTAGTGGCTTGAAGAATGTATTTTAATGCGTTTAATTATATTTTGAAATATTTTATGAGACATTTGTTTCGCGTTGAATATGAATTAATTAGGGTATAGTATGTGCTTAAAATATTTTCTTTGTACTTCTCGTCATATAAATATGCCAATCTGATTGCACAAGTAAACACCTGTTGAGAAGGCACCAGTTACTTAAGTTCGTTCTAGCAGAAGCCATGAAAGTATTTATAGAACAGACAAAGGAAAGCCACATTTCGTCGGTGGGGTAGTGGCTGCAGTCGAGCCGCCAAGCCAGTACCTATCACATTACTGATTCTCCTTTGGAGCCTGTCGAGAACACTGAAGTGAACGGCAGAGGCGCCTGACCATATACAGCTGCAGTACTCCATGCATGGACGAATGGTTGACTTGTATATATGCAGGATGGATTAAGTAGCATGTCCTAGATTGGTCATAAAGCTAATGGCTTTTGATATTGATATCGATTAAGAAAAAGGAAATGCTTTTCCCCATGTAGATGCATTATTCAGATTACATTTTAAAAGGAAACTAAACGACAGCGTATTATAAAATAAGGAAAATCACTTTGTCGTGTGTATAAACTAATGTTCTGCTGATAAATCGATTTGTTTCCGAAAAATTACAGGATCCAATATTAAGTAAAATCTGATCAAAATTAAATAATAATAAATTTAGATAATTTTTCAGAAGCGAAAAAGACCTAAAAAAATTAGAGCATAAGTTAAATGTACAAAACGGTGTTGATTTTAATAGAAATTTAAATTGTTGGAATTTAAGAAATAATGGAAATTCTGTCATAATATATGGACATTGCATCTAAAATAGAAATATATATATATTTTTTTTTAATCATTTCACCCCGAGCAAGGCAGAAATGCCACTGATGAGCGGGGGGCTATATAACTGTAAAAAAGATTAATTAGAAAAGAGTGAGGAGTACAAACTACTTAGAAAGGAGCAATAGAAAGCTGAGAATGCAGGTGCGATGACAGACACATAGGTGGAGAGAAAGGGAAGGATATATGGGGGTAGGGAGAGAGCTAGAGTCCAGTGGTTAATAGATGAGTATTGACATTGCATTTAAATTTCTGGAGGTTGTAGCAGGAAATGTGAGAGAAGGAGCTGCAGGAGTAGAATTGTCGTCTGCATTTGGCTAACCTGACAGTGAATGGGTGGGACCCAGTTGCCAGTCTGGTTGCACGAGTAAGCACCTGTTGAGGAGGCACCAGTGACTTAAGTTCGTCCGAGCAGAAGCCATGAAAGTATTTATAGAACAGACAAAGGGAGGCCACATTTCGACGGTGGGGAAGTGGCTGCAGACAAGCGGCCAGATCAGTACCTATCACATTACAGACTCTTCTTTGGAGCCTGTCAAGAACACCGAGGAAAACGGCAGGGGGGCCTGACCATAAATGGCAGCAGTACTCCATGCACGGACGGATGGTTGACTTGTATATATGCAGGATGGATTCAGGCGGAAAAAAACATCCTGGCCCGACACAGTGACCCAACCTTCTTAGCAGTGGATTTAGCTATGGACTCGATGTAGTAGTTCCATTTGAGATCAGAAGAGAGGGTAAGGCCGGGGAGGCGTAGTGTATTGTTCTCAGGGAGAATCGCTTGGTTCATGTTTATGGGAGGCAGGAGAGGTTTCCTGTGATGATTGACAGACAACAGCTTGGTCTTAGATGCATTGAAATTGACAAGCTACTTCTTGCCTCAATACACCACAGTGTAGATCCCTTTCAAGGTCAGCATCGAGATTATGTTTGTCCACCACGACGGGTTTCTTAGTGATGCGAATATATGTGTGTGTGTGTGTGTGTGTGTGTGTGTGTGTGTGTGTGTGTGTGTGTGTGTGTTTATGCGTGTGCTTTGATTTCAGACATGCGCGGTCTTTGTTTTTTTTTATTATTTTGTCTCTTACACGGTATAGTTGTGTCCGTTAGGCACACTCCGTGAATAAAAATACCATGAAGTAATTCCCTCCACCAGAAAACGGCATAATGTACTTTTTGTAGTCATGTCAGAAGTTTCGATACGAACATTCAATTGGAGTAGATAGACTAAACTATCGACCGGTTCACACTCCACCCACGTCTGTTGAACAGATGAAGAGGCTCATTCCTTGTTTCCTGTTTAGGATGCTGTTTCCGGTTTTCTCTTTTACAATCTTTTAACTCTTTTTTTTTCTTTTCTTTCTTTTTTTTCTTTTTTTCTTCAATTGGAGTAGATAGACTAAACTATCGCCCGGTTCACACTCCACCCACGTCTATTGAACAGGTGAAGAGTCTCATCCCTTGTTCCCTGTTTAGGATGTGTTTTCCGGTTTTCTCTTTTCCAATCTTCTTACTCTTACGTAGCCCCCTGCACATTAGTGGCGTTATCGCCTTGCTTGGGGTAATATGATTAAAAAAAAATCAGATTGATTGTGTGTCAATCTTAGGAGAGTGCAGAAAATTCAAAACGTGTTGGAAGAAAACAAATCCCAAATTTGTTGGTGATAGCCTCAGACTCAACACGGATCTCTACATCAAATGCCTTTAGACGGTAGTGCTGTCCTGGTTAGAGAGGGTTGCTGCTGGCAACTAGAATATGCACCCTGCTGCCCAAGAGGAAGGAGCCAGACATGTCTGTCAGACCACAATTTCTACGACAACCTCACCCCTAACATCTAAACACCTAAGTTTCAAGAGCAAAACCTACTTGATTATTATGTGTTGGAAGCTGTTGAGCGAGAGAAAAAGAAAACTCCTTGTAACATTTTAGATTAACTGAGGGCAAGGGTTATGGCAGCATTCACCAAATTAAACAAAAGGAAAATCTAGAGGAATGGCAAGAGTTGTCTGGAGGCCGTATTTGGAGCAAATTGCGATTATATTAACATATCTACACTTTTCTATTTCACGATATTAGTGTATAATATTGGTAGATATATCTGTTAAAATCATACGTCTTATTGTATTCAATTTTGCAATTTTGAAAATTTATTATGCAATTTTGAAGATTTATCGAGTGCAACCTAGGGTCCGATGAATACATTGTCATCTAATATAATCAAAATCCATATATATATCCGAGTGAATACAGAACGAAGAATTCTTTCTACGTCCAAAACATTAATTTAAAACAGTGCACGATATATAATTTTCTATATAAAGCTGTGAATATTTATTATAAATTATATTTTAGAACATGTACATAACTTCTCTATATATAATCGCTACGAAGGCGCGTCCGTTTCTGCATCGGAGTACCGATGCTTCGTCAGGTGATGTGGTACTGGGAATCCTTTTCATTTTCATTTATGTCGTTTTGTTAGGGGTATTGGCTGGGGGGGTGATATTGTGATATTTCGTTGACAGTTGGAATTTTTTGTGGAGAGTGTTAGTGTGTGTTGGTGGGTGTTAGCAAGATAATGTAGTCAGTCTGTGACCGTTGGAATTTATTAGTTGGTGCGGATATTTTTTTGGTTTATTTTTGTTTTTGCAGCGTCTTTACAATCGGTGTAAGTTTGCATGTTTAATCTTAATATTGTCTTATATTTTTCATTTTTGATTTTTACATCATTGTTTGGGAATCGCTTTCTCTATTTAATTTTTAATTTTAAATCATTGATTTTAATTAGATCATTTTTTGGAAATCATTTTCACTATTAAATTTGTAAGTTTTAATTTTCTATTCTCATATACATTTCTATTCTCATATCTGGTCTATATATGATTCGATTTGTTATGGTTATGGTTATTAACCTTACTGTAATTTTATTTATGGTTATTAACCTCGCTCTAATTATGGTTATAGTTATTGGCCTTACTCTAATTATGGTTATTGACCTTCTAATTATGGTCTTTAACCTTACTTTATAATTAACATTGGTCAACATCAATTGTGGTTATTAACCTCACTTTATTAGTTAAAACTAATAATGGTTCTACACCTTATTTTAATTCTTAACTTCTATTTTCATATCTATTCAATATATAATTGATCTTATTTTGGTTATGGTCATGGTTATTAACCTTAATTGATCCTATTCTAATATTGATTATTAACCTTACTCTAATTATGCTTATTGACTTTACTAATTGTAGCTATTAACTTTACTTTCTAATTAATCTTAATTAATACCAATTATGGTTACCAACCTTACTCTTTTAGTCAATACTAATTATGGTTATACACCTTATTTGTAGTTAATATTAAACCTTGTAAAATTTTTTTATATATACACATATGTATATATACACCTATATGTATGGGTCCTATTCTTGGCTCTTGTAGTGTTTTCTTAGCATGATTGTAATGTTAGCTCTCTGATGTGCTTGCAGTTTACTGTGATTTCATGCCTCTGGTTTAAAAGCTTGTTACTGTTCATATATTTAAGTATCTCAATTGTTTCTTGAAGACAGAGGAAACATGGTTCCTTTATAGATTTAGGTGTCCTTGCTTGTTTAAGGATTTTCCATTTAACTCTAGGTGTTTTATTTTCGTTTTTGAACTTCCAAAAATATTTGGAGAGAGATGTCATGTTTTGTTTTTCTTTGTAATGGAAGGATGACAGGTGATTATAAAATCGCTTTTTAAATACGTTCATGGTATTTCCGATGTACATTTTTTCATCCTTAGGATTCTCCATGGATGAGATCGAACAAATATATATCAGGGATTTCGTTTGACATTTGTTGTTCATGGGACATTGGTTAGGGTTTCTACAGTTACAGGGGTTGTAATTATGGGTCGGATTGGTATTAGTGTTGGACTTATTTTTGTTGTCTGTTTTTAATATTGTGTTGTTATGTACTTTAATTATTTTTTCTAGATTATTGGCGCAGCTATAGCTTAGTTTAATTGTATTCTTATTGAATATTTTATTTATAGGGTTATTTTTGGGGAAATGCTCATCTATTAGTTGAAGAAATTTATGTCCCAGTTTGAAGTTAATTGATTGATTAAAAAGAGGGTTATACCATATGATTTTTCGGTTCCTATTTTTGCTCTTTGAACTTCTGAAGTTTTCCACAAAATTGATTTTTGATGATTGATATCCGCTATCCATTAGGATTTTATCGTAAATTACCTTGTGTTTATTGAATATTTCTTTACTGGATGAGTGTGTGATAATGTGGCGTTCCATTGATGATGGCATGTGTTTGATAATGGATGGTGGGTGGTTAGAGTTGGGGTTTATATATATAGGGTTCGAATTGTTCTTCATGTAAGGTTGGAAAGTGTTCGATACTAAGTCTAATGTTATGTCTAAGAAGTCTAATTTAAGCCAAAATACGACGTTTGGAACGGCTCATGATTAAGCATAATAGACATTCATTGTCTCTTATATTTAACAGTATATGTTTAGAAAAACAATATAAATAGCAAATCTAAATGAATAAGAACGAAGAATATAATTCCAACAATCAAAATATTAATTTAAAACAGTACTCAATATGAAAATAGAGCAATGAATTTTATTATCAATTATTATTACAACTTTCTCGTAATTAGTACATTGCACATGTTCTAACGTAAGACTGATTTTTTTGTAGTTTTGATATTCATTGTAAAAGAGAAGTGTCTATTTTTCTGAACAATATTCTTGATATTCAAATACAGCCAGTACATTTTTGCTCTGTTTATAAATGATAAACTGTATGAAAAACATACTGAAAAAAAGGTTGTATCATAGTTTTTGATTGACCATACTGAGTCAAATTGTTCGTCATTTAAATGTCTGCGGACAGCAGAACCAATGAAAATCCCAGTCAGTGGATCACAAATTTTCTCACACACACACACACACACACACACACACACACACACACACACACACGTTCCGGAAAACATAAATAAATAAATTTACACTTTAAAGTTTAAAAATCTTTCTTATATAAACCAGCTTACTGCCGTATCAGGTTGAATACACCGGTTCTCGCTCAATCACCGAAGTTGAGCCTGGTCAGTACTTAGATGGGTGACCGCTTGGGAATGCCAGGTGCTGTAAGCATTTAGTAACGGATGTGCATTGTGATGCAGAGGATATCAGCTCAGAAAGAGAAATCGTTGAGCCGAGTTCGAATTCCAATTGAATCTCTGCATTCACTTAAGCATTGGCACCGTTGAGAAAAGTATTAATCAGTCCCTTCCCTCCAGTTATGAATTAAATAACAGGGTAGGAATTGGGGATCCTGCCCTTAAAAACAAAATCCCAATGAATCTTGACACTGGAAAAGAAAAATGTATTACTAGACACAAAAACTTATATAAAAAAAACAACAATAAATTGTTGAAAGAAAAAGGTATTGTTAGCAATAAATAAATAGAATTTAGTTGGCAATAAACCACTGCCGAGTTTGATATGACATAAAACAAAACAACCAGCCAAAATTATATAAACAAATCACAAAAAATTAGACCCTGTTTTTATGAGACATCAAATCAGTTATATTTTGAATTCTCTGGCCTGCTGCATTTGTCACGTCTTTGACTGTGAGACCAATGCGAATAGTATTTTAATTTCCGTATTATTGTTGACAATGATGATTTGGTCCCAATTGGAACAGTTTTTCAGAATTTAAAATGTTTCACTCACCTGCTTTGGGGATTTTGTGATATTTGCAATGCAAATCAAATTGTAAAATCATGGTTCTTGTCTTCTAGGTTCATTAAGATTTATTAAAAAATGAATGTTAACAAAATTTAAACACCATGAGACATTTTAGAGAGTAGACAATGAAAAAACAAGAAGCAAAGATATAGTTTAAGAGGCTCAGTAATGAACAGAAATCTGCACATAAAGGATTCTATTCATCACAATATATCTCCATTTATCTTCTGAGATAAGGTAATCTAAACTTATTTATAAATGGAACTTTGTCTGTGTGTGTGTGTGTGTGTGTGTGTGTGTGTATCCGATACCTATAGACTCTGAAACGGCTGAACCGATTTCTTGAAAATTTACACAGTTGTATTATAAGCGTCTGCGAGTGTTCTTAAGCAGGTTTTGTGTCGAGGTACCCCAGATAAATATCGAAAATCGATAATCGAAAAAATCGGGTTATAGAAGGAATGGTCCGATTTTAATCAAATTTGATACACTCATAGACAAAGACATAAGAAACGATATTCAGAAATTTCAAGGTTCCAGATCTTACAATAGTGCAGAAAATCGATAAAATATATATATAAAAGGCAAGATGTTTGTGTGTGTGTCTGTTTATCTACCTGTATGTCTGTATTTCTTTCAGTCCTTTTATTTTAGTTTTTGCTTCGGGTTTGGCTCTAAGTAGGTATAATTGTAGTTCTTAATCTCAGCCATGATACCATATATTCAGAGGATTTATTTAGCCTTCAAGATTCAGTTTACGACGAAAAATCTTATTTGATATTTGATATTGATATTCATTTTTCTTTAAGTCTACTGTTTCGCTTAAACTGGAAACAACTATTGATTTTTAGTCTTTCGTGCCAAAGTCCAAAGAGTCTGAGCTCCAGGACCATGGATTAGTTTTAAAGCTTTCATTTCACCCGAGCAACGGCGGGCTATACTGCTAGTATTTTATATTATTGACATTGTTTGAACAGTTGTAGTCATCTGTATTGCCATGTTCACGATATTTTAGTAGTTGTACGCTTAAGCCTTCTTTAGTTTCTAGGAATTTTGAACCTAACCATTTATTTCAATCACTGGGGTATATCATTCTCAATATTTTGGTTAGTTCCAGTAGCTTGACTCAAGTAACTCGTGAGTTCAATACCTGGCTGCAGCTGCAGTGAACGAATAGCATAGAGAATTGAGTTAAAGGGAGACAATTACATGGCATCAGGAAGTGGCGTCGCATGTGGAATGAGAATGTCATCCCCAGTGATCGAGATAAAGGGTTTGGTTCAAACCTCTTAGCGTCTGCACAAGCCCGGAGACTACAACGGCAAAAACGTCGTAAATAGGACACTAAAGATGAGGACAACATTCCGAACAATGTAAATAATGTATATCGCCGTTTGTTTAAAAAAGACTTTTTCCAAGATTAATAATTTAAACATCTCATACATATATTAGTCTACGGCTATATCGTGTTCAATACACCGGTTCCCGTCCGATCACCGAAGTTAAACAACATCGCGCCTGGTCAGTACTTAAATGGTGTGACCGTTTGGGAATACTAGGTGCTGCAAACGTAATGAGCAAGAATGGTCCACTGGTCCTCCAGGTTTGGGGGTTGGGTGCAGGGCTAACAACCCTGCCCTGTAAAATCAGATTGTTACAGCAACAAAAAGTTGCTGCCCTATGCACCATCTGGGTGTGACGGATAAATGATGATGATGATACATATATTAGGCGTTGTAAAATCGTGACCAGACTGTAAAAGAGATTCTTCTTTTAATTATTAAACTAGTCAGTCGAAAGATCTTACACTATTATTGGATGTTGTGTATTCTAGAGATATCAAATGCATTTTAAAATAAATACAACATTCTTGACTCTCAATTTCCTACCAGTCTTCGAAAGATATTCTAAACTCAGTAACTATGCTCATGTCTTATCGATTTATTTCTGCCTTAATGGCAAATCTATGCGGTTTGATAAGATTAAATTCGTAGCCGATCTAAAATAGAATTTATACACTGTTGATAAATAGGCCACGGAACGTTATTTAATGTTATTTTAACACCTTCAGAACGAAACTTTCCTCTTTTAATGGTCTGCAATAATACTTCCATCATTATTACTGGCTGATAACCACCAAGAGAATGACTCATTGTACCGACAAGGGAGAAATGTTTCAGCGGGAATATATTATATTGAATAAGTTCTTAGTTCTGCTGCTAGAAAAGTTCGTATTCTGTATCGTAATAAACTGTTATTTTTTTCTTGTCATAATCTTTTTATATGCATATAAATGGACTGTTCATCCTTGCTTTGAATATCGCTGCATATCTGTCTATATTTCTGAGATGAGGTAGTATTTACAGTATTTACATTATTCGAACGATTGCCTTCATCTTTGTTGCCATTTGTACGACGTCTAATAATAGATCATTTTATTTGTCTATATTTCTGAGATGAGGTAGTATTTACAATATTTACCTTATTTGAACTATTGTGATCATCTTTGTTGCCATTTCTACAACGTTTAATAATAGATCATTCTATTTGTCTATATTTCTGAGATGAGGTAGTATTTACAGTATTTACATTATTCGGACTATTGTCCTCATCTTTGTTGCCTTTTGTATGACGTTTAATAATAGATCATTCTATTTGTCTATATTTCTGAGATGAGGTAGTATCTACAGTATTTACATTATTCGGACTATTGTCCTCATCTTTGTTGCCATTTTTATGACGTTTAATAATAGATCATTCTATTTGTCTATATTTCTGAGATGAGGTAGTATTTACAGTATTTACATTATTCGGACTATTGTCCTCATCTTTGTTGCCATTTGTACGACGTTTAATAATAGATCATTCTATTTGTCTATATTTCTGAGATGAGGTAGTATTTACAGTATTTACATTATTCGGACTATTGTAATCATTTTCGTTACCAGTTGTGTATATAAACGTTGGTTGGTTCCTGTGTCTTGCACCAAATTGTTGTCAGTTCAACGTCAGTCTACAGCAGTGGTGAACAAGTAACTTACAGTGTTAGAGGGAGATAACTGATGACTAACAGAAGAGGCTCTAGGCCAGGAATAGAGATCATATACCCCAGTGAATGTAATATAGGATACGGTTAGACATTTCTAGCACCTGAAGAAAGCCGGAGCGTACAACGGCCGAAACTTCGTACAAATGCCAACAAAGATGAGGACACTAGCCCGAATAATTTAAGTACTGCTGCATATATGTTTTGATGATATATATTTAAAGGTTCTTGGTAATTATAAAGCCTTCCATTTTAGAGAATGGAATAATTGTATGATAATACTGGGAAGATTCTTATTCGGATTCTTCAAACGATGCGCAAAGGATATGTCTGTAGAAAGTCTATTGAACTTAAATAAAACATTTTTGAGATCAGATGTGCATAATTTTTATTTAAGTATTTTAATGATCGTAATAATGCTATAGAATTCGTTCTTCTATGTGCCCTGTCCTTGCAAGACGTAAGCGATCATGGCTCTCCACGTCTTCCTATCCCTTGTGGCCCGTAGTACATTTTCCCCTGTTACTCCACGCAACCCACATTCTGTCATCCACATATTCAGGCCCTTCAAAGATGTTATCCGCTACTGTCCTTTTTTTTCCCTCTATCTGACCTGACAGTATCAGGTTCTCCAAGCCCTCCTTCCTCATTTCATGACCCTCATTGCTCACATGCTCGGTCCATGATATCCAAAGCAACCTTCTGTAGAACCACATTTCAGCTGCTTCAAGTTTTTCGTTCATCTTTGATGATATTGTCCAACATTCACTGCCTTATTGAAGAACCGACATTACATAGCAACCCAGTTCTCTCCTCTTTGTTTATAGTGAGATTTTCCTGTGTCTTAATACTTTACTCAGCTTCTGGAACGCGTCTTTTGCCATGCCAATTCGCCTTTGGATCTGTGTGTCGCACGTTCTTTCTTTGTTTCTAGTGAAACATCTTCCTCATGTGCCTTGTCCTTTCACGACGCAGGCGGTCATCGACTTCCATTTGCCTCTGCCCCTTGTCCCTTAATATTTTTCTCTCGGTGTCTTTCCCACACTGCCATTCCATTGGCTTTCTTTACCTCTATCCTTCCTGTGATTTTCAAATTGTCCAAACCAGGAACCTCATCTGTCTCATCCTGATGTTAAGTATAAGTTTCCTTCTGGTCTGCTGTCGGCACTTTGTCATCCGCCTATCTTATATTGTTGAGATTGTGGCCGACAATGACGAATCATGCTCAGAACACTATCTCTTTCAAAATTGTTTGGCTGTATCTATTTAATAGATCCGGTGAAAAAACACACCCTTGTCGTAGGACTATTTCTATTTTTGTATACCTGCTAATTTAATTTCCTATCTGTGTGCAAGCTATTTTCTGCCAATATATATTCTTGATTATCCTAATGCCTTTCTTAAAAATATCGTGGTTGCCAAGCACCCCCAACAAATCTTTATGGCGGACTTTGACAAATGCTTTTGCGTAGTCAATGAAGCATAGATAAAGGCCCTTCTGTTTTTGTATTACTTTTTCACATAGCATTCTGTGCTTGAATATCACGCTTCTTTATAAAACAAGACTGGATTTTAGGAGGCGTTCCGCCAGCGTTTTTTTTTTCGGTAACCTGCAAGTTGATGCGTAATCGCTGAAGCGAATCTGTACTTTTTCTTTCTGGTTTGATACCATATAATATTTTATGTATTAAAAGTCACCGGGATTTCTACATAACAGTTTAAAAGCTAGATATCAGAAGTTCCAATACTATCAGAATTGGTATGTATGAAAGATATATATCTGCTATCTCTTTGACTAATTTATTTATCAGGATGGCCGAAATGGTGACATATCCTACGAAAGAAGTTATATATAATTGCTTATACATTTTCACAGGACATTACTTTTTAATGCAATATTACGGTCAGAGGGTGGCAATATTTTTTACCAACTGATTTCACACTGATGAGTACACTTGGTTTCTAATTCTAAAAGCATTGATCAATTACGGTCATGTCAGGTTTGGAAAAACGGTTCTCCTACGATCACCGAAGCAAGGTTGAGCCTGTTCATTACTTAAGTGAGTAACAATTCGTGAATACCCCTGGTGAGAACCTAGATGAATGACCACACGGTATTATCCTTGGTTAGTCCCTAGAAGAATGACAGCTCATAAATGCCCTGTTCAGTACCTAAATGAGTGACAGCTCGGAAATACTCTTAGTCAGTACCTGGATGAGTGACCATTCGAGAATTCCCCTGCTATCTAGATGAGCGATCCTTTGGAAATACCCCTGCTTAGGTTCTAGATGAATGACCCTCAAGAACAATCCTGTAGTGTCTCTAGATGAGTGACCGCTCGAGAATTCACTTTCTCAGTAACCAGATGAGCGACCCTTTGAAAATGCCCTGCTTAGTACCTAGATGAGTGACCAGTCGAGAAATCACTTGCGCAGTATCCAGATGAGCGTTCCTTTGGAAATACCCCTGCTTAGTACCTTGATGAGTGACCAACCGAGAATTCCCTGGCTCCGTGTCTAGATGAGCGATCTATTGGAAAAACCTCTTCTTAGTACCTAGATGAGTGACCCTCAGGAACACTCCAGTAGAGTCTCTAGATGAGTGACCGCCCGAGAATTCACTTGCTCAGTATCCAGTTGAAATACTCCTGCTTAGTATCTAGATGAGTGACCAATTGTGAATTCCCTTCCTCAGTGTCTAGATGAGCGATCCTTTGGAAATATTCTACTTAGTACTTAGATGAATGACGACTGAAGAAGTTCTTTCCTCAGTGTCCAGATAAGCGATGTTCTTGAAATACTCCTGCTTAGTTCCTAGATGAGTTACTCTCAGGAACACTCCTGTAGAGTCTCTAGCTGAGTGAACGCTCGAGAATACCAGGGGCAGTAATCATATATGTGTGTGTGATATAATGAAGCGTAGAGACGAGTTCCAATTTCATTTTTATGGTTATATTCACTTAGGCGCAAACTCAGACAAGAAGGTTGTGAATCCACCCCTTCTCGCTCAAGCTATGTGTTAATTAGTAAGATTTATATTACTAAAACTATTAATATATTAAAAATATTTTAAATCCACAAAGTAGCTTCTAGCTTTAAATAATATTTAATGGATTTGTGTTGTGGGGTAGTTTTCGCACTGAAGCTTGTAATCGTGCTATGTCGGTGACTAATCGACTCAACGCACCTAAAACGTTAGGAACTTGGTAATCTTCCACTGAAAGCTGACTCCTTAGTATTCGGCTAACTACTGACTAATATCAACTGCCTAGTAGTTCTACTGAACACCAATAAAACTCTTAAAAACTCTTATGAACTTTCCATGAACTTCTGAATAACTTCCTGTTAACTTTTATTAATATAGGAGAGAGTGTCCTTTATCTGAGGAATAGGTGTGTTTCCCCATAACAGTTTAGAACGAACCTATAAATCAAATAAGAATAAAAAAACGAATTGATTAATGAAATAAAAGGACAACTAATAAATTGTTTAAGATCTGCACCACTAACTAAAATGTCTTTTTCGCAAGCTTAATAAAAAGAATGTAGATATTAGCTATTTATGTTCATTACTCAAGCTGCTATGAACTGTCTCCACAGATTCTTCTCAGGCTATGAACAAATCAGCCATTTGTTACTTGTTCGAATCAACTGAAAGAAAAAACCTTTGACTCATACCTGTTTTGGTGTCATCCTTGATCCCCAAGTAAATCGAAAGAAATTTCTTTGATCTCGTCTGCGGTTATTTGTCTTGTGTTGAACAATCATTACTGTGGCCATGAAGGACCATGTGATCTGCTCGACTAGTAACTGGTGGCAAATCTTTTCATTCAAATATGAAGCAATGTTGCCTAAAGCAATATAATTTAGTTGAGATATTTTTAAATTGAAAACAACTAGACTTGTCACACGAATGAACGTCATTCGACTTTATTCAACATTCTAGAGGAATACACTGATTCCAACGCTTTCTAACATTTCCATGCTTTTTTGTAGAAACATTTGTCTTTTGCCTCAAAATACGCCTCAGTTTGCGATACCAATTCTTCATTGGAGCCAAGTCTCTTTCCCTGTAGCGTTCTTCTGAGGTCTGCAAACAGCTGGGTGGCAGATCTGGAGAATAGGATGGACGCACAAGTAATTTGAAGTGCAATTCATGTAGATTTGCCATCGTGTCTTGGTGAAAGATCACTTTTTCTTCTTCATTTGTGGCCGTTTTTGGCGGTTTCTTCCATCAAACGCGCCAATAATACTATATAGTATGCGCTATTGATATTTCTTCCGTTCTCAAAGTAATCGATAAACAATACACCTTGCGCATCCCAAAATATGGAGACTAAAATCTTACCTGCTGATGTATGCATCTTGGGACACTTTGGTCTGTTTTCCCTTGCTGATATACACTCATCTGACTGCCGATTTGAATCCGGAGTAAGGTGGCTCCATGTATCACTCATTGTCACATATCTAATCTAAACTTTTTTATAAATGGAACTTTGTGTGTTTATGTGTGTGTGTGTCTGTGTGTGTGTGTGTCCGTTACCTATAGTCTCCGAAACGGCTGAACCGATTTTCTTGAAAATTTACACAGATGTACTTTAATCGCCTGCGAGGGTTCTTACCTAGGTTTTGTGTCGAGGTACCGGCGATAAATATGGAAAATCGGTAATCGAAAAAATCGGGTTATAGAAGGAGTGGTCCGATTTTAAGCAAATTTGATACACTTATACACAAAGATATAATAAACGATATTCAGAAGTTTCAAGGTTGCAGTTCTTTAGATAGTGCAGAAAATCGATAATATATATATATATATATATAAAGGAAAGATGTTTGTGTGTATGTCTGTTTATCTGTGAGCAAATGAGGCACTCGCTTTGAACACAGCATTCTCATTGACAAATATTCATAAAAATAGTGAATACACTGCCTTTTGATATGTTCAACTCCTTTGCTATCTCACGCAACTTCAACGTACGATCAGCTAAAACAAGTTTGTTGGTGTTTTGGGTGTTTTTCGGGACAACTACCGATTTTAGGCGACCTAAGCGTTCAGCAATATTTCTATCTGTAGGACAGCGTTTAAATCTAGTCTACCACAACTTAGGCATTGTTTCTGACGGATCAGAATTCGTATAACACTTATCAACCCATTGCTTTGCTTGAACAGTTTTTTCTTATCAGAAAACGATGCTACATCAATACACAAAATTCAGATTTTCCACTGATTTGAAAATTTGCAACAGCAGCTTCACTTAAATAACTGTAATTTGTAACCCAATACTCCGATTATATCAAACATTTGTCATGTGCGATTTGAAGGTTAGTAATTCATAAACATTATATTGTTTTTTTTTATTAGAGGCACCATCTATATGTTTGGCCCGGGACTTATTGGGTGATGTGTTATGAGAGTGTTGCTGGAAATCCACTATTCATAGACTTTCTCAGGTGCGTTAAATATGGTTTGATTGGAAGACCTGCTTTCAATTGGTTTTGGTATCTGCCTGATTGTATAAGGCGGTTTGTGTATATATATATATATATATATATATATATATATACTTTAGAACATGTTCAAGTTACAATCTACTACAAAGTGTACATTTTGTTTCGACATTGTAAGGACAATGTCTTATCAGATAGTAAACGCTAAAAAGGAAAAATAGCGTTCACTACCTGATGAAACATTGTCCTTTTAATGAAAAAATACAATGTACACTTTGTTGTAGAATGTAATTTGTACATTTTTAAATTATAATTTATAATAAATATTAATTGCACTATTTCTATATTGAGCACTGTTTTAAATTAATGTTATGAATGTTGTTTATATTTTCTTCGTTCCTTATTAAATTGTGTGCATATATGTATGTATATCTATATATATATATGTGTGTGTGTGTGTGTGTGTGTGAATTGATTAATATACATAAAGAAGGATCACGAGTATAATAATATTTTTCATTTGTTAATAAGACAGAGCCTAATCTAGTATGAACTGAGATATTATATATATATATATATATATATATATATATATATATATATAATACCCTACGTAGATGTACTACTTGATCATTAGGTGCATATTAAAAACTGACCATTTAATAGATTTTAATTTAAGTTTACTCAATAGCCATGGGAATCAAATCTTATAACCTTTTTAATATAGCAAAAGTAAAATTTTAGTAGTCTATTATTACATGTAAATAAAAAATAAAATTTTAAAAATAAATTTTTAAATTAAAAAATATTAAAATGCAGAATGGTGTCGTGACATCATGACATCAGCGGGGCGTAATTTATAACTAGTTGCGGGGGAAAGAATGAAAAAAGGGAAAGTAAGTGAGTAATAAAGAAAGAAGCAAACATAGAGAGGATTTTATATAAAATGGTGTCTAAGAATGAATGTAAGTATTTTTTCTATGGCACCATGTGTTCATTAAATCACATTTTTGTTAAGTAGATTAGGGTTAATTATATGGTTTAAGAGATGTTTGTGGGTTCTCGTGTTTGTGTTGCTATATTAACTGGTTTTCACTAAACTAGTTCCAGTACTAAGTCATATTAAAAACAAATGCTCATATATCTATCATCAAATATGGGATAATCATTTAAAATATATCAGTAAAATGCCTGTTATGATCGATTCCTCTATATAATCTCCTCATAATATAATTTGCTACACTTCACTAGGAGGTGCTACAGTGATTATCGGCTCAGAACGAGAAATCGAGGAGCAGAGTTCGAATTCCAGTTGAATTTGTTGCAATCACTTACCCTCGGAAAAAGTATTAATCATTATCTTCCCTCCAGTTATGAGTAAAATAGTAGGACGGATTGGGTTCTATAGCCTTGGCTGGCAACCAGTCTACCGCAGAGAGCAATGGCAACCTGCTACGTGATAATCTTCTCCCCAGTCAGTCATGTCTCTTTCGAGACATGATCGCCCAACCCTGTATCACGTATGGGACTTGACTGACTGACTGACTGACTGACATTTCACGGTATATTTTAAGCCTAAAGTATTTCATTTACATGCTTATCTACGAATAATTTGCCCATTTCGTTAGATGCGTTTAACACTCGTAAGAACTGATTTTCGCAAAGGTGTACTTAATGAGATTCCAGTCATTAGAGACCTTGTCAACTGCTGGATATTAAGTGTTAAGAGGCTCCTTGGATTCTTCTCTTTCCATACTGTGAAGTTAGACTTTGTGTAACACTCAACATTCAAGTTGCTGACTGTTAATGTACATTAATGAAGTTGATTCCTGTGAACGATTTGTGATTAGTGCAGCAAATTACGAACATTCTAGTGTGCTTTTATATAATAAACATCGTAAGGGAAAAGTCTCGTAGACTTGTTCTGCTGAGAAGTGATTTGGATTCATATTCGGTGTTTCTCTAGCAATCATCATGTGAAAAATCTAAAGCAGAATGTAAAAATATTATTACAGTTTAAGTCAACGGATGTGGTTCCTGGTTATGTTGTAGTTAAAGATAAACGACCCAAGCAAGGCATTTTACTGCCACTGTTGTGCAGGGGGTTACATAGGAGGAATGTTGAGGAGTGTGAGGTTGCAGGGGGTGTCAGGAAGAGAGTAGGAGAGAGAAGAGAGTACTGATGAGAGTGGGGTAGACGAGGAGTAATGTTGTGAGGAATGAGAAGTTGCAGGGGGTGTCAGGAAGAGAGTAGGAAAGGGAAGAGAGTACTGATGAGAGTGGAGTGGACGAGGGAGAATGTTATGAGGAATGAGAGGTTGCAGGGGTGTCAGGAAGAGAGTAGGAGAGGGAAGAGAGTACTGATGAGAGTGGAGTGGACGAGGGAGAATGTTATGAGGAATGAGAGGTTGCAGGGGGTGTCAGTAAGAGAGTAGGAGAGGGAAGAGATTACTGATGAGAGTGGGGTGGACGAGGAGTAATGTTGTGAGGAATGAGAGGTTGCAGGGGCTGTCAGAAAGAGAGTAGGAGAGGGAAGAGATTACTGATGAGAGTGGGGTGGACGAGGAGGAATGTTCTGAGGAGTGAGAGGTTGCAGCGGGTGTCAGGAAGAGAGTAGGAAAGGGAAGAGAGTACTGATCGGAGGGGGTGGATGTAACAAAGCATGAGAGGAGGACGTAATTTAGTGAGACTTCCTGACACCCCCTATAACCTGTCACTCTTTCTCATAAATTTCTTCCTATGTAAGCCCCTACTCAACAGTGGCAGTAAAATGCCTTGCTTGGGTGATATGATTATAAAGGAAATGATTAGTTCAGAATGTCCAAGAGAAAATTTAATAACTTCATTCATTTTGTTTTAATTTTTAATTCAAAATATCACAATAATATAAAGACTAGACATAGAAAATAAATTAAGTTTAGTTAAGAAAGATTACATCATTTAAGGATTCAGGTGCTTTGATCATTGTCTAAAAGTTTTGCTTAAGGTGTTGTTGTTTTTGCAGCTTGTTGACATAAACGTTTTCTTTGGATAAACTGCACAGGAAGAACTCGGGGCTTGTCAGATCCGAG
This sequence comes from Ascarosepion bandense, assembly GCA_037127315.1. Classification (NCBI taxonomy): domain Eukaryota; kingdom Metazoa; phylum Mollusca; class Cephalopoda; order Sepiida; family Sepiidae; genus Ascarosepion; species Ascarosepion bandense. The sequence goes on along the minus strand of JBBBDQ010000945.1, from coordinate 2,297,666 downwards.
GAACGAGGTGATCAGTTTATACGCTACCGGGAGAATGTGACCCTTGTTTGTTGTACGGAAATAGGTTGATGCATATAAACGTTTGTTGGTCTGGCGCCCGAGAGATACAAACCTGTCGAGACCGCTTTTGATTTGATGTACTTTGATATTCGTCCATAATGGTCCTTACTCGCTAAAATACTCCTTCGTTTTAAACTGAACTGGCTCTGCCACTTCATGGAAGGTTACTTACTAAACTGTTATATTTCAAAACACACAAAGAAGAATATAACACAGTTTTTAAAATCACTTTTATTCATATATACAGAATGTCACAAAAGTGAGCGAGGGGTTGAAAATTATAGTGACCTGTTTGTTTATTAAATTTATTTTAGTTTAGCAATTTCTAAAAGAATGCATTAGAAATTTAGTCAGTTAAGTGCGATACGTGAAACACTCTTTGGGCGATCATGTCTCGAAAGAGACATAACTGACTGGGCAAAAGATTATCCCGCAGTAAGTTGCCATTGCTTTCTGAGGTAGACTGGTTGCCAGCAAAAGCTATATAACCCAATCTGTCCTGTTATTTGACTCATAGCTAAAGGGAGAAGAGTATTATTATATTTTTAAGTAGTAATTAGTGGGGGATCAGTTTATTACTTCATAACAATAAAAACCGTTTCCCCACTTTATAACCAGTAGAATTATTAATCATGATTCCAACTATTATATTCAGTCAGTCAGTTAAGTGCCATACGTTATACACGCTTTGGGCAATCATGTCTAGAAAGAGACATGACTGACTGAGCAGAAGATTACCTCGCAGTAGGTTGCCATTGCTTTCTGCGGTAGACTGGTTGCCAGCAATGGCTATATAACCCAATCTGTCCTGTTATTCAACCCATAACTAATAGACCCGATTAATACCGTTCCCAAGGGTATTTGTGCGTAAGTGAATGCGAGGAATTCATCTGGAATTCGAACTCGGCTCCCCGATTTGTCTTTCCGAGCCGATATCCACTGCACCACAATGCTGGCCCTAGAAATGAATCATGTAAACCTAATGGAGATAACTAATTTATCGTTAAGTGCATGGCGCATGGAACGATAACAGTATATCCCAGTGATTAAAATAAAGGGATCTGTTTGAAACTTTATTCACCTGAAGAAAGCTGGAGCGTACAATGACCGAAACGTCGTGAATAAAATATGGCAATAAAGATGAGACAACAGTTTGAACAATGTAATTATGTAAATAATTAATGTTTAGGTAAACCGTTTGATTTTTTTTCATTATGAAATTTACAAAAAAAAAAAAAAAAAAAAAAAGAGAAAAAAGAAATCAGCTCGTATTTTATGAATAAACGAAGAGTTATTTTAACTAGACTTTAGATACGTTATCGATTTCCGGGTATGTGAATATTTAAAAAAAAATTAAAATCTTATTGTACTATTTGAAATATATTTTTGTTTCAGATCAGTTCGTCTATATATCACTACATTTGTTAAGTTTTCACAGGCCGTCCTCTGCAATTCTTACAATTCTTTTCATGCCCACACTTTTATTCTAGAAATGTCTCACATTTTTGTTTGATATTTCTTCTGTACGCTTCATTGATCTGCCCATTTCCCAATAGAATTTCCCGTTTGTATCGAAACTTGCTTTGTTCACAAAATTTATTTCTTTCCTAATATCTCCCTTTCCTTTGTGTTTTTAGTTTGATGTATTGTTTTAGGACCTCTTTTACAACTGGCGTGTCATTTTCCTCCTTTACAATATATTTACGTTGTATTTTTAAGAATCTCCTACATTGTGCTTTTATTCCGTTTGATGGTTCAGCTAATATAGAGTGTTCTGCCAACGGAACTTGCATCTCGTTCTCTATCCCTCTTTGCCATAATGGTGATTTATGTTCAGTTTTCGGGTTAGCTTTTGCTTGGCAGCGTTTCTGAATTGATCATATGATTACAGCAGCAAAGGATATTACTTCGTTTAGAATGTTAACATTCTAGTCAATATTTTTCACGAATTCTTTAATTGGCTTTCGCTGTTACTTTTCTATATTTCTTTTTTTTTAACATGCTTTTTATTGTTACTTTTTACTCAAATCCGGTGCTGCTCGTATCTTCCTAGTCATAGTTTTTCGTATTTTCTCAACTTCATAATTCTTTATTTGATATTTTCTTTTTGTTATTAACGATTTTTCTCAACAGAAACTATTCTAAAAATTAATTCTTTTACCATTCTCGCATTTAATAAATGTTACTACGACTCTTGGTGTGGAACATTTATAATATATCCAGAATGGGTCCTGGTCATGAATACCTGCGATTTAAATATTGAATAATTTCGTGAAACCACATCTTAATTCCTGACCCGAGGTAGTAGCACCTGTTAGGGTCCCAGCAATGGGTAAATAGTGAAACTCCAATCAAAAGCTAAACACTATTAAAATATAAAAATGCCAGCAATATATATTTAGATAAAAGTTACCAACAATATATTTTATACCAAAATGTAAGTAAAATGACTAATATATTTTATCTATAGGTAAAGGCATAAACTTGATTTTAAATATATTTAGTTGAAACTATAAAACTGTGTTCAAATTATTGATATTTTCGCATTAAATGACCCATAGTGCTGGCCATATGCTAATAAATAAAATAATTCTGGTGGCATTTGGGAGGTATCTGCAGACATTCCTGGTTGGCGTAATGATTACCCCAAAATAATATCAAGTAAAGGTCTGCGACCAGATATTCTTCTTCTATCAAGGTGGAAGTAAAAAATCATCTTGGTTGAATTAACAGTACCATATGAAAGCCGGATGGAACAAAGCCACGATTATAAAACTAATAAATATGAAAATCTAAAATCAGAGCTGATAAAGGAGGAGTATAATGTAATCGTTAGAGCAATAGAAATTGGAGCAAGGGGTTTTGTTGCAGTGACTCTGTACCAATTTCTGGGCCAAATTGGAATCAAAGGGCGTAATAGGACCAAAAGTATGAAACGCCTAATAGTAATCACTGAAAATAGTTCTATGTGGATATGGAAGAAAAGAAATATTCCGTGGAGTGTTTCAGCTAACACGACGGCACGACATGATTGATCGTGAATGTGTAATGAGGTTCAAGTTGCATTCTCGGAAAGCAATGTTTGCCGTTTATCGTAAATTTAATTTCGCCGTTAGACATTTGAACAAATATAACGACACTTGTATATCGTTATAATAGGGCCTCATATCAGTGATGGGAGGCCGGTGTGCAGGTGAAATCGTTGAGAGGAAGGCCCCCGAAACGGTGCACATTCTCTCTTGATGACCCCAATTTAAATATAAATTCGAAAGGATCAAAAGATATATATGCCGTAGAGAAGCTCGGTGGAAATGTTATTGGTATGAGGAGCATTTTATATTCAGCTCGCTTCAGGTGAGAGTCAATTACTTTCCAGTAATTTCCTTCTTCAATCAAAGAAAAATATAAAGAAGTATCGAATGTTATCTGTTTTGATTTGGAATTTCTTCTGTCCTCCTCGCGACTCCGTAACGTAACTTCCCTATGTATTTTCTATAAAGAGTTTCATAGTAAATATTCTGATGGGTTTTCGTATTGGTAGTACGATTATATAGTTGTAAGCGGCTAGGTCTCAACATTTTATCGTTTAAAATGCTAGATTCATCGGTAATTTCTATACTAAAAGTGCCCTCTCTGAGGTTTAGTATAAGAAAAACTCTTTCATTTGCCCATTATAGAGAGAAGTTTAAATGCAATGTCAGTCGTTATCTTCTGTCTTCTTAATACCTGTCCTTTTATTGTTCTCTCTCCTTAATAATGTTTTTTTTTCATTCTTTCGTACTCAGTAACAATTAAATTCAATGTCAGACGTTATCTTCTGTCTTCTTAATTCCTGTCCTTTTATTGTTCTCTCTCCTTAATAATGTTTTTTTCATTCTTTCCTACTCAGTAACAATTAAATTCAATGTCAGACGTTATCTTCTGTCTTCTTAATTCCAGTCCTTTTATTGTTCTCTCTCCTTAATAATGTTTTTTTTTTTTCATTCTTTCCTACTCAGTAACAATTAAATTCAATGTCAGACGTTATCTTCTGTCTTCTTAATTCCTGTCCTTTTATTGTTCTCTCTCCTTAATAATGTTGTTTTTCATTCTTTCCTACTCAGTAGCAATTAAATTCAATATCAGACGTTATCTTCTGCCTTCTTAATTCCTGTCCTATTATTGTTCTCTCTCTTTAATAATGTTTTTTTTTTCATTCTTTCCTACTCAGTAACAATTAAATTCAATGTCAGACGTTATCTTCTGTCTTTTTAATTCCTGTCCTTTTATTGTTCTCTCTCTTTAATAATGTTTTTTTTCATTCTTTCCTACTCAATAACAATTAAATGCAATGTCAGTCGTTATCTTCTGTCTTCTTAATTCCTGTCCTTTTATTGTTCTCACTCTTTAATAATGTTTTTTTTCATTCTTTCCTACTCAATAACAATTAAATTCAATGTCAGACGTTATCTTCTGTCTTCTTAATTCCTGTCCTTTTATTGTTCTCTCTCCTTAATAATGTTTTTTTTCATTCTTTCGTACTCAGTAACAATTAAATGCAATGTCAATCGTTATCTTCTGTCTTCTTAATTCCTGTTCCTCGAGCCTGACATCTAGAGGTGTCAGTAATAAAAAAACCCATATAAACTATAATGTACAAACCTTCAAACGGCACGTAACAAAATCTGGTCTAATATTAGACCAAAATCTGGTCTAATATTAGTTTACAAATCAATTATTTAAGTGATTCTACTGTTTCAAATTTTCGAAACAATGTGTGTTAATAAAACATTGCTTTTTTTTAGGAAAAGTTACTTTTTAAGCAAAGCAGTGGCTTGATAAGTATCATTCGAGCTCTGTTCCGTCGGAAACAACCTTTAAAATCTGGTAAGTGCCGCGTTTCCTCACAGACGATAAAAAATAACAACGCGGCGACAATTCAGAGCGTTTTTTGCAACTGTTTCAAAGCAAAAAGAAGGTTGGTTGGTTTTGTTTTATGACATATCAACCTCGGTGGGTCATTTATTGCCAACTAATTTTTTTGTTTATTTATTGCTGGTAATACCTTTTTCTTTCAACAATTTATTGTTGGTTTTATATAAGTTTTGTGTCTAGTAATACTTTTTCTTTTTCGAGTATCAAGATTCATTGGGATTTTGTTTTTAAGGGCAGGGTACCCAAGTCCTACCCTGTTATTAAACTCATAACTGGAGGGAAAGGACGGATGAAAACCTTTCCCAAGGGTCAGTCAGTTAAAGAACGAGAAATCGGGGAGCTGAGTTCGAATTCCTAATCGAATTCCTTGCATTCACTTACGCATAAATACCCTTGGGAAAGGTATTAATCCGTCTCTTCCCTCCAGTTATGGGTTACCTAATAAGACATATTGGGTTCTATAGCCTTTATTGGTAACCAGTCTACCGCAGAAAGCAATGGCAACCTACTGCGGGATAATCTTCTGCCCAGTCAGTCATGTCTCCTTCGAGACATGATCGCCCAAGCGTGTATCACGTATGGCACTTAACTGACTGACTGAAATAGACATCTCCTATCTCAGTATCTCGCATCCATTCTCTCAAGCTCCATCCCTCTCCACCCATATTCTCATCCTTCTATTACACTCCTATTGACATTTCCTGTAACTAACCCCTCTTTCTCATCACTTTCACCTATCCCCTTGCGCAACAGTGGCAGAATGCCTTGCTTGGGGTGAGATGATTAAAAAAAATGCAGCTATTCTGGAAGCGACTGATTCTGAAGTCTGTAATTCAAAGCACACACCTTTGGCTATCTATATTCCTGATGACCAAGCATTTTAACTTCTTATGAGAAGATAACAGTGGCTAAACATATATTGCCAAGTAAAGCAATTAAATCTATCGCTTTGAGCTTCTATTTAATTTAAAAGGAAATGTTCTAACGTAATTTCCTCGTAATTCGTGCTGTTCCATCTTTTATTGGTCGAGTTCGACCCTCATTTAAAATCTCTCGCTGATTGTATTTATACATATTATGCGCAACAGTAACATGGAATAGCGTAACTTTAATCTTTAATGAGTTGTTAATTGTTCGGACCACCGCTAATTTGTGGCCTCATCAATTGTTCAGATGGTCAAACCGAGTCCGTTGGAATGGATCTCAGACTAAGACTATTCCTGCTTTAGAATTGCATTTATTAGAACAACCGTCATTTCTTTGACTGCTAAAGAAGTTATTAAGAAGAAAAATATTCAGCTAAATAAGCACGGCCCAGATATCTAAACTTATTTATAAATGGAACTTTGTCTGTGTGTGTATGTCTGTTACCTATAGACTCCGAAACGGCTGAACCGATTTTCTTCAAAATTTACACAGTTGTACTATAAGCGTCTGCGAGTGTTCTTAGCTAGGTTTTGTGTCTAGGTTCCCCCGATGAATATCGAAAACCGATAATCGAAAAAATCGGGTTATAGAAGGAGTTATAAAAAGGTTATAAAAGGAGTGGTCCGATTTTAATCAAATTTGATACACTCATAGACAAAGACATAAGAAACGATATTCAGAAGTTTCAAGGTTACATTTCTTACAATAGTGCAGAAACTCTATAATATATATATATATATATATATATATATATATATATATATATATATATAAAAGGAAAGATGTTTGTATGTTTATCTGCCTGTATGTCTATTTTTTTCAACTCTTTTATTTTAGTTTTTGCTTCGGGTTTAGCTCTAAGTAGGTATAATTGTAGTTCTTAGTCTCAGCCATGATACCATTTATTAAGAGGACTTATTTAGCCTTCAAAATTCAGTTTACGACGAAAAAAACTTATTTGATATCGATACCAGGACATCTAAGGTTTCGCTTTAACTGGAAACAACTATTGCTTTTTAGTCTTTTGTGCCAACGCCCATAGAGTCTGAGCTCCAGGACTATGGATTAGTTTTAAAGCTTTGATTACACCCGAGCAACGTTGGGCTATAGTGCTAGTATATATATATATATATATATATATATATATATATATATATATACTAGGTGCGATTGGAAAATTGTCGCAATTATTTTATTATTTCAAATATTCTTTAAGCTTAGTCTTGACTCCAGGACCATGGATTAGTTTTAAAGCTTTCATTACACCCGAGCAACGCCGGGCTATACTGTTAGTTCTTTATGTGAGAAATATTTTGATTATTACTTTCTTTTTATCCCTGCAATGCCGGGAATTTTTTTATCATTTCTGCTAAACCAGAGAATGATGTTTCGCTACCTGAATTCATAAAAAATAGCCGAGAGCAAAACCTGACAAACCAATGCCTCTAGTCGCCATTCCATTGTCCCAGAAAACAATGAGTTTTGTATATTTGGAGCCTTTAATTACATGTTATGTATATTTGGGGTCATTAAATCTAATTTCAGATCTTTCGACATTTTAATATGTAATTAGTATAGTATTTATTATTTCGAAGTTTTATCTATAATTTTTCGAATTTCAGTTGAATTCACTGCATTCACTTACGCGCAAATACCCTTGGGAAAGGTATTAATCCGTCTGTTCCTTCCAGTTATGGGTTAAATAATATAACAGATTGGGTTCTATAGCCTTGGTCGGCAACCAGTCTACTGCAAAAAGCAATGGCAACCTACTGCGGGATAAACTTTTGCCCAGTCAGTCAAGTTACTTTCGAGACATGATTGCCCAAAGCGTGTATCACGTATGGCTCTTAACTGACTGATTTTTTTATTATTTATTGTTTGCATGTACCATTTTTTGGGGGGGCGAGGTTATATTTAAAATTTGTCTAAAGAGTGTTTATTTTATTTGAATATTACATTTAAATGTCTAAAAGCTCCGTTGATCAATTTACTTCACGGGTAGTGAAACTAATTTGAGCTCTACAGATTTTTTTCAGAAGTATCACTCTAATGGATTTTTATACTTTATTACTTCTTTTTGTTATTGAAACAATATTGATAGCCAGAATCTCCAAAATTTTAAATGCAACATCAATGGTTATCTTCCTTCTACTTGAATCACGTTAATCTATTACCTTTCAGTTAATGCCGGCGTACGAGTGACGCTCCAGCATTGCTTTGGGGTGAAATAATTAAAAAGTGAAAAAACTGCAGTTCTTAATGTTGTGGGATCTCTACTTTTTGTATATAATAATGGACTCGACTGGGTGTACATATAGTCCTGCCATACAGAGAACAGCAGTGGAAGATCTGGAATCTCAGTTGTAGTTGCAGTTTACAGTGGAGAGTAATCGTAGAGAACCGTTAGAGCTATCGAAGTGTTACGACAACAACCGAAGTAAACAGAGACCAGACTAGCTCTGAGATCCACTAAACTAGAATAAGTTACCCGGACATACTATTTCACTTCAAGATTTGTATATATTTATTTCTACTAATAGTATTCCCCAATTGACTAACCCGCGTTCCAGTTTGTATATTACGTTCAATATAACTTGCTTTTCTATCTATATACCTTTTTTGTTGTTCATTATTTTCGCGGTTCCTCATCCGGAATCCAAAACGAATTGGCGACGAAGACCCGAACACACCTGTAGCCCAAGTCGCACGACGAATTGGCGACGAAGACCCGAACACACCTGTAGCCCAAGTCGCACGACGAATTGGCGACGAAGACCCGAACACACCTGTAGCCCAAGTCGCACGACGAATTGGCGACGAAGACCCGAACACACCTGTAGCCCAAGTCGCACGACGAATTGGCGACGAAGACCCGAACACACCTGTAGCCCAAGTCGCACGACGAATTGGCGACGAAGACCCGAACACACCTGTAACCCAAGTCGCACAACGAATTGGCGACGAAGACCCGAACACATCTATAGCCCAAGTCGCACAACGAATTGGCGAGGAAGACCCGAACACATCTATAGCCTAAGTCGCACAATGAATTGGCGACGAAGACCCGAACACACCTATAGCCTAAGTCGCACAACGAACTGGCGACGAAGACTCGAATTCGCGAAAGCCCGAATCGCTAAAACACATAATTTTTTAAATTTAACAAAATGTTCTAAATGTACTGCCGTTATTTTATGTTAATAGGGAGGATGACTATGCTACTGCAATAAGTATATATATATGTATATATATATGTGTGTGTGTGTGTGTGTGTGTGTGTGTGTGTGTGTGTGTGTGTGTGTTGTGGATCTGGGTGAGGAACCACACAAAATAATGAACAGCAAAACAGATATTTGAGATAAAAAATAAGTTTTATTGAACGTAAATATACAAACTTGAACGCAGGTTAGTAATTCCAGGAATACGATTAGTTAGGAAAATAATAGGATGTACGTTGTAGTGCAGTGCATATCGGCTCGGAACGAGAAATCGGGGAGCCGAGTTCGAATTCCAGTTGAATTCCTTGCTTTCACATACGCGCAAATGCCCTTGGGAAAAGTATGAATACGACTCTTCCCTCTTAGGATTTATAGCCTTGGTTGACAACCACACTACTGCAGAAAGTAATGGCAACGTACTGCGGCATAATCTTCTGCCCATTCAGTCATGTCTCTTTCTAGACATGATCGTCCAAGCAAAGGAATATATATATATATATATATATATATATATATATGTGTGTGTGTGTGTGTATATAAGTCTTGAAGTTAAGCTGTGTTGAAACAGTATATCCGTGTAATATTATTCTGGCTGAATGAAGCTCAGAGGTACTATGCCAACTGACGCGGTATTCTCTGTGTAACTTCGGTATCGTTCGGTAACTTACGCATGAATACCGATGTCGCTAACGGATCTCTTCGGTTCTCATTATGGTAGGAATATATGTATATTCAAGTCGAGTCCATTATCATTAAAAAGGAGAGATCCCACGACATATACCTATTTGGGACAAGAATGATCTGAAACAAACACATTTTTAACAAACATTTTTCAAGAAACAAACCCAAAATGACATTTTTAGGACAGAATCTACGATCAGAAATTAAAATGAAAACAATTTTGACATCTATTTTGAGTCTATCATAAAAATTCCGGATTAAAAAATAATAAACACCCAATGTATGTATCATTTATAGCAAACTATCAATATAGCCCGGCGGGTGTAATGAAAACTTTAAAATGAATCCATGGTCCTGGAGCTCAGACTCTTTATACGGTGACACGAAAAACTAAAAAACAATAGTTGTTTCCAGTCAAAGCAAAACCGTAGATTGAATGAAAAATGAATCGATTTAAGTGAAATTTTGATTTCCAGTTTCTGAATTTTGAAGGCTAAATAAGTCCTTTGAGTAAATGGTATCATAATTAAGACTAAGAACGACAATTGTATCTACTTAAAACAAAACACGAAGCAAAAACCAAAACAAATGGGCTGAAAACCTGATTTTGATCAGACCCGATAGGATATCGATTAATAATATCGTATTCAAATAAGTCAACCAAGGATAAAGTAACCTAAGTCCATGAAAACGTATCTTACCCATCGGGAGTAAAATTGAAGAAAATGAGCCACACTGATGGCTGAATATCGGTTTTTGATCAGATTCGATAGAATATTTGGGGCATCGATTTTCCATATCGGGGAAAATGAGTCGTCTGAGAAGATCTACTAATGTTTGAGACTAAAACCTATAATTTTACTAAGAGCAAATTCTGCAGCAAGAACCAAGATAAAAGAGCTGAAATCCCGGTCTTGATCAGAACTGATCGGATATCGGGGTATCGTTTTTCAATATCGGATGGAAATCGGAAAAAACGTAGACCATGACCTGACCAGAAGCCTAAAGAATATTTGTGTGAAATTTGGTGAGAATCGGATAAAATTGTGGATTTGTATAAAAGACATAAAGACAGACAGACAGACAGACATACATACACACAAACAAATCTCTTGAAACAGATTTGGAACTAGGTCCCACAATATTACAGTCAAAACAATGAAATGTAATCCCCAATCCTTGTCCATAAGTTTCTTTTTTAGCATTTCTGTCTGTTGAATTCCCTTCCGACTTTCCTGTGAGATACAATCTCCAGGAGTTCAAGTTCACCGTTAATTGTCATCTTTTATCTCCTTCATTTCCATCTTTCTCTTACCTTTCCCCGCCAGTCACGATACCCTCATCTTCTTTCTCCCTCTACTCTCACGTGACATTCCTCCGCTTTATCTTATCTTTTCTCCGACACTCCATGTATCTTGTGCCTTTTTCTTTCAGTTTCATATAATGTCCTGTGTACTACTGAAATTACTGCCTTGCTTGCGATGAAAGAATTATATATATATACATATTTCCCTTCTCTGATGCCATGCGCCGATGGCTTAGGGAGTAGAGACTCCAGCTGACACCAAATCGGTCGAGTTTCGATCCCGGCCAGAAGCAAGTGGATATGTCTAGCCACACTGATGAGCTGTGATACAGCGAAACGGGCTTGTATGTGGATGACTAATATATATATATATATATATATATATATATATATATATATATATATATATATATATGTTGTGGCAACTTGTCTCCAGTTTGTTGAGGCGATGTGTATGTACGTGAGTTCGAGTCGTCGCCGCAAAATTTTTATGGATTTCGGGTGAGGAACCGCACAAAATAATGAACAACAAATACAGATATTGAGATAGAAAAGTGGGTTATATTGAATGTACTATACAAACCTGAACGCAGGTTAGTAAATCCAAAAATACTATTACTAAGAAATATATATATATATACAAGTATTGAAGTGAAATCGTTGAAAATAATATATACGTGTATATTACTCTAGCTGACTTCTGACGTGATGGTCTCTGGGTAAGTTCGGTATCTCACGGTAACTTATTTATCATTTCCAGTACTCCCCGATAACTCTCACAGATCTCTACGATTACTCTTAACCCTCAACTGCCAACTGCTGTTCTTTCTATGGCAGGAGTATATGTATACTCAGTCGAGTCCATTATCATATACGAAGGGGATATCCCACAACAATATATATATATATATTGACGTGTGTGTGTATGTGTGTGTGTATTCATGGGTGTATCTTCAATGACAGTACCTTTCCAACAAAGAGGTCGATCCTGATTTACGCAGGTCAGTTGAGATGCGGAACTGTACTGGTCCCTTTTGTGGGATGAGTTGGGTGTAGTCTATTTTGAGCTGCTCAACCCACGGAAATTTTCAGAGAAGTGATGGAGTAATCCCAGCATCCCCTGTGCAAAAGGAACCGGCAGTCCATTGAATCTTTCTGCCTAGAATACCACAATGAATCAAAATTACAATAGAAATAGGGGAGTGATAATCATAGCAGCGCAAAATTAAGCATTCAGACAAAGAGAATTCATTTATATCTTCATAATTGTTCGGACTGTTTTCTTCATCCTTGATGCTATACCATGACATTTCGGCCGTTATATATTCCAACCTACTTCATGTGATGGGTAAAATCTATAGATCTAGCCAACGCTTTTATCTACTAACGATTTGTCCTCAAGGAAGATCGAAATAAAGGTTTACACTTCAAAATTCTAGTCACCTGAAGAAGTTCGGAGAGTACAATCGAAACGTAGTGGATAAGTCAGCAAAAATGAGGACAAGTCTGAACAATGTAAATGATTAAAATACCACATTTCAGAAACATAGACAAAGACACTCAATATTTCACACTCAAAGGTTCAAACCAACTCCACTCCTCTGAGGTCATGTAAGATCTAGCCACTATAATGAGGGTGATATCTTTAGTATTTTATAAAATCAGTTAATTAAAGCATACAGCGAAATGATGTTGTTACTCCTGCATCAGTAAGAAATCCGGCGAGGCGAACAAACATAACCTCGCTGCTGATCTTGAGGGAGATCTGCACTCAGCGGTGGAATCCGGAAAGAAATTGCTTGTAAATTTCAATGCGTCTAAGACGAATCTGCTGTCTGGCAATCATCACAGGCAACCTCTCTTCCCATAAGGCGAGTCTACCTAAGAGGAATATACTGCGCCTCCTCAGCCCTACACTATCTACCCATCTCAAGCTGAACCATTATATTGAGTCAATAGCTTCATCCACTTCTAGGAAGGTTGGGTCAGTGTATCGGGTCAGAATGTTTTTTTTGTCTGAATCCATCCTGCACATATACAAATCAACCATCCGTCCGTGCATGGAATACTGTTGTTATATATGGTCAGGTGCCACCGCTGTTCATTTCAGTGTTCTCGACATGTTCCAAAGGAGAATCAGTAATGTGATATGTACCGACTTAGAGGTTCGATTCTAGCCACTTTCTCACCAACGGGGTGTGGCTTCCCTCTTTCTGATCTACAAATATTTTCATGTCTTCTGCTCTGACGAACTTAAGCCACTGGTGCCCTCATTATATGTCAAAGAAAATGTCTCTTCCTGATGATAATTATAAGTTACCATTTTGTTTTTATTTACTCTAAAAACTCATCGTTGTTTACATAACCGATAAATGGTGTCTTCAGCGTCCTTCTGTAGAACCAGTATGTGGGCAATTTGTTGAAAGACAATTTTCCGAAAGAGAATTTAACACACAGTCGACGTTTTAAGTTTGTCCAAATTGAAGCGCTCATCTATTTATTGTTTTAGAAACTCTCGTCGAACTGTCCAGGTGTTGGTGGGCGCAAGCCTTCCGAAGACGTTCCACTATTTACATCATCGATTGTTGTCAGTCTTTCGTTGCAAACCTTTAGTTGTTTGCCGCTCCAGTAACATTTAGATTCTCTAGTTTTGTCAAAAATATACACGTATCCCTTAAAAGCTTTCTGCCTCCTCTTTTTCTATTCACAAATTCCATTATGACAACTGAAGACCTTAGAAAGAAAGTTCTCAAAAGTAAAAAAAAAAGTCCTAGACGAGAGCTTAAACTTAAAAATCCTTAAAATGTCGACCTGTCTGCGAATTGTCTGTCGGAAAACTGTTCGCCGTCGAATTTTCGATGAATGGTCCGGCTAACGCAAAACCATATTTCTGCTACTTCAATTCTCTTCTTGGTCCTGAGCATGACGGTAAACTACAATTGCTCTGATTGGAAGGTTGGGAGGAGCATGGAACCACCTCTTAATTTCTCTTGTTCCCATGTTCACTCTGATCAGGTAAAACCTGTTAGGGTTCAATCTATGGGTAAATAGTTAACCCCCGAATTGGGGTCAAAACAAGATGTAAGTATAAAAGTACACTTTTATAGAAATATATGCATAAAAATAAACTCTTATAGAAAAATATACGTTTTTGAAAGCAAATATTGCCAACAATATATTTTTGAAGAAAAGACTTGTTACCATAACACAATTTTGAAGAAAAAATATTCTCAGCAAAACATTTTTGAAATACAAAACTAGAAAAAACTTAGTTTCCAAAAATAAAAAAAATATAAAAAAAAAGAAATGTAATTAAATTCTGACTAAATGAACCTTCTCGCTATAACTGAACATTAAAAAATATATTAAAACCCCATTTTTGACATAAAATAATCCAGAGAGATGTTGATATATCGTTAATCGAATCTCAAACTGAGATTCAAACTCTTTTCCATATTTGAGGTGATTCTCCAGCACATACTGCCAAAGAGAAGGACAGTTACCACTTTGTCTTTGAATATTCCCCCTCCCCCCCAAAAAAAATCCGTCGGGGTCAAGTTAGGTGAAATGTGCTGGCCACACCATTTCTCAGGAAATCTTCAAGATACACACAGACTGTGCTTGAATGGTGTAGAGGGGTTTCAGTGAACATCATTGTCATAATATAACCTATACGCAAACCAAGTCCACTTCCTGAACACCTGCTTTTGAACAATCTTGTATATAATTATATGAGTGTGCCAAATTTTAGATAGAATAGAAAAGAATATGAATGTAGTTTTCCTTTTTACCTCTCTTCATATATACCTACAAGAGACAATATCAGTCAGTTAAGTGCCATACGTGATACACGCCTTGGGCGATCATGTCTCGAAAGAGATATGACTGACTGGGCAGAAGATTATCCCGCAGTAGGTTGCCATTGCTTTCTGCGGTAGATTGGTTGCCGACCAAGGCTATAGAACCCAATCTGTCCTATTATTTAACCCATAACTGGATGGAAGAGGCGGATTAATACTTTTCCCAAGGGTATTTGCGCGTAAGTGAATGCAGTGAATGCAGCTGGAATTCGAACTCGGCTCCACGATTTCTCGTTACGAGAGCGACAATATACGTAGATTAATCAGAGTTAATAAAATTTGGCTAGCAATATTTGTATATTAAAATATTTATAAACTTTTTTAGTTGGTGTATAATTCGTACACACAGAACAGAAAACAATGTACGAAGTCAGGATCATCGTGAATCGGATGGGAGATATGTTTTCATATAAAGACTAAACGACCTACTTGGGGGTTATATTAGTAATGGCGTAACACTATTTTTCTGTCACTGTCAATTTCGTTTAAGGAAATTTGAAGCGACAAGGACAATTGCTGATCGCTGTAGTTTTCTGTGTGCCTCGGCCATATTAGTTATAGTTCTTCGAAGCTTCCAGTTCTTGGTACCATTTTGGAATGCTTGTTCATTTCCAACCCCTAACCATTTTTCCGTCGTCCATTCACTTGAGATCGTTAGGGGACGTGGTTTTCTATCTTCTCTTCCACCCTGTGCTTGTTAAATTTTGAAGCCTCATCTACCACATTAGGTGTTCAAGAAGTTTAACTGTCTCTTTCTGGTTCTGAGAAAAACATTCTTTTTTTTTTTCATTTTGTTTTCCGTAAGGTTCCACTTTGCTTCATCCATAGAATCCTCAGCGTCCTTCTGAAGAACCACATTTCTCCTCTTCAAGTCTCTTTTACGACGTTGAAGAGAAGTTTAAGCGATCAGTGGCATATAGGAGAACTGATATTACATAACCGTTGAGATATCTTTTACAGCAAAAAAATCGTAATTTTGTTTTATTTTTACAAGTTGATTTTCAATATTGCTAAGAGTAAGATTTAATGAGTGCAAAATCTTAGTATTACATGTTTAAAATAAATTATACTTTTTCTATTAATTAAGAGTCGGTTTATACCAGCAAATTTCCTCGTGACGAACTAGTTACTTACATACTAACTTTTCGGTTGGATTAACTGAATAAACTTTATATAAATGTAGACAAAGATTGCACCAACAGAAAATCCTGGGCATGACGGTAAACTGCATCCGGCAGCAAGGCCTCCGATTGGGAGGAGCATGGAACCACCTCTTAATTGCTGTTGTTCCCAGATCCACTATGACCCTGAGTGGTAGCACCTGTTAGAGTCCCAGCTACGGCAAAATAGTTAACTGCCCCAAACCGGGATCAAAATACTATTGAAAGCATTAAAAAAGTTTTATAGAAATATATACATAAAAATAGTGTAACACCCCACTGGACCGTCCGAACAATTTTCTCCGGCGGCCGTTCTCCACGCTGTGATGTTTGCCGGGAGTTTGTTGAAAATGTCGGAGCCTCAAGCTGGGGGTACAAGATTAAACTATAAGGAACGAACTTCCACAACTTGGATGAGTTGAAAGGGTGCTTTATTCGTTTAGAGTTAGCCTTTTCGGTTGGGGCAGGCGAATGTGACACACAGCTCTAACTCTAATTAATGGAGATCAACAAATCCGAACTGGACGAAACAAGACGAACGGAGATCCTTACTTCAAGCTCGCACCCGGCTGAACTCCCCTTCACTTAACTGACTCACTCACTTAACTAACTTCTATTTATTTAAATGAATCCGGAAATCCGGAAATGCTTTAGACCACCGGTGACAAACATTGGCGACTGTAAGTCTGAAATTTCAGTTATCTTTTTTTTATTTTAATAAAGCTTCCGCCGGAAAATTCTTAATGTGTGGTCAAGATACAGTAAAGGACAGCCTTTGACCGGCTCATTCGAAAACCTACCTGCTGAACTTTATCACTGAGTCAAATATTTACCGGAAGAGTGGTAGGATTTAAAACAGTAATCGGATACTCTTGTCTCTACCACAATTTTCCTCATAAAAGAAAAAGCGTTTATTTATTTATTTTTTCCTCTTCTTTTTCACTTTTGTTAGATATGTTTTTAAACTATTTTCTATTCTAATCTATTTTCTATTTTAATCTATTATAATAAAATACATATATGTCTAGTTATCGTGTCACAAAAGACTTTTATATAAAATTATTACAACAATACATTTTTGAAGAAAAAATTATTACCTTAACACATTTTTTAATACAAAACATGAAGATATTTTCAGTTTTCTAAAATAAAAAAATAAAAATAAAAACTTTTCATTTAAAATCTGACCAAATCAACTTTCTCACTATAACCGAATTTTAAAAAAATATCTTAAAACCTCATCTTTTTGCAGTAAATAACCCACAGAGGTGTTGATATGCCGTTAAACGAAACTCAAATACCAACAAAACTCGGAGGAAAACCAATTACATGCAAATTATCCGGAAAACCTCGATGGTTCATCATGGAATAACGGAACGGTACAATTCTAATAGGTAAGTGAGTGAGTGACCTCTGCGAGTCATTTACTGCCAAAAAGGTGGGGTTTTAAGTTATTTATTTAAATGTTTGGTTATAGTGAGAAGGTTAATTTAATCAGATTTTAAAGAAAATTTTGTTTTTATTCTTTTTTATTTTAGAAAATTGAAAATGTATTCTAGTTTTGTATTCAAAAATGTTTTGCTGAGAATTCTTTTCCTTCAAAAATGTATTGTGGCAATAGTTGTTTCTTCAAAAACGTACATTTTTCTATAAAAGTCTATTTTTATGCATATATATATATATATATATATATATATAAAAGCATTTTTATACTTACATAGTGTTTTGACCCCAGTTTAGGGGTTAACTATTTGCCCATAGCTGGGACTCTAACAGGTGCTACCACTCCGGGTCAGGGTAGACCTGGGAACAACAGCAATTAAGAGGTGGTTCCATGCTCCTCACAACCTCTAATCAGAGGCTTTGCTGTCGGATTCAGTTTACTGTCAGGCCCAGGACCAAATGTTAAGAGACACTTTAAAAAGAATTATTCAGTGCACGAAGGTATTCAAGAGTAGTTTGATATAAGTTTATCTGAAATGTTGTCATCCGATTTGACTTAACATGTAATGAATGTGTTACATCTGTCGAAACAAGGCACACCTGGAAAACATTTTGAACGACACAAAAGGAGAAAAGTGATTTATTACTCGTTATACGCCATTAATGTAACAACCACTACAAAAGACAACCAACGTTGCAACATCTGCGTAAGAGACTCTGAGAGCCTAGCAGGACTTCTTCTTCTTTTATGTGCCATGTCCTTTCAGAACGAAGACAATCATGGCTTTCCACGTCTTCCTATTCCTGATGGCTCTTAGGACGCTTTCTCCTGTTGCACCACGCAACTCTTGTTCCATCATCCACCTGATCAGGTCCTTCGAATATGTTATCCGCTGTTTTCCCCGTCTCTCCTTCTCTCTATCTGGCCTGTTAGTATCAGACACTCCAAGCCCTCCTTCTTCAATGCATGTCCCAGGAACTTCAGTTGTCTCTTCCTGATGCTCACTATTAATTTTCTTTTCGTTGCGATTATTTCCAGCACCTCTTCGTTGCTCTCACGCTCGGTCCATTATATCCGCAGCATCCTTCTGTAGAACCACATTTCATGACTATTTATAAATTCACTAAAATTATCTAAATTAAAATTTATGTGTGTGTATTCCCGCGAATGTTTTGTGTGTGTATAGAAAATTAAATCGCACTACAATTTTAGTCTATTTTAATAGTCAAGTTTACCAGAAGACTGTTATTCTATCAGTTGTATGTGACCGCAATTCGATATTTTTAAACAGAATTAAAACCATTATCGATCATGAGCTCCTCAATATATTTCCCAGTGCCGACCATCACTCACATTTCATTCTGCTAACAGATATTTCGAAAACTAGGCTAATATTAGGATCATTTTTATAAAAGGTATCATTAGATGACGCACGATCGATTTTATTGATTTCTCGTTAAATTTCCAGACTGCTATTTCTATCGACCCTCAAAGAATCTCATGAAATAAAAACATGTTTAAAGTATTAACGCAAAATTGCCATTACCTGGAAAAATTATCCGAAAAATTTCTAAACATTGTCAGATAATATAAACTCTTTATGGGGGAAAAGAACCAAAACTACCGCTAATAGTTTCAACTAAGGCTGAACTATCTGAGGTGTAAAAAAAATTGTAAATAAATCACCGATTTATCTATGATAAGCTGTGAAAACTGAAAAAAATGAAACTCCTTAAGAGGGTGTCGGACAAGTCATTCAGTTAAGTGCCATTCATGATATACGCTTGGGAGATCATGTCTTGAAAGAGACATGACTGACTCGGCAGAATATTTTTTCGTAGTAGGTTGCCATTACTTTTGCGGTAAACTGGTTGCCAAACAATTTTATATGACATTAACTACCCTGCTATTTAACTAATAGCTGGAGGGAGAAGCGGTGGATTAATACCTTTCGCAAGGATATTTGTGAATAAGTGTATGCATGGAATTCGAACTACAGCTCTCCAATTTCTCGTTCCGAACCGATATCCATTGCTCTACAAAAACCTTTCAAAACGGCTCAATATCATTTTTTTAAATAATTGTTATTTATTATGGGTAAATTTTAAAACGTCTATATATATAAAAGGCAAGGTGTTTGTGAGTATGTCTGTCTACCTGTCTGTCTGTCTCTATGTCTTTTATACAAATCCACAATTTTTATCCGATTCTAACCAAACTTCACATAAATATTTTTGGGCCACCAGTCAGGTCATAGGCTACTTACTTTGTCCAGTTTTCCTCCTGTATCAGAAGTCGATACGTCGATATCAGATTAGGTCTGATAAAGATACTAATTTCAGCTCTTTTATCGTGGTTCTTACTGCAGAATTTGCTCTAACTTGGTAAAATTATAATTTTTTTGTCTCACATATTAGTAGATTTTCTCAGACGCATCATTTTCTTCGATATCGGAAATCGATTACCTCGATATTCTATCGAATCTGATCAAAAATCGATGTTCAGCCATCAATATGGCTGATTTTCTCTAATTTTACTTCCGATGGTACGATAAGTTTTCATGAACTTATTTAGGTTAGTTTAAACTTGGATGGCTTATTTGACTATCAGGTCTGATCAAATCAAATATTTGAAATCGGTACACCGATATCCTGTTGGATCTGATCAAAATCAGGTTTCCAGCCCTTTTTATTTTGGTTTTTGCTTCGGGTTTGGCTCTAAGTAGGTATAATTGTAGTTCTTATTCTCAGCCTTGATACCACTTAATCAGGAGACTTATTTAGCCTTCAAAATTCAGTTCGCAACGGAAAACCTATTTGACATTGATACCGGAAATCAAAAGCCATTCATTTTTCTTCCAATCTACAGTTTCGTTTTGACTGGAAACAACTATTGCTTTTTAGTCGTTCGTGCCAACGTCCAAAGAGTCCAGGACCATGAATTAATTTTTAGAGCTTTCATTACCCCCGAGAAACACCGGGCTATACTGCTAGTAATTTTTTAAAAATAGAATAAAACATTTTTATATTATTTACATCCTTTGAAATGTTAAACTCATTTGTATTACCGTTTTCATGACGTTTTGGTCGTTGTACGCTCACATTTTCTTCAGTTGATTGGTATTTTGAACTGAACCCTGTATTTTGATCATTACATTGTTATCGTTTCATTTGTCATACCAGTTACAGATGTCTTAGTTATCTCCCTTTAACTCAACACTTTAAGTTTTTGGTCACCACTGCTATTTGGGCGAAGTCACTGGATCTAATCAACGCTTTTATACACTGGCCATGTGTACTAATCAACTGAATAAGGTCAAAACGTACAAGTGCCAACACATCGTGAATATTGCAATATAGATGAGAACAAGAGTCCAGAGAATGCAAAAGATTAAAATACCTCATTTCAGAAGTACAGAGGAAAAAAACTGAATTATTAAAGATCATTTTTTAATTAAAGACCTAATTTTTAAATGAAAAATTTATTTGAAATTGTATGCAAATCCTGTTCAAATATTCAGTAATAGGTCGTTCTGAAAAAAGAACAAATAAACTGCAACTTTATTTCATCTGCCGTCAAATATTTGTTCAGTTGAGAGTGAGGAGGGTTCTACATTGGGCGCTGACGAGTTGTGATAAATGGTGGTTTACTTTCTTATTAACCCCCTCCAAACATTATATAAATCATTACATTTTACTAAGAATCTTGGTTGTTACTCACAGTGATGCTGTCTCTTTTACTCAACTTATCAAGACAAATAAGTGACCTTCGTATTTCTGTTTTTTGCTTGATAAAATGCTTGAAAATAAAAAAAAACAGAGCCAAATTGATGTAATTAAAAGAGAGACGTGAGAAGTAGAAGCGATGTGAGAAAAAATGACCTACCTTAGAAATGTCCACGCGTGTGCGCGTTGTGTTAATTACAAATGTAAAACCAACATGGCGGCGCACAGCTGTTTTATGTTAGTTAATTCTCGCAAATTTACGAAAAGTCTCGTTGCTCATATGCAGATTAAATGGCCCTAAGCTGTATAAAAGGAAGCCGTTTTCAACCTTTGGGAATGAAGAAAACTAAAACCGTACATACGGATCGTGTTTACGGGTGACTCATGCTATTTGACAATGTAACGTTCTTAACACTCGGAGCTACGAGAATTCGTTGGGGTGCAGAAGGTAGGAGGAGAGCGTTCGTTTTTTGGAACGCTGGGTGGTCTTTTTGACTTAGTTGAGATGAGGACAGTGACAAAGTGATTATTTGGATCAGCTTCAAAAAACAAATAGTTTGTCGTAATTAATAAATCACTAAAGCAAATAACCAAACTTTCAAAATCTCTACGACTAAAACCTAACTTAAAGATGATGAAATTTGCCCTGCTCGTCATGAGACGGGTGGCATTATTTTTTGTCAACTTTAGTTTTTTAAAGAAACAAACGTAAAGAATAGAAATCAAGAATTCTTTTTCATTTGTTGAATCAGTTATAGTTCATGAAAAATATATTTACATTATTCGGACTATTGTCATCATTTTGTTGCCATTTGAACGACGTTTCGGCCGTGGTACCCTCTGGCCTTCTTCAAATGCTAGGAATTTTTAACCAAACCCTTTATTACAATCACTGGGGTATAGACGCTTCAATTCCTTGCGTAAATATAAACAGATATATTTTCTCAGTTTTGCTTTTCGTTTTTCTCGCTAAAACACATCTTTTTTGAATGTTATTCTTTCCGGATGAATCTCTTGTTCTTCATTTATTCAAATATACCTCTATCTAAGAATCTGTAATGTCTATTCTTATTAATATATGTATATACCCATATTATTTTGTACAGCTCTATCAACATTCATCTTTTAATATCTATCTTGAACAGTTTGTTCAGATATCTATCTATCTATCTATCTATCTATCTATCTATCTAACCTAGCCGTTTCATATCTATCTATCTATCTAACCCAGCCCTTTCATATCTATCTATCTATCTATATATCTATCTATCTATCTATCTAACCCAGCCCTTTCATATCTATCTATCTAACCCAGCCCTTTCATATCTATCTATCTAATCTATCTATCTATCTATTTCTATCTATCTATCTATCTATCTAATCCCTATCTTTCATATCTATCTATCTATCTAACCCAGCCCTTTCATATCTATCTATCTATCTAACCCAGCCCTTTCATATCTATCTATCTATCTATCTATCTATCTATCTATCTATCTATCTATCTAACCCAGCCCTTTCATATCTATCTATCTATCTATCTATCTATCTATCTAACCCTAGCCCTTTCATATCTATCTATCTATCTATCTATCTATCTATCTATCCCAGCCCTTTCATATCTATCTATCTATCTAACCCAGCCCTTTCATATCTATCTATCTATCTAACCCAGCCCTTTCATATCTATCTATCTATCTATCTATCTATCTATCTATCTATCTATCTACAGCCCTTTCTTTTATACTATCTATCTATCTAACCCAGCCCTTTCATATCTATCTATCTATCTATCTATCTATCTATCTATCTATCTATCTATCTATCTATCTAACCCAGCCCTTTCATATCTATCTATCTATCTATCTATCTATCTATCTATCTATCTATCTATCTATCTATTTATCTATCTATCTATCTATCTAAGCCTGTTCCTTAGTCAGTTTATACATTTTCCACAATCTCTTTCAATATTTTCAATAGAATTTTCTGGCATTGTATTGAGAAGATTACAATTCGAAATCGAATCATTTCGTTGCATTAATAACCAAGCATAGTCACTGTTTGCTTCTGCTAAAAGGTCCACACAGTAAATAATAACCAGTCCTGAATTGATTAATAGAAATGCCAGCGTTGCCTCGTCGTAACTGGATAACTATGTGAGTACATGTCGATAGACATTGCTATTCAAACAAAAATTTGTTTAAGCTTTTGTATTCTTGGGTCATAAATGTTAATAAACCATTCCAGATCACCATGACAGCGCTTCAATTCAAATTCTTATGTAATAATTCATCGATCAATTTAGTAGATGTCCTAATATATATTGAATGTGCTGATGGCTGACTAATATCTGGAAGGTAAATGTAATCGGAAAGTCTAGATAAAATTTGCGTGTAGCCTGTTGCGTTGATTTTCGTTTAAAATTAGTTTTAGTAAAATAACTCCGTTTTTTTTTTCTGCAATCCCATCTACCCGATAAAAAGTCTGATGGATGTTGCTCTCTAGCCTTAGGTACAAGCCAGACTAAAATTTTCTCTAAATTCAAAATTATGGAGAGGGTCAATGACTCAGTTATTTCCGAAGATGTAATTTCTCAGCGGTTATATTGAAGACATGATCGTTTCTTAAATCTCATAGTATTTTATAAATGTACAGCCCTTAATCAGGAACGGGTTCATGATGAGAACGTAGGAATCAAACTTGAAAAAAGGTGCCTTTTGAAAATAGCGATTTACTTCAACCCTGCATCTAGATATACACCAATATATATATATATATATATATATATATATATATATATATATAATTATATGGTTATGTCAATTTTTCATTGCTACATGGAAATGTCTATGTTTCGAGATTCATTCTCATCATCAGGCAATGCTGGTGTGGTTGTGCACACGATTTACATTTAAATGACAAATACTTTCGGTTTACTGTGAATGTATGTGGGTGTTTCATTTGTGTGTGTGTGTGTGTTCGGCTAATCAGAATGAAGATTCAGTTAGGGGTTTGACCTCGAGGAATTTACTTGCTAACCACCTTTTTTTCTTTTTCCTTGACCCTATTCCCCTCTTGTCTGCTTTCTTTCGAGTAAACCCCGAACTGCTATTTTTTCGCTATATCTATCAATTTGCTGTAAAGTTTACTATTCTGATACAAAAGGGGGGGGAATTATTATAAAAAAAAGGGCAACTAACTTATTCTATCTTTGGCTTTATTTTTATTTTCATTTCTATTTTTACCTAATTCATCGGTGAGCATGTTATTTAATTAAGGTTTCATCCATTTTCTAATGTGAATAATTTACAATATCTACATATGACATTAATTTCGTTACGTTTATTTAATAAATTTTTATTTTTATGGGATCTAATAATAAATAGTTTTTCATATAAGCATAATGAACATGGTTCAATTAAGGACTTACATGTTTTAGCTTTTTTAGGATTTTCCATTTTATTTTGGGTGTCTTTTTTGTTTCCCTTAGGTACCAATGATATCTCGATAGGGATGTTCTATTTCTGTATTTGCTATTATTAAATGAAGAGGCATGCAGGTAAATTCTCTGCTTTAGAGTGTTTTTAGTGCTCCCTATATAGACTTTTATATTGTTTGGATTTTCCTTCGTCCATATTTCGCATTGATATATTATCGATTTCGTCAAACACCTATTTTCTAGCGGACAGTTTATGGGGTTTTTACAATTACAGTTTTTCTCGTCTAAATTGTTATTTTCTGTTGTCTGGTCATTTTTACTGGTTTTGTTGAATTTTTTAAAAATATTATTATTATGGTTTTTTATAATTTTTTCTAGATTATTCATTCAGCTGTAACTTAATTTTATAGTGTTTCTATTAAAGATCTTACTAAGTGGATTTTTCTCCGTAAAGTGTTTCCTAATTAGCTCGAGGAATTTTCTTCCCAACCTCCCATTAGTCATCTGCTTGTAAGGGGGTGTGTACCAGATGATTTTCCTATTCCTATTTTTTCTTCGAGGGTTGCTTTTCTTGTTTACATATTTAATATTTGGGTTTATGTATCCACTATTTTTCAATGCAGTTTTATAAAAATCGCTGTTTTTTTTAACACTTCCTCATTAGCCGAGTTCCTACTAATTCTGTATTCTACTGATGAGGGTATATACTTGATGATAGACGGAGGGTGATTAGATTTTGGGTGGATGTATAAAGGGTTTGTGTTTGCTTTTTTGTATGGTTGGTGTATATTTTTCTCTAGATTCAAAGTTACATCGAGGAAATCTACTTTTTTTATCTTAGCTTTAACTGTTGCTTATAAAATTAGATTTTTAAATTCCTTATGTATCATTTTTCCAACCCTTTCTATTTTGAAGTTTGTGGTATTTCTTATTACTATAAGTCGGTCATCTCTATAAAGTCCAATGTCTTTAGTGTTCAATTCCTTATAGGCTGTGAGATTATATAATATTAATAGTCCTACCAAATTTGAAGATTCTGCAGAATCCATCGAACTCATTGTAATATCAAAATTGTCCTCGTTGGAATGGATATTTTTCCACTGTTCTTCTTTGTGGATGAGCACAGATGTCTTGGCACTCATTGTACTGGCGTGGCTCAGGTACGAAAACAAGCTAAAGAGTAAACATTCATTAGTCAGTGTGCCTCATACTAACCGGATCATTGTCAATAAACCTTTCTGCATTTGCCATTATCTTTTCTCTCAATCTTTTGTTCTACCTCACGTTTCTTGTTCAAACTAATATATATATATATATATATAAATATATATGTATATATATATAAATATATATGTATATATATATAAATATATATGTATATATATATAAATATATATGTATATATATGTATATACATATATCTATATGTATATATATATATGTATATATATGTATACATATACATATATATATATGTATACATACATATATATATATATGTATACATATATACATACATATATATATATACATATATACATACATATATATATATATGTATACATATATACATACATATATATATATATGTATACATATATACATACATATATATATATATATATATACATATATACATACATATATATATATGTATACATATATACATACATATATGTATATATATTTATATATACATATAGATATACATATATGTATATATATACACACACACACACACACACACACACACATATATATATGTGTATATATATATATATATATATATATATTTTATTCAGGTTTCATTGAATAATATAGACAAGTTTTGTCTGTTAATTTTGTGTAGGATCTGTTCATACCGTCTGATATACTTGATGGAGATATCGTTGAAAGACAACAAAAAACACAGTAATTGTTGATTTTTTTATCGGGTCTAAGCTTTCGGCTCACATAAGCCATTATCAAAGAGTAAATATTAACACAGTAAACATAGAACATTTAAGCTATTAACAATAAAGAGAATTAAATTGAA
Organism: Ascarosepion bandense; assembly: GCA_037127315.1. Taxonomy (NCBI): domain Eukaryota; kingdom Metazoa; phylum Mollusca; class Cephalopoda; order Sepiida; family Sepiidae; genus Ascarosepion; species Ascarosepion bandense. Next base: position 2,270,891 of record JBBBDQ010000945.1, on the reverse strand, counting down.
AATATAAGTCCATTCCTACCGTGGCGGATGGCCGAAGACAGTGACAAAATAGTGGCGTTGTGGTCCCTGATCTTATTACAGGCATTTGAGTACGTTATTGGAAATATCAAAATTGATTGTATTCAAACCAGGTTTAAATTGTTTAATGTAGATTGCTTCGAGGATTTTTAGTTTCTGTTTATTATTTTCTTGTTTGACTATGTACGTGTTATCAATGAGCGTTTTTCTCAGAAGTGTGCGTTGATAACCGTGTTGTTTTAAATGACGGAATATATTTGAATTTTCATTTAAGTGCAACGTCATGAGAGCGAATTTGTAGTGTGGCCAATGTAGATATTATTGAGGTGGTTAGAGATACATTCTCTAAATGGACATATGAATTTATATACTACATTGTTTTTTTGAAAATCACTAAAGGTGGGGGAAGAGTCGTTGCGGACGAATGAATTAGATGTGGTGGATTTAGTGTAATATATAATAAACTTAATTCTTTTGTTAGAGTCTGTCGGAGAAATATTAGTATTTATGAGTTTTTTAGGATGTTTTCATCTAGTTGGTAGTTGGAGTGCATCTGGCTACGGTATAAGAGAGTGATATGTTTAGGATTGGTTGAGTTAGTATCACGTGTTGTTTTTTCCATGTTAAGCTTTTTAAGAAAATAACGTATTTGTTCATCAACTATGTAGTTGGGAAAATTATTATTGATGAGTGTCTATTTTATGTTTTTGAGTTCACTGTGGAAGATCTGATTTGTAGATGAATTGACTTTTGCACGATATAATAGATTTTTTATAATGGCTATTTTGTAGTAGTGGGGGCATTCACTAATATAATTGAGTGTGGAGGGATTTTTATTAGTGGGTTTTTGATACGGTGAGATAGTAAATTTATTTTTGTCAGTGTTAATTAATATATCAAGAAAAGGAATTTTGTTATCAGTGCTAAGTTCATAAGTGAATTTTAATTGTTGATTTTTTTATCAGGTTTGAGCTTTCGGCTCACATAAGCCATTATCAAAGGATGAACATTTAATGTTCAGTGAATGTAGAATATTTAAATTATTAACAGAGTGGAGTTATACGAGAAAATTAATCAGATCCATTTTTTGTGTCGCACGTGGCTGAAAGCCAAGAAGGAATGGTGGTAGTGGGTTTTTGTTCAATTGAGTGTATAGTGGCATCAGGGGATTGGTCTCGGGACTGCTACTACTATGGGTGTAGTGGGTAAGTATAATAACTATGACCTCTCCCGTCGATTATAGGCATTGAAGTATGTTAGTGGAGGTCTCGAAATTTATTTTATTTAGGCTAGGTTTAAACTGTTTGATGTAGATAGCTTCTAGAATTTTAAGTTTTCGTTTATTATTTTCTTGTCTAAGTATATATATATACCTTCTAATACAAGGCTTGTATGTCTGTTACTTGCCAAGCTATGTATTGTTTTCCTATTTTCTTTTCCATTATTCCTCTGAATTCTCTGACAATCCTTGTACTGTTATTATGCATCCTTAGATCGGTGATTGTGAATTGCATTCTCGTTCAGGCACATCCGATCTCTGCAGTTCTTTGAAAGGGCTCTTTTGATGTAGATATTTCTTAGTCGAGAGTCGATACTGGCAGTCTTTTCCGAGATTTACTTCCGAGAGTCACGCCCAGTTCTCTAAGATGTCAAAACTTCTGAAATAAGGACGTTAATACTTAAGTACCAGACCATGCCCAGCGTTAGGTACTGCTTCCTGCAGTGTTTCTTGGTCGATGTCAAACTTCCGGTTAAAGAAAAAAGAGGGAAAAGAAGAAATGGTTGAATTTCTCTTATCATGTGTGAACATTTCAAGCGATGATAAATTGTTTGAACGAACGAATAAATTCAAAAAGAAAAAAAAAATTTAAAAATTTTAAAACTTGATTTAATTCTAGAAAAGAAAATTTTAAGCTAAATAAAAATCGTTTAAGTTTAATTACACTGGTCAACAAAATTCTTTGAAAAGGTGTCGAGACACCAAACATCATTTTTAGATAATTTTAGCTAACATCATTTTTAGCTAATTTTTGGTTAGCTACCGCTTTTGCTTTACAGAAATGCAACAGTTTTTGACAAACGGCATTTTTCCATTTATTTTCTACTTATATAATATTGACTAAAGGCAATTGTTTTTCTTATTACTAAAAATCGTGTTGAGCAGTGTTATGAGTTATAAGTTATTGTATCTTAACAAGACGACCGTAGTGAGGAAAATCTGCCGCACACAACACTGAATAACGCTTATATTCACCATAGAGCAGGCTTTGTCACGACACCTGCAACCTATAGGCTTGTATGTACAACACAGTCGTAGTAGTAGTTTTATGTAATTGACAAGATAACATGACTAAGTCATTTCCTCTTCAATTCAATCCAGATCTCATTCTCCTAAACTAGTTACTCCCCAAGGCAGGTAACCCTAAGATCCTCTGAAGCTGAAAAAGATTCATGGATGTTCCAAATGTTTTTCTTTTTTTTTTTTTTAATCGTATCACCCCGAGCAAGGCGGTAACGCCACTGATGTGCAGGGAGCTACGTAATAGTGAAGAGATTGGAAAAGAGAAAGCCGGAACCCACATCCTAAACAGGGAACAAGGGATGAGCCTCTAAACATGTTCAATAGACGTGGGTGGAGTGTGAACTGGGCGATAGATAGATCTATCTACTCCAATTCAGGTATTACGGAGAAGTGAACTAAAGAGTATCAACTTGAATTTGAACTCGTTTTGGACAATAGAAATTACACCTACCGGTCTGAGCATTTAAAAGTCTTAATAAAAACAATATATTCCTTGACAGATATAAGTACTCGGTGTGACAGTAAACTGCAACCAGCAACAAGGCCTCTGATTCGGAGGTTGTGAGGAGCATGGAACCACCGCTAAATTGCTGTTGTTCCTAGGTCCACCATGACCCAAGGTGGTAGCAAGGCCTCTGATTCGGAGGTTGTGAGGAGCATGGAACCACCGCTAAATTGCTGTTGTTCCCAGGTCCACCCTGACCCAAGGTGGTAGCAAGGCCTCTGATTCGGAGGTTGTGAGGAGCATGGAACCACCGCTAAATTGCTGTTGTTCCCAGGTTCCACCCTGACCCAAGGTGGTAGCAAGGCCTCTGATTCGGAGGTTGTGAGGAGCATGGAACCACCGCTAAATTGCTGTTGTTCCCAGGTCCACCCTGACCCAAGGTGGTAGCAAGGCCTCTGATTCGGAGGTTGTGAGGAGCATGGAACCACCGCTAAATTGCTGTTGTTCCAAAGTCCCCCTTGACCCCACCTTGACCCGGAGTGGTAGCACCTGTTAGGGTCTCAGCTATGGGCAAATAGTTAACCCCCCAAACTGGAGTCAAAACATTATGAAAGTATAAAAAGAGACTTTTATAGAATAATATAAAAGAAAAATATTGCCAACAATACATTTTTGAAGGAAAAGAATATTACCAGCAATACATTTTTTAATACAAAACTAGAATACATCTTCAGCTTTCTAAAATTAAATTAAGAAAATTCAACTTTTCCATAAAAATCTAGATCAACGTTATCACTCTAATACCAAAAACCCCTGCCGTTTTTTTCATTAAATAACCCACAGAGGTGTTGATATGCCGTAAAATAAAACTCACTCAAAACTCACTTGACAGATATAAGGTATTATGGAAGTGAATGATAGACATTTTCTTCACAGATGAAGAGGAGACTTCAGGCAACAAAAATGTTGTTCAACAGAAGGATACTGAGTATATTATGGAATAAACATGTGGGTATGGATGAAACTTTAGAGGAAACGGAAAATGAGATATTTACACTAAACACCACATAAAGACAACTGAAATTTACTGGACACCAAAATGAAGAAAGAAGGCTCAGAAAGATTAAAACTTACAGGTAGTATTGGAGACTCGAGAGGCAAAAGCGCATAACATTCGTAACGAGATTGTGTAAATGGTTGGCAGAAAAGTGATTAGGAGAGATAGCAAAATAGCAAAATATCACAAACGTTGAATAGAAAGAAATTTCCGGAAAGACACGGTCAATCATGTCTTGAAATGAAACATAACTTTCAGGCAAATATTATGCATAATAATATGGATCCAAAATGCAGGTTTTGTGATAAACACCAAGAAACAATAGACCACCTAATCTCAGGCTGTTCTGTGCTTGCCCCAAACGAATATAAAAATCGCCACGATAGAGTTGGGCAATATTTACATTGGGCAATGTGCAAACATTATGGAAAAGCTGTAAACAAACACTGGTATGAACATCATCCAGCACCGGTTACAGAAATAGAAGATGTAACCATTCTATGGGATTACACCATCTACACAGACAGAAAAATTGAAGCAAACAGGCCAGACATTATTGTTAAAAACCAGAAGGAGAAAACTTGTCTATTAATTGATATGGCTTGTCCAGCGGATTGTAACATAGCAATCAAGGAATTTGAAAAACTGTCAAAATATAAAGACCTGGAAATTGAAATAGAAAAAATGTGGAAATTGAAAACAAGAGTTGTGCCAGTGATAGTAGGTGCACTTGGAATGATAAAAAATGGAACAAAACAACACATTGAAAGAATCCCTGGAAACCCCAGCTTAAGAGATATACAAAAAATTGTATTATTAAGTACAGCCCACACACTAAGGAAAACGTTATCTATGTAATGCTGGGGATGATAGGGAGGATAGAAAAACATGAAATGGAGTCATAACAACACGCCACTACCTGCCTTAGGTCTCCCCGCAGACTTGGTTGGTAGTGAGACCAATGCAGAAATCTAAATATGATGAAAAATGACATAATAATAATAATAACAACCAAGGAATTTGAAAACTGTCAAAATATAAAGACCTGGAAAATGAAATAGAAAAATTGTAGAAATTGAAAACAAGAGTTGTGCCAGTGATAGTAGGTGCACTTGGAATGATAAAAAATGGAACAAAACAACACATTGAAAGAATCCCTGGAAACCTCAGCTTAAGAGATATACAAAAAAATTGTCTTGTTAAGTACAACCCAAACACTAAGGAAAACTTTGCTTATGTAACGCTAGGGATGATAGGGAAGATAGAAAAAAACATTAAATGGAGTCATAACAACACGCTACGACCTGCCTTAGGTCTCCCCGCAGACTTGGTTGGTAGTGCGACCATAGCAGAAATCGAAATATGATGAAAAATGACATAATAATAATAATCATTTAAAGAGGTAATTGAACAGAATTGGTCATTTATAATCTCTGTGTTCATAAAATGTTTGACTGTACAACCGCCACAGTGGTTTCCCTTTCACATAGAGGCACACAATTGTACAATGAAAAACAAAAACAAAAAAAAAACGATAGCTTAATCCAGCATCATAACATCTATTCTCATCGAGCCAAAATTACCACAAATAGATGTGTGTAAGATTCTCGTGATTTGTGAATAATGTTATGGCTACCACGTTCTCTAGACATGAGCCCAATATAGACTACATTAAAGATAGGCGGAGGTTTATTGTCATGCAATATACTGCACCTAAAGTTATCATCTAGCCGTACACATGATTTAAAACTTTTCCAGAGGTCGTCATATGATGCCACCTCGAGTGACAGCTGTTTACCAGGCTAGACATGTCTCGACAATATATGCACTCTTTAGATGGCTTTGGTTATGTTTCTGTATTAATGGGACATGATAGTTGCAGTTACACCTATCATGGATATGGGTATATTTTTTTTAATTAATAACAAAAAATACATTCAGGTTTGTATGTTTTTGTGAAAAAAATATTAAGAAAATAAAATAACAAATGGTGTCAAATTGGTAGTAACGTTGCTTTGAGAAATATTATTGCAATTATTTCAAGTTATTCATAATTGAAGAGGAATTGTAGTCATACACCATACAGTTTAGAAGAGATAATTGTTAGTGTTATACATAATTCGATGAGACATAAAAGTTTTATGCACGACATTTCTTTATAACTATCCACTGATTCTATTAAGTATAATACGACATTTGAGAAAGGTAGACGAACTAGTCAGTCAGTCAGTTAAGTGCCATACCTGATACACGCTTAGGCGATCATGTCTCGAAAGAGACATGATTGACTGGGCAGAAGATTATCCCGCAGTAGGTTGTCATTGCTTTCTGCGGTATCCACTGTACCACAACGCACATCCACATCCACATCAGACGAACTAGTACCTTTGTGGTACAGTGGATATCGACTCGGAACGAGAAATCGGGAGGCCGAGTTCGAATTCCAGTTGAATTCGTTGCATTCACGTAATCACGAACACCCTTGGGAAAGGTATTAATGTCTATTCCTTCAAGATATGGCTTAAATAACAAGACAGATTGGGTTCTATAGCCTTGGTTGGCAAACAGTCTACCACAGAAAGTAATGGCAACCTACAGCGGAATAATCCTATGCCCAGTCAATCATGTTTCGAAAGAGACATGATCGCCCAAGCGTGTATCACGTATGGCACTAAACTAACTGACTGAATTTCTACTGGACATAAAGTGGGGGATCGGTTTTATATTGTGATGAAGTAATAAACTGATCCCCCACTATTTATAGTTAATATAATAATGTCATATAATCTATCTCTTCTCCCTCCAGCTATGAGTTAAATGACAGGACAGATTGGGTTCTGTAGCCTTGGTCGGCAACCAGTCTACCACAGAAAGCAATGGCAACCTACAGTGGAATAATCCTATGCCCGGTCAGTCATGTTTCGAAAGAGACATGATCGCCCAAGCATGTATCATGTATGGCACTTAACTGACTGACTGAATTTCTACTGGTCATAAAGTGGGGGATATGTTTTATATTATGATGAAGTAATAAACTGATCCCCCACTATTTATAGATAATATAATAATGTCATATAATCTATCTCTTCTCCCTCCAGCTATGAGTTAAATGACAGGACAGATTGGGTTCTGTAGCCTTGGTTGGCAACCAGTCTACCACAGAAAGCAATGGCAACCTACAGCGGAATAATCCTCTGTCCAATCAATCATGTTTCGAAAGAGACATGATCGCCCAAGCCTGTATCATGTATGGCACTTAACTAACTGACACGAACTAGTAAAACTATGTATTCTGAATAATCGTTTCTCAGTTTTATATAGATGAAGAATTTCAAAATTTCCTGGAATTAATTTGGATTCGGATTGTTAGAAATCTATTAAAACAATTAAGACGGTCATTAGCGTTTCAGAGTTGAGGAAACAGTGACTTGTACAGATCATCAATGACATGAATCAACTTATTTTGAACAAAACAATGTTGCAGGAGAAACTGTAACAAAATTATTATGAAAAAAGTTATAAACTTTTGCCGATTCATAGCTTCAGGCGGATGCAAGAACTACGTAAATACCAATTATATAGAAAATTGTCTGGAGTATTAAAATGAATGAACGACTGCGCCGCAAAAATGCTTACATCCCTTTGACAGTTAGGTCAGAAATAATATCTAAACTTATTTATAAATGGAACTTTGTCTGTGTGTGTGTGTCTGTGTGTGTGTCCGTTAACTATAGACTCCGAAACATCAAAACCGATTTCACTGAAAATTTACACCGTTGTACTCTAAGCGTCTGTGAGTGTTCTTCGCTAGGTTTTGTGTCGAGGTATTCCCGATAAATATCGAAAATCGATAATCAAAGAAATCGGTTTATAGAAGGAGTGGTCCGATTTTGATCAAATTTGATACACTCATAGACAAAGACATAAGAGATGAATTCAGAAGTTTCAAGGTTGCAGTTCTTACAATAGTGCAGAAAATCGATAATATATATATATATATAAGGCAAGATGTTTGTGTGTGTGATACTATTTACTCAGAGGATTTATTTAGCCTTCAAAATTCATTTTACGACGAAAAAACCTTATTTGATATCGACAGCAGGAAATCAAAATTTGACTTACAGCCATTCCTTTTTCTTTCAGTCTACGGTTTCTAAGTGGAAACAACTATTACTTTTTAATCTTTCGTGCCAACGTCCAAAGAGTCTGAGCTCCAAGATCATCGATTAGTTTTAAAGCTTTAATTACACCCGAGCAACGCCGGGCTATAATGCCAGTCATAAATAAGTATAATTTTACGATAAATGTTTTTTTTAGATGTTTACGATCAATGCCTTTTTTTATAATCATATCGCCCCAAGCAAGGCATTTTACTGCCACTGTTTTGCCGAGGGTTACATAGGAGGAAAGTTATGAAAAAGAGTATCAGGTTACAGGGGGTATCAGGAAGTTGGTAGGAGAAAAATGAGAATACTGATGAGACTGGAGTGGACAGTGAAAGGAGCATGACAGAGAGGATACAGGTTAGTGAGATAGGAGATGACTATTGACTTTTACATGTAAATTCTTAGAGATTGTAGCTGTCGGGAAAGCAAGTAAATGGAAGGGAATTTCACAGGAGGGAAGTGCGAGAAAAGAATTTGCGTTTACATTTTATTGGTTTCACAGTAAAAGGGTGTGACCTAGTTGCTAATCTTGTGGCTCGAGTAAATTCATGTATAGGAGGTACTAGTGAGCTAAGTTCATCGGAGCAGAGGCCGTGAAAGTATTTGTAATAGAGACAGAGGAAAGTCACATTGCGCCGGTGAGAAAGTGACTGTATCTGAGCTACCAAATCGGGATCGATGACATTACAGATTCTCAGATCGAGATATATTTGAACAAATGAAAAACAAGAGCTTCATCCGGAAAAAAAAATCACATAGATTTGTTTCAACGAGAAAAACGATAAGCAAAATTGCGAAAATTTATTTGTTTATATTTTTGAGATGAGGTAGTATTTACAGTAGTTACTTTATTCGGACTATTGTCCTCGTCGTTGTTGCCATTTGAGCGACGTTTCGGCCGTTGTACCCTCCGGCTCATGACATCCAATTGAGGTCTTACGCAAGGAATTGAAGCGTCTATACCCCAGTGATTGTAATAAAGGGTTTGGTTCAAAATTCCTAGCACCTTGTTATGTCGCCAAGTATAAATGAATAACTCAACAACAGAATCAGAATATAAGTTGTATTCCGCGGAAAGACGGTTAGTATGTACAGAAGTGATAAGTAATATTTACAATAGAAAGATACAAGAGTCCAATCCGTCGTAAGACGTGTGTATACGTGATTACTTCCGGTACACCACCACCGGAAGTGTGACTAACTCTTCACTGACTCGCACTGACTCTTCAGTAACTCATTAGAGACTCTCAAGTGACTCTCTACGACTGTATTTACTAGCCTTCCCACGTAGGCTGGATGTGACACATGGTCATTTTATAGTGGGTATTCACGGCCATATAGCCGGGCCAAAAAATGTCTGTCTATTTTTCCCCAGTCGTGGTTCTACCCTTCGGCGGAACCACGACTGGGTTATTGCTCTCTGTTCGGAAGCAGAGAGCGCCCCCTACCCGAAGGCAGAGGGCTGACAGTGTCGTAGAGTCGTCAGTCTAGTGACTCTCTACCGACTCCCCTGTAGAGAATCCACCATTGCTATATATAGCAATGGGAACAGTCCATTTGTAGTCAAATAGGAGCGGCGCCCTAACACACCTGCAGAAGGCTGGAGCGTACTACGGCCGTACACATGGCAACAAAGATGAGAACAATAGTCTGAATAATATAAATATATTTTTCATGATCTATAACCTATTCAGCAAATGAAAAAGAATTCTTGATTTCTATTCTTTATGCTTGTTTCTTTAAAATATGAAAGGAACATAACAAGTTAGTCAGATGGGAAATGACTATTGAATTTACATTTAACTTCTTGGAGATTGTAGCTGTCGGAGAAGCAAGTAAACGGAAGTGAATTCCACAAGCGGAAGTGCAAGAAGAAATTGAATGAGTAGAATCTGCGTTTACATTTTATTGGTTTCACAATAAAAGGGTGGGACCTAGTCGCTAATCTTGTGGTTCGAGTAAATTTATATTTAGGGGACATTAATGAGCTAAGTTCATCGGTGCAGAAGCCGTGAAATTATTTGTAGAATATTTTTTTGAAATACTTGCATTTTAAATTTTGTCTTTATTCGCCTAGATACTTTTTTGTCTGCCATTTCTTCCTTTTGATAATGTTACAGGATGTGACAGTTATAGCAAAGAGAATTATCAACAAATACATGTAATAACTGGTTTTTTTAGATGTATTCGGAAGCTAACCATAAATGGCATTATCAGAAACACCAATATGTGTATGTGTTACGTCGGGTAATAGAATTATGTGAAACGTAATAGTATAAAAGTAGGTGTATTGATAATTGGAGTAGATAGACTAAACTATCGCCCGGTTCACACTCCACTCACGTATGTTGAACAGGTGCAGAGGCTCATCCCTTGTTTCCTGTTTAGAATGCGGTTTTCGGTTTTCTCTTTTCCAATCTTCTCACTTTTTTTTCAATTGTAGTAGATAGACTAAACTATCGCCCGGTTCACACCCACCCACGTCTATTGAACAGGTGAAGAGGCTCATCTCTTGTTTCCTGTTTAGGATGCGGTTTCCGGTTTTCTTTTTTCCAATCTTTTCACTCCTATGTAGCCCCCTGCACATCAGTGGCGTTACCGCCTTGCTCGGGTGATATGATTAAAAAAAAAAAGAAAGAGAAGTATTTACAAGAGGTGAGGATTAGTAGAATACAGAACAAGGTAATTAGTATACAGTATCGTCGTAGATACGTGATAGATTGACTAGTAGAACACTTCCGGTGCAATACCGGAAATACCCGACTGACTCGCTCACTCGACTTCCTTACTCGACTTCCTTACTCGAGGTATAATCACTACTATTTTATATAGTGATTCGAATAGTATATTTCCGTGGAAAGGTGGAGAGTGTCCCAACAGTATGGTAGGGAAAATATCTTGATAAAGACAAAATGATATAAGAGAAATGTCAATGGATGTAATACTGAAAATTATGCCTATAGATTTATGGGAAATGATTAATTTCTCCAACACTATATTTTTAGGCAACACAAATGAATTACGAAACTTCCTTCTAAAAACAACAACAAAGAATGGTTTATTCTCTTAGTAGGCGTACAAGAGTGGTAGTGTATAAGTGTCCATTTGGTTCGCTGGTCGGTAGGCTGGTACTTGGTTTGTAGGAAGAGTGTGCGAAGCTAGCGGCAGCGTCTTCTTCAGCGAAAGGGTTCCAAGGGGAATCAGTGGCAGCGATGTGAGAGAGACGTCTGTTTCTCCTGCTGGCTCATGGCTCTCCGCCTTTTGTCCGTTTTACCAAAATGGACTAGGAAAATAGTTCTAGAGAGGAAGAAGGAATTAATGCGCTCTGCCAGTTGATTGGTTAGTGAGTGACCGAATCTCCCGTCGGGGGCACTGATTCGCGAAAGGAAATAGATCTGTGGCTGCTACATGCCCCTTAGAAAACCTCATAAGAAATTAACTTCATAGTTTAGAACAAGTTTTACGTGTGTCAAAATTTAAGTTTTAGTCGAGAACTCAAATGTTATTGGTGTTTAATTATTGATGACATAATAGGAAATGATGTTGGTTGAGGTTTTCACTTTTATAAATCTACCATTCGTCCGTGCCTTCAATGCTGTTGCTATATCTGGTCGGGTATTTCTGCTTTTCATTTTGAGGTTCTCTACAAAAACTGATATTGTTAAGATTCCACCTACCTATATATTTAATGTTGTATCTCACCCATCAAAAGTTCCAATATTCCTTCCAGAGGTAATTTTTCAAACACCAACGATTTCGCCAAATGTTGTTCTTAAGATTTTACCGATCAATATTGTTAACATTTCTACAACTGATTTGTTTAAGATATGATCCAATGTTTATTTCACCGATTAATACTTTGATGATTTTACCCATAGTTATAAGAATACCCTAACTATATTACTAAGATTGATATTGTCACGATTTTAAACATCGATATTATCAAAATTTCACCCACCGATTATTTTACCTACCGATATTTTTAAGGTTTTGTCCCAGCATATTTAACGATTTCCACTACTGGTATTGATCAGATTTCACATACCGCTATTGCCAATATGTCACCTCCACCTGTTGTTGTTAAGATTTTTACCACTGATACAGTTGTGGGATCTCCCGCTTTTGTATATGATAATAGGCTCGACTGAGTATACATATACCCATGCCATAGAGAGCTGAGTAGAAAGAATTGAGTAGAGATCCGTTACAGTTATCAGAGAGTACCGGAACTGACATGTAAGTTACCGAGAGATACCGAAGTTACCCAGAGACTACCGCATCAAAAGTCAGACTAGCTCTGAGCTCCACTCAACTAGAATAATATACACGGATATACTATTTCCAACGAATTCACTTCAAGATTTGTATATATTTATTTCTTACGATTAGTATTCAAGGAGTTATTAACCTGCGTTCAAGTTTCTATATTACGTTCAATATAACTATCTCCATATCTGTTTTTGTTGTTCATTATTTTGTGTGGTTCCTCACCCGGAATCCACAATAGATACTGCTACAATTTCACACACCGACGATTTCAGCCTTCAATTGTGCTAAGATTTCAAAACACTGACATTATTAAAATTTTGACCACAGTGGATTTTATCCCACGATGTTTTTAAGATTGCACCCAAGGATATTTTGACACTTCAGCCACTGATGATCACACTCACCAATACTATTATGATTACGCCCACCAATATTATTCAAATGTTACACACTGACATTTTTAATATTAGATCTATTGATATTGTTAAGATTTCAACCATCGATATTTTTACGATTTTATGTACCGATATTTTAAAATTCCCCCCTAATATTCTACACACCGTTATTTTTAAAAAGCAACCCATTTATATTGTTATGATTTCCCCCATTTATGTTTTTACACACCAATATTGTGAAAATCTCATCTACGTAATTTTTTACGATGTCACACACCAATATTGTTAACATTACACTCACTAATACTGTTAATATTCTACCCATCATTATTATTAAGATCCTACCCACCAATACTATTAAGATTTTCCCCACTAATATTGTTTAGATATCACTAACTGATGCCGTCATACTTCCATTTGGTTACGATTTAACCCACTGATATTTTTTAAGATTCGAACACCAATTTTGTACACGTTTCATCCACTAATATTCCACTTACAGTTATATTTAAGACTTAACCTTCTCATTTTGTTAAGTCTTTAATATTTCACCCACATGTATCCTTAATGTCACCTACCAATATTGTTAAGATTCTACCAACTGATATTGTTAATATTCCACATTGTTAGTATTTTACCCATTGATATTTTAAATGTGTCACCTACCAATATTGTCAATATTCACCCACTTATATTGTAAATGTGTTACTCACCAATATTGTTAAGATTCTACCCACTGATATTGTTAAGATCCCAAACAACAGTACCGTTAGTATTTCACGCATTGATATTTTAAATGTGTTACCTACCAATATTGTTAAGATTCACCCACTGACATTGTAAATGCGTCACCCACCAATATTGTTAAGATCCCACACAACTGTATCGTTAGTATTTCACCCACTGATACTGTTAATGTGTCATCTACTAATATTGTTAACATTCTACACAACAGTATTTTTAATATTTCATCCACTGATATTGTAAAAATTTCATCCACCTATATTGTTAAGACTTCTACCTTTTATTTTGTTAAGATTATGCCTACCGATATTTTTTAGATTTCACTCGTCAATTTTGTTAAGATTCTGCTTACTGATATTGTTAAGATTCCATCCACCAATATTATTAATTTTTCACCCATCAATATTTTTTATATCCCACCCATCGATGATTTTATCCTCCTATGTTAGTAAGATTCCACCCACTGATATTTTAAAGATTTCACCCACTTATATTGACAATATTCCATCCGCATATGTCATTAATATTTCGCCAACCGATATTTTAATATTTCGCCGACCGTTAATTTTCCCCACTGATTTTATAAAGATTTTGCAAATCGATACATTTTAGCTTTCTCCCACCGATATTTTTAACATTTCAGCCACCGTTACCGTTAAGCTTTTACCAACCGATATTGTTAAGATTCCAGCCACCAATATTTCTAAGATGCCACCACCAACATTTTTAAGATTCTTCTCACTGACATTGTTAAGTTTTCACCCAATTATATTGTTAACAATTCGCTCCATAATACTAAATACTGGTGGGTCAACAGATTTCTTTTAAGATGTTGCAAAATCCGCTAATTCATCTATTATTGTCTTACCTTTTTTTTCTGACAACACAATTCATATTCTATCCGTATGCTGGTTGGTTGGTTGTTTTGTTTTTCTGTCAAATCAAACTCGGCGGGTCATTTATTGCCAACTAAATTTTTATTTATTTATTACTGGTAATACCTTTTTCTTTCAACAATTTATTGTTGTTTTATATAAGTTTTGTGTCTAGTAATGCTTTTTTCTTTTCGAAGATCAAAATTCCTTGGGATTTGTTTTTAAGGGCAGGGTCCCCAAGTCCTACCCTTGTTATTTAACCCATAACTGGGGGAGAAGAACAGACAAATGTAGAAAGTTGAATGGAGGGAACTGCAATCCGTGCCTTTGTAATTTCTGTCTCTCCATTATATTAAACTAAACAAAAAAATATGTCGGCGGGAAATAGTGTTACAGCATTAAATGTGATAATTTCTAACTTCTCGTTCAGACAAATGTAGCAAGTTGCATGGAGGGAACTGCAGATCCGTGCCTTTGTAAGAACTTGTAAGAACTTCCATTTAGCACTAGGTATACTTGGATAAGTCAGTGCTGTATTAACACTTTTTCCCAAGGGTACTAGTTCTTAAGTGAATGCAGGGTATTCAACTGGAATTCGAACTCGGCTCACCGATTTCTCTTTCTCTATCCACTGCACCACAATGCACATCCGTCACTAAACGCTTACAGTACCTGGTATTCCCAAGCGGTCAACTATATGCTGGCTATTTTCCCCAGCATCAATTCTGTGTTATTCTATCAACATTTCTAAAAAAGTTAAATTTTTTCTTGCATTTCTAATAGATCTTTGTTTCGTAACTCATAAAACACTTTTCCGTAACCTATAAAACATTTTCATTGGTCTTCCCGACATCATTACTAAACTATAGTGTATTGAACGAAGATATAATAGCTTTACATTCGAAGCAAATCTCTACGGATATTTAGCGACACCAATCATCTGATATTGCAGCGGACGATAAGAAATTTAATACGACAAATGTTTTGAGAGCAAAAAGACTTGGGTTTAATTTTGAGAATAAGTAAAACAGGAATTGCAAAATTCTAAACAATCATGTAATTTTAACAACAATGGGTGACAGTTTAGGAATTCCGCGTAATTTAATGGATAATGCCTCTGAATTGTCATTCGGCGAGCCGAATTTCTTTTCTAGCTAGGTTGGTTATATTCACTTGCGCGGAATTCATATCTTCTTACTTCATCCATGTGTTATTTAATAAGACTTATCACTTAATCAGTATTATCTAAAAAAAACAAATCTTCTAACAATGGCTTGTCCAGTGGATTGTAACATAGCCACCAAGGAATTCGAAAAACGGTCAAAATATAAAGACCTGGAAATTAAAATAGAAAAAATGTTGAAACTGAAAACAAGTATCATACCAGTGATAGTTGGTGCACTTGGAATGATAAAAAATTAAACATAAAAACACATTGAAAGAATCTCTGAAAACCCAAGCTTAAGAGATATACAAAAATTGTTTTGATAAATACAACCCACACACTAAAGAGAACTTTGTCTATGTAACTCTAGGGATGTTATGGAAGATATGAAAAAACATGAAATGGAGCCATAACAACACACTACGACCTGCCTTAAGTCTTCCTGTTGAAAACGATTTGTAATGAAAATAATATAATAATAATCATCATTTAAAAAGGTAATCGAACAGAATTGGTCTTTTATAATCTCTGTGATCATACAGTTTTTGATTGTACGGCCGCCACAGTGGTTTCCCTTTCAAATAGGGGCACACAAAAGAATGATTTTAAAAAAAAAGCAAAAATACGATAGCTTAATTCAGCATCATAACATTCACTGTCATCGATCCAAAAAGCCTTCTAAAAATATTTTCTTATATTAAATAACCTGTGAAATGTTGATCAGCCTTCGAAAAAGAATTAATCAATCAAAAAGATAGAGTTGATATTATTGGTCTACATAATGAGAAAAAAGGTCTTGGATAACTTTCTAGTCAGAGGGCATATAGAAGAAAACTGGAGATCATATATATATATATATCATTCTGCTTATTCCTTCTTTAGTTAGTTACTTACTTAGTTCCTCCGTCCGTTACACTTACTCTCTACACGAGCGTTTCCTTCCCCTCTATCTTTTTTATATCGCTACTCTCCTCAGCCTTTCTCTCGCCTTTGCCAAACGGAAGTGTAGTAAAGAGTGAGAAAGTAAGAGGAGAGAGCCTATAGCATTACCGTATCAGTAGCCGCTTAAGCTGGTTGTTGTAGCACTAATTGTATGTGTGTGTATATGTGTGTACTGTACAATATAGTAAAAATAGGTAGGTTTGTTGTCGTATCCAGCGAAAAGATGTCTGGCCTCAACACCCGTGGTCATTACTCAGTTGGTCTTTTCTGTTTACAATGGACACAAGAGCCATGATTTTTCAGTAATAAAAAAAAATTATCTTTCAAAATCTCTCACAAAACAGTGTATAGTATTTTGGTTATAGTCTATGCATGCGCCGCTTAATGTAATATAAGATTACAGTATCGATGCATCTATGGACATTAATTTTATAGCTATTTTAATAAAATCACACACTGTGTTATCGATATTTTATTATCCGATACCTTTATGTTTGAAGACGTTACTATCATTTGTAGTATGACAAAGTAAAAATTTTTCCAGTAAGTCATAATTATCCTTCCGTGGAAATTCCACGGGTTCCGCTAGTTTATTATAATTCGTATTATTATTGTAATTCGTATTATTATTGTAAATTCCGCTTAAGTATTTGACCCAGTGAACTAACTTCTAATTTTAAATTTACATTTTTGTGCATGCAAAAAATCTCGACAATTCTCGAATGGTACTTTCGACAATCTTTACATTCAAAATCGTTGAAGTTTTTTTTTTTAATAAATTCTATGGCTTCCGATTATGAACAGAAACTTTCAGTTAATGTTAAAAATGTTCTATCTGATAAACTAATTTCTTTCTTTAACTCTAATTCTCTTAAACTATGTTTTTGGGTAGTTTTTGATATCCAATCATTTTACTGTTTGAAGTTAAATTGCTTTCTATGTTTAGGATGGAGAACAGATAATGAAAAAAGTGGCTACTATAGCGTGAGTAATACATCGTCTGCCCAGGTGCAGCGCGGAGGTCTACTTTACCCCTTCCCTCACGTGGTGACCAGGTCAGGTCTCTCTACAAATTGACGAGTTAAGATTTGCTGTTCGACGAAAGTGCAACCGGGGAAGAATGCCCAACTCCCCAAAAGAAAATGATGCAGAGTATGAATACAACAAAAAACATGGGCGTAGAGTTGACGTAGATTTGGTCTCAAACAAGTCTCAGACTAATTACTTTTGAGTGAATTGCGTGATCGTGAGACTTTAATTCCTATTATATAATATATAGATACTCATCCGCAAACAGATCTGTTTCGCTGTATCACAGCTCATCCGAGTATTTTTAGCCAGGATTGAAATTCGACATCAGTCGGCGATTCTACCTCTGACCTATGAGCCCACGGTAGGGAAGCTGGACTTTAGCGTGTTATATACAATATAAATACAAACCAGTAACCGAGAGTGTTCATGTACGTTACTGAATGAACGATGCGTAGATGCGTCGATAGATACTGTTTTTTCAATATAGTATATAGATGGGCGTTGTGGTGCAGTGGATATCGTCTTGGAACGAGAAATCGGGAAGCCAAGTTCGAATTCTAATTGAATTCATTGCATTCACTTACGCGCAAATACCCTTGGGAAATGTATTAATCTGTGTCTTCCATCCAGTTATGGGTTAAATAACAGGACAGATTGGGTTCTATAGCCTTGGCCGGCAATCAGTCTACTGCAGAAAGCAATGGCAACCTACTGCGGGATAATCTTCTGCCCAGTCAGTCATGTCTCTTTAGAAACATGATCGCCCAAGCGTGTTTCACGTATGGCACTTAACTGACTGATATATATATATGTGTGTGTGTGTGTGTGTGTGTGTGTATTATGTATTATAATAGACCTCGATGATGCGGAAGACATCACGCTGTATACGAAATGGAAGATAGACTTCATGCTATAGTAGTCCCGAAAAAACAAGAGTCGTTCGAAAGTGTAAATTGATATTTTAGCGAATACATTTTCTACACAAGCCTGGTGAGTTTACCTGTTGCTGTTTCAGTAAATCAACGCCATAAAATGACCTTCCCGCGTATGACGATAAATTATATTCAGTAAGCAATCCGTCTGATCTATAATTTTGAGAAGTTTGAAAGTACATCTTAATTGCTGTTGTTTCCAGGTTCACTCTGAACAATAAGCGACCAGCCTCTGGGTCGTGGCTCCCCAGTTGGGAACCCTTTCCACAGTCGTTACATTTCGACTGCAATTTCTAAAACTACCCAAAATCTCTAATATTTCGCACTGAGTTCAGATTTTTATAGCCATCCACAATCCTCTCGGGGGATTTAGCCGACTCAAAGCTTTTGACCAATAAGATTATTTTCCACCCACACGATTTGCGGGAAGCAATGGCTCGACGAATGAAATATCAACAGCTCATATGACGTAATGTCTTTTTGTCTTCCCTCTTTTGCAATTATATGATTTCCAGGTTTTCGATTTTAGTATATATTCCCAGAAATAATTGTTGAGGATCTAACCCAACCTGACCTCATCAATTAAATCCTGACTTTTTGTTAAGGCTGCTTCCATATTACAAACTTCCAACTGGCTCAAAATAATTCGTTTCATATATGAAAAAGAAAGAAAACTATATTTCTCTCTTTTTTTCTAAATTGTCAGTCAATTTCTCTAGTCCCCGGATTTTACAAGTACATAATAGTATTAAAAATATTTTTTTACATAAGCTAATATTAATTTCTGTCTCTCCATTATATTAAACTAAACAAAAAAATATGTCGGCGGGAAATAGTGTTACAGCATTAAATGTGATAATTTCTAACTTCTCGTTCAGACAAATGTAGCAAGTTGCATGGAGGGAACTGCAGATCCGTGCCTTTGTAAGAAATTGTAAGAACTTCCATTTAACACTAGGTATACTTGGATAAGTCAGTGCTATATTTATAGAAATTATAATTGAAAGATAGTGTGTGTTGATATCAGCGAGTTTTGAACGGGATTGTATGAGATCTGACAGAAAACCTTTTTAGTGTCAGGATTTTCAAGTGTAGTGATAGTACAAAGATAAACTATGGAACTAGCTAAGCAATATTTATGCAGTGGGCATTCTTTGACAGTTTCTATAATTACATCCGCTGGTATTGGTTTTGTTATCTTTATAATCCATTTTAGCTTTGTAATGCCCCAAGTTTCTTGTATTTCTGTACATGTTGAAGACGTTCTTATTGTGTTTTCTGATTTGATTTCGAGATTATCCGTCCAACAATAACTTAACTTGAGAGTATTATTATTGAATATTTTGCTAAGAGGATTAGTTTTAGAAATGTTTTTAATAATGAGTTTAAGAATTTTTATCCCAATTTAGTTTTAACCATCATATTGTAAGAGGGAGTAATCCAAATGATTTTCCTTGATCTTTTTTTTCTTATTATCATTGCTAATAAGATTTCTAAATTTGATAGTAGTACCCTTATAACCGCTGTTCCCCTAGGCTGACCGAAAATTACTTTGTTGGACGAGTTAGTGCTGAGACTGAATTCAACAGAAGAGGTTATAAGTTTATTATATGTTTAATAATAATGTTTATTATATGTTTGGTAATAATGTTTATTATATCTTTAGTAATAATGTGTATTATATGTTTAATAATAATGTTTATTATATGTTTGGTAATAATGTTTATTATATGTTTAATAATAATGTTTATTATATATTTGGTAATAATGTTTATTATACGTTTAGTAATAATGTTTATTATATGTATAATAATAATTTTTATTATATGTTCAGTAATAATGTTTATTATATGTTTAATAATAATGTTTATTATATGTTTAATAATAATGTTTATTATATGTTTGGTAATAAAGTTTATTATATGTTTGGTAATAATGTTTATTATATGTTTGGTAATAAAGTTTATTATATGTTTGGTAATAATGTTTATTATATCTTTAGAAATAATGTTTATTATATGTTTAATAATAATGTTTATTATATGTTTGATAATAATGTTTATTATATGTTTAGTAATAATGTTTATTAAACATACTCCCTTTATTGAATCAGGCCTCAGCACTATAAAAATGTATTTTTTTAAAAATATAGTTAAATATAAAACTTATTTCATATATTTTAAAATATAGTAAAATATAGTTTTTATTTTAAATTTTAAAATATAGTTACAATATTAGAAGTTTAAATTTCAAATATAGATATTATTTTAAAATATATAGTTACAAATTTAAGATTTATTTTAAAATATAATTATCTTTTTAAATAGAGTCAATATAAAGTTAATTTTAACTGATTTTAACCTAGTGTCCTCAGGTTTTAGAACATTAATTCATTTACAAATCAAAAGAATTTTTCTTTCAACCGGCAATATTTGGAAGGTAATTTTATGGATGAATCAATGTCCTCACTACCTATGTATAATAATGGTTTTATATAATGATTTATACCCATTATTTTTTACAGTTTTATGCTGTCCTCAAATGAGGATACTGGGTTAAAATGGGTTAAAATATAGTCAATTGTTACCCCAAAATCATTGTTAATTTTTCTTAATATATCCCCTAGCTTAAACTGATCGATTCTCCCACCTTCTGATCATTTAATTTGTTGAGGATTAATCGATAGATGACCTCCTGAGTTGTCTACATGTTTGACGTGCAGTTTATTTAAAGAAGAACATTCCTGTTGTTATTTCTTGTCAACTAGATTGAGTTGTAAAACAACTTATAGAAAATCTAGTAATTGTTTCGCAATGACACACGATATTTTTCAAATTTGCATTATTGCAACATATATACCTCCATTTATTTCATCTCTCGCATGAAAAAAAAATTATATATAAAAGCATTACTACCACTGGTGCGCAGGGGGTTACATAAGAGGAGAATGTTGAGAAAGAGGGGCAAGTTACTAGGGTTGTCACAAAATGGGCAGGAGAAGGATGAGAACCTTGATGTGAAGAGAGCTACATGAGAGTAGAGCAAGGGAAAAGAACATGATACAAGGAGTGACAGGGAAAGGATTCGAGTCAAGGAGATATGAGATGGCAATCGACATTACACTTAAATTCTTGTAGATAGTAGTTGTCATGGGAGCAAGTATATATAAGAGAAATCCACAGGCGGGAAGTGCGAGAAAAGAAACCATTAAAGTAGAAATTGCGGTTATATTTGATCGATTTCAATGTTAAAGTGTCGGATATAGTTGCTAGTCTAGTAGCTCAACTATATTCATGTAGAGAGGTCACCAGTGACCTAAGCCCATCTGAGCAGAAGCCGTGAAAATAGTTGTAGAAGAAACAGAGGGAAGACACATTTAGTCTGGGAGAAAGTGATTGGAGCTGAGTGTCCACGTCGGGATCGATCATATTACTGATTGTCCCTTGAAATCTTTCCAAAACCACGAAATGAATAGCAGGAACACGCGACCAAATGTGATAGCAGTGTTCAATGCCCGGGAGGATGATAGATTTATATATATGCAGGATGGATTCAGACAGGAAAAACGCCCATACCCTACACAGTGAACGACCTTCCTAGAAGCAGATTTAGCAATGGATTCAATATAGCCTTTTCACTTAAGATCGGCTGATGGTGATAAGCTGAGGGTTGCTGTATTTTTC
Source organism: Ascarosepion bandense (assembly GCA_037127315.1). NCBI lineage: Eukaryota > Metazoa > Mollusca > Cephalopoda > Sepiida > Sepiidae > Ascarosepion > Ascarosepion bandense. The sequence goes on along the minus strand of JBBBDQ010000945.1, from coordinate 2,248,866 downwards.
TTTCGGATGGTCTATGCTGCTTGGGGTTAGGAGCGATTGTGTATGGGGGTTAAAAGATATCAATTTCGTTTTGGAAGTATTAAAATTCACGAACCATTTCTTACTCCAGTTCATCACAGATTGGAGGTCCTTTTAAAGATCAGCAGTGAGGATTGCTTTGTCAGCCTCAGCAGATTTCTTATCGAGTTCAGAGTAAAAGGTGTTGTTGTCAGCGTAGATGCTTACATAGGATCTGATTACATGAGGAAGATCGTTGATGAAGATCAGATAAAGTGTAGGACCTAAATAAGTGCCTTGAGGAATACCTGCGTTCATATGATAGTATCTGGAAGTATGCTCGTTCAATACTACCTTCATTACGCAATTTGGAAATAATTACTGGATTAGATCACACAATAGTCCTGTTATACCACAGTTATACCCTAAGATGGCATGAAGATTCTGTCAAGAGCTTTGAAAATATTTAGGGTAACAGCTATAGTTTCTCCGTTTTTATCATGGTCATGGTATATATACTCAGTGATGGTCGTTGTCATATCAGCAGCAGCCCTGGTGATGCGGAAACCATATTGTTTGTCAGAGAAGAGATTCTGGACAGTGAGATGTTGAACAAATTCCGCATTAATTATAGCCTCGAACACTTTGGCAAAAATCGGTAGGAGTCTGATAAGGCGAGAGTTAGTGAGGTTCGAGAGTTCTCCAGTATTATTAAATACATGAACAACAAAGGAGGACTTTCAGCAGGCAGAAAAAAAACAGGAAGCAAAAAGAGAGTAGTAGTAGAGTTTGGATAAGAGATTTTAAAGGTACATTTCTCCAGGAGAATGATTTAGATACCGTGGTCTCTGCTAGCTAAATGGAGATCAAGTTTTGAAATTATATTAGAGACCAGAGAGGGGCTAATGTAAACGTCACTCAGTTGAGCCTCAATTCTAGGTTTTAAGTCGGGTACAGATACCTCAGACGAATCAGATGTTGAGTTCTTGGAGAATCTGCAAGCAAAGCATTCAGCTTTGTCCACTGAAGATGTGAGGATCTCAAATTCATTGATTAAAACGGGGATAAAGGGCTTCATGTTTTTTAACACATTTTTACAGAACCGCAAGTATTCTTTGGGGTCGAACTTGCGGTATGCTATATGCTGCTTTATTCTATCAGCAAACAATAGCTCAGCATCATTAAGGGTCCCCTTGCACTCATTAGGAGCAGCGGCAAAAAGGCGCCTATTATGGTCAGACGCATGGCTCCGATAAAGACGTAAGTAGTGTTTTCTGTGAGCTATAGCAGCCAAACTAGCCGGAGAGAACCAGGGGCGAATGGGAATTATAGTGGAACTTACTAGCTGGGATGAAAGTATCGATGCCAGCTTTCACCCAGGAGGATATCTTCGAAACATAACCTTCAACGGGGAGACTAAACACTTTATTTCAAGGAACGTCACACAGAAAATAGCAGAACGACTCCCAGTCTGCTCTTTGGTGATAGTAAGATATTCTGCTAGTCTGAATTTTAGGGGGGAAGAGGAAATGGAAGGAACTATTAACAGAAGCCACCCCATGATCAGAGTTCCAAGAGGGCAAAGCTGCTTGACATTGTAAGAGTCAGGGATGGAAGTGAAACAGAGATCTAGCAGCGAGTCAGTTCCATTAGGCTTATTAGAGAAAAGCGTGGGGAAACGCACCCCTTGCGTTAGGCATTGAGTGATTAAAAAGTTCATAGAATAGATTTCAACGAGGTCTGTGACAGAGTTTTGCAGCCACTTGGCTTGGTGAGAGATAAAGTCTCCAAACGCAAATATATAGGCAAACGGATGAAAATAAACGGCCTTATCATATTTATTTTTTGTCTTAGACTTACAATCTAATTTCTCCAATCAGGACCTGATGTCCTAATGATTTACTGAGATAGATCTTAAAAAAATAAAATTAAAAATAAACAACCTTAATTGTCTGGACTGGGTAAAAATTGTGTTATTTTGTAAGATTTATAACTACAGTATTTACATTATTCGGACTATTGTCCTCATCTTGGTTGCCATTTGTACAACGTTTCGGCCGTGTACGTCTCAGCTTTCTTCAGGTGATAGGATTTTCGAACCAAATCCTTTATTACAGTCACTGGAGTTTATCATCCTTATTCATTGCGTAAAGCATCGATTAGAAATCATGGATTATCTCCCTCTAACCCTTCAATTTCTCTTGTTTACCACTGCTGTAGCAAAACTGTCTGGGTTCGGTTCCTGGTAGTGGATGCGTACTGCTGAAGAGTCTCAATTATAGGACGAAACGGCCGTCGGCTTTTTCCATTCTCTTGAAGTCGAATATAAAGCTCGATATTTACTTACTACTTAATATATATATATATATATATATATATATATAGATATAGATATAGATATAGATATATATTAAGTGGAATAGTGTAAGAACGTCTTCAACATGTATAGAAATATAAGAAACAGCTTTACAAAGCTAAAATGGATTATAAAGATAACAAACTAATACCATCGGATGTAATTATAGAAATTGTCAAAAATGCCCACTGCATAAATATTGCTTAGCTAGTTCCATAGTTTATCTTTGAACTATCACTACACTTGAAAATCCTAACACTAAAAAGGTTTTCTGTCAGATCTCATACAATCCCGTTCAAAACTCGCTGATATCAACACATATTAATATCAACAGCCTAAACGTAATACTCAGGACAAGTCATTTGATATAAAACACACTGACGCCACTGGGTGTTGATTTTAATGTCCACTCTTATATTTACATAGGTCCCATTCTTCGTATTGAGGACTTTAATCCATAAATCTATATTTTATATATATATATATATATATATATATATATATATATATATATATATATATATGAATGCATATATATAGTCGTTCGCAGACAGTCCTGTTTCGCTGTATCACAGCTCGTCAATATGGTTAGATATCTGATTGCTTCTAGCTAGTATTGATTATTAACCGAATTTAATATCAGTCGGCGATTTTATCTCTAATCTATGGAATTTGGGTAAGCAAATTCTTGTGTGTTATATAAACATATATAAAACGTAACGGTACATAAATTTTAATGTGTCAGGGACATTAACTTAATTTCGCTTTCCTAGAAATCATGCTACACTGTGTTAAAATGGTTAAAAATTTTGCGTCAAACCAAAATGATCTAATACATTTTTTTCTGATCCTAATAACATTTTGAGATCCGGTATAATCAGCAGATTCTACTTAAGAATTTTCAGTTGTCATTGATTTACTTGAAGAGTTGAAATGCATTGCAAGTACTTTCAAGCTTCTTAAGCGTCTTTATTTTGTATTCAATGCGAAACAAAATACTCATAAGGTATTCTAAAATATATTGTAGGGTATGGAGATGGTTAATGTTTCTTTTATTTGGCCTTGTGTCAGACATAACCGAACACCTTACAGCTTACAGTATTTATGCAGAATTATCATCATCAGAATTACCAGAATGTCTTCATCAGAAGGTTGGTTGTCAGCAGGTTGGACTATGTGGAATTGTGTGGAATAGTGTAAGAATAAAATATACATTTTGCATTTTAAAATAGAAATTTATTAAAAGGAAAGAATAACATAAGTTGAAGGAGTTAATGTGCGATTAGAAACATTATTAAGAAGTTAAGGGTAGAGTTCGTGTTCAATAATAAAGTTATGGGTATCAAGATTTGTAGAAAATGTTCGTAGTAGTAATTGTTGAATGAGATAAGGAGAAAGAGAACAAGATGCTACCTGACCTTACCTCCGGGTCGATTTGAAGTTGAAGTTGCATTTTAGTTTTGTCATTCTCTCTGCTTCCATCTGACTGGCGCTGATTAAGTCCTTTTATTGTAATCTAGATTTTTCGCACTTACTCGCGAAGTCCTTTTGGTCTTACAAGTCGCTCCCATCCGTCAAAAATCATTTTAACACCTACTTGCGAAATCTGGTTTCGACTTTTTCTTTAAGCACATGATCAATCCTTTTTCTGTTTAGGAAAATCAGGATTTTAAACGGCATTGTAAATTTTTGTAAAAATGGAGAAGTAGGTTGATTCTAATCAATTTCTTATCCGATAAAATATAAGCGTTCCCTACTGACAAAAATATATATTTTCCAAAAACTATCACAACTAAAATTGAAAAGAACATAGGTAATCTCAACACATAATTTGTTATGAAAGAAGTTCGAACGTGTTTATTAAACTCTCCTTGCTCCAAACATAACCAAACACCCACAATTTATTCCCGATCAGAAGATTCGAAGAATATATGCTGTAAATTTTGTACAAATAAATGAAAATTTATTTATCAAACAGCATATCACATTCTATGCATGTAATTATTAAACTGTAAAAATGTTCTAAGGGAACTTTTAGTAAGGTGTTTAGAGATTTAAATGTTCCTTTGTTTTAGTGGAATTTGTTTTTTTTTTAATAGAAAAAGTCCATGTTTGTATCATCAAAGTGTATCGACAAAGTAGTAAAGTCTTGTTACTCTCTTTCTTTTTGTGTACAGCGAGTAGGTGAAGAGGAAGAAGGAGAGATAAAAAAAAGTAACATGAGAGAAAAAGTGATCGGGTGTGAATATGGGATCGCCGGATTGAAAGAATACAATAAGAGGAAGCATTTAAGAGAATCATTTGATCCCAAAGTCATCTACAAGAAATTTACTCCCTGGCTCTTCGAATATATCACCATTCTTGGTAGAACTTCTATTATCAGAATCTGCGATATCTAATAACAAAATTTACGGAAAGAAGATAAAAAAGAATGTAAATTAAATCGTTCATGTTATACGCCCCCACCAAATTAAATTTAAAATTTACAACATCCCTCATTTGTGCGCGCGTGTAGACGAGCTAACGTAACCAAGGTTTTTGATAAATTAACAATTTAATATTTGTTGATGTGACATATTTTAGGAAGTTTTAAAGGACGAAAACTTTTTCTACTTTGTCATATATTATGGACTTTCAAGTCGATTTCGACGTATGAGTGTCTAACTCAGTTAGACAACCACACAAAGAATTGCTTAGAGTGGTGAAGGCTTGTGTAGCACCTTCCAGACTTTTTGAAAACGCTGATAGCAAACAATCGGTGCAGAAGTTCGCAACAGATCGCATGAACAGCAGACCTCAATTATTTAAGGGAAGGGACGAATTAATATCTTACCCAAGGGTACCAATGCGTAAGTGAATGCAAAGTGTTCGACTAGAATTGGAACTCAGTTAAGTGCCATACGTGATACAAGCTTGGGCGATGTCTCGAAAGAGACATGACTGACTGGGCAGAAGATTATCCCACAGTAAGTTGCCATTGCTTTATGTGGTAGACTGGTGGTAGACAGGCTATAGAACGCAATCTGTTGTATCATTTAACCCATAAATGGAAGGAAGAGACGGATTAATACCTTTCCCAAGAGTATTTGCGCATAAGTGAATGCAGGAGATCGACTGAAATTCGAACTCGGCTTCCCGATTTTTTCGTTCCGAGCCGATATCCACTGCACCACGACGCACATCCGTTCACCGATTTCCATTTCCAAGCCGACATCTACCGCACCACAACGCACATCCGTCGATTGTCATATATATATATATATATGTGTGTGTGTGTGTGTGTGTGTGTGTGTGTGTGTGTGTGTGTGTGTGTGTTTAGGACAGAAAAAAGGAGGTTTACATAGATAAGTTTACTTAATTTGTATGGGATATTACGGATGAGATTTCATTAAAGATGTACGTTAGAACGTGTATAAACTTGAATGATATCATTAAGGCTTATGCAGTAAATGAAAATAATTGCTGGAAATGAAATATTTAAATCGGGATCGGTAATCATATGGATTGAATACTGCTCACTCACATCAAAAGGATCTTCCTTCATCCAGCAATGACATATCAAGCAAAAGATATCCGTTCACTTGATGCAAAACATGGTATCTCTATAATAGTACATTCGAAACCTTGACAGAATCAATCAATCAAAGCCATGTTCGCTACTCTATAAGAGAGAGACGTGCCGTTCAAATGAACGCTCCAATCAAATGAGTATTGAATCTACAATCAAATAAAACTGATTTCTATGGTCAGGCCATGGTTTCTAAATGAAGAACAGAGATACGCAGACTCACATGTTGAATATCGGACATAGAGAGGAAAGAAATTTAAAGAGTTGCTAAAGATAAAAAAAAAAGATTATGTAAGAATCAGCTAAAGGCTGCCTGGCAACAATCTGATACTCTACTTGTGTATGGTGCAAAGAAGTGGTTTGAAACTAAATAAAGATCAGATGAAGAAATCAAAGCGAAAAAAAGTGTATAGGGAACTAAAAACAACAGCGATCCGACAACCCAAACATCACGAGTTAATTTACATGCAATACGTGAAGAACAACATGGCGTCCAATGTTTAAACTCGGAAGCCAAGTGAAAGAAATCCTGGACACCTAGCTGAAGAAAATCGACGATAACACAGAAAAAAGAAGGATGTTTTTTTTTTGTTTTAGAATAAGTTTATCTAAATTATTTGAACATTCCTTCGTTTAGTTTACTTCTTTTCATAAAGTAACAAACAAAATATTCAAGAAAACTATAATTAAATATGTAACACTATGTTCTTTAACTTCGGTTGGGATTTATGTGTCTGAAAGCGATGTTAAAAAACAAATCATTTGTTTTATGATATATTTGATTTATTATATATATATATATATATATATATATAAGCTTATATTATATCTAAGCTTATATATATTTCTAAGTCTGCGGATGACTATTTACTCTCTCACACCCTTACTGAGCACTCTGGAAGAATGGTAGACTTTGAAAAGCAGAAGCTACTCTGGCATCTACGCATCGTTTATTCATCAATAAATTAGAACAATCTCAGTTATTAGGCGTGTATAATGATAATATACACGTAAGAAAGTCTGCCTTCTTCTACCGAGCGCCCATAGCTCAGAGGTAGAATGACGCCAATTCGGTTGGGTTTTGTTTAACCTTGCTGATGAGTTGTGATACAGCGAAACAGATCTGTCTGCGGATGACTATAATACACACACACACACACATATATATATTTATATATATATATATTTACATACATAATATATATAAGTATTTTGTTATATATATTAATAGATTTAGAAATATTTTTATACAAATTTATATGTATAAATACTTTAATATATTTATATGAATTTATATATATATATACATATAAATATTTACTTTATATATTTATATATATTTGGTTTATTATATATTCGATAAATCGATTTATATATATTTTTATGGTTTATATCTTGTTTTAGGATATTTAAATCTTTTTTTAAATTATGTTTTAAATTGTATTTTTTTAAATAATAATGATTTACTGATAACTCCTTACTAATTAATCCATAGCTTAGTCGACAGGTGGTAGATTCATACCTTTTGCAAGGGTATTTGACCTTAAGTGGTCAAAACAAACTCCACCGAAATTTCAACTCGCATCTATAAATAATAAATACGAGCCTTTATCCATAACAACGGCAGTTATTCTCAACATTGCTTATCTTAGGTGATCGTACATATTAGCAATTATTAAGCTTTGCAAACAGATTGCAAATGAATCAAGGAACCATTTTTTTTTTTTTATAAGCGTTTCACCCCGAGCAAGGCATGTCACTGCCACTACTGCGCACGGGGCTACATAGAGTGGAGAAAGGATGATTAAATATAGGAAATATCAGAGGGTGGGTGATAGGCGGGTAAGGATACAGAGAATGAGGGTTGGGTAGATGAGAGTGTTCTGAGAATAATTGGGAGTTAGTGTGATAGGAGGTGTCTATTGACCCTAGATTTAAACACCTGGAGATTGTAGCTGTCGGGAAAGCAGACTTGTGGAAGGAAGTTCCACAGGCGGGAAGCGCGAGAAAAGAAGCTGTTGGAGTAGAATTTACGGTTACATCTTATTTGTTTAACTGTAAAAGGGTGGTTGTGAAAAAAAAGCTAATTTATTCACACAAACACACACACACATATACATATATATAATTAGTTAATTAGTTTTTGATCATAATTAAATAAGATCAATAAACAGTTGTATTAAAAGTGTTTATACAATTATGTTAGAAAATTTTTGAATATTTTTCATTTAGAAACAAGTTATTTCGTAACCCATGGTTCTACTTTTAGGTGTCTTTAGGCAATTTACAATAATTGATTTTATCTTTTTTTAAACCCTCACGTATCAGGGATCTTTTATGAACGAGCAATTTTCGAAATTAAGAAAGGTTTCTTGAGGATCTTAAAACTCTTTCATCCATGATTGTATAATTCTAGTCGGTATTCGCTGGTATACTTACACTTTGAAATAATTTCTCCTTCATTTCGTAATTAATTTTAGTGTGAGTAGTTTTTTTTATATACTACATTTTTTAAGTCTACATTTAAACCCGGATGTGCGTTTTGGTGCAGTGGATATCGACTCGGAACTACAAATCGGCGAGCCGAGTTAGAATTCTAGTTGAATTCCTTGCATTCGTTTACGCACAAATAACCTTGAGAAAGGTATTATTCCGTATATTCCCTCAAGTTTTGGGTTAAATAATAGGACAGATTGGGTTCTCTAGCTGGCAACAAGTCTATCGCAGAAAGCAATAGCAACCTACCCTTGGATAATCTTCTGCCTAGTCAAAAAGCCGAAGCGTGTATCACGTATAGTACTCAACTGACTGACATAAACCTAAAAAATTATACAAAACTGACTAACCACGTGTGGAAATTTAAATAAAATATGGAAAATACCCGGATATAACTTGGAGTCAGAGGTTACCACGGTGGTAAAATATGCAGATTGTGCCAGGAAAAAAAGTTGGCTATTATGTTTTCCCAGACAATAGGAATATAATTTACGTCACTTAAAACGACTCCATATTTATAACATTATAAGTTGTTTGTGAATTAATTATTTTTTTATTATTTAACATTTATTATTTATTTATTAAATTCATTTATTTTTTTATTAAAGAATTATTTTTAACAATTATTAATAATTATTTATTTTTTTAATAGTAGTGCTTATTATTATTATGTGTATTATTATTTTTTATTTTTTGTATTATTAAAAATAATAATAATGACTATTATCATTATTATGTCATTTTTCATCATATTTTGATTTATGCTATGGTCGCACTACCAACCAAGTCTGTGGAAAGACCTAAGGCAGGTCTTGTTGTGTTGTTATGGCTCCATTTCATGTTTTTTCTATCTCCCCTATCATCCCTAGCGTTATATAGACAAATTTTTTGTTAGTGTGTGGGCTGTACTTCATAAGACATTTTTTTGTATATCACTTAAGCTGGGGTTTTCAGGGGTTATTTCAATGTGTTGCTTTGTTCCATTTATTATTAATATTAAGTCATTTTTCATCATATTTATATTACTGCTTTGGTCTCACTACCAACCAAGTCTGCGGGGAGACATAAGGCAGGTCGTGGCGTGTTGTTATGACTCCATTTCATGTTTTTTCTATCTCCCTTATCATCCTTAGCGTTATATAGACAATTTTTTTGTTAGTGTGTGGGCTGTACTTAATAAGACAATTTTTTGTATATTTCTTAAGCTAGGGTTTCCAGGGGTTATTTCAATGTGTTGCTTTGTTCCATTTATTATTATTATTATGTCATTTTTCATCATATTTCGATTACTGCTTTGGTCTCACTACCAACCAAGTCTGCGGGGAGACCTAAGGCAGGTCGTAGCGTGTTGTTATGACTCCATTTAATGTTTTTAAAATTACCTATCATTCCTAGCATTACATAGATAAAGTTTTCCTTAGTGTGTGGGCTGTACTTAATAAGACAATTTTTGTATATCACTTAAGCTGGGGTTTCCAGGGATTCTTTCAATGTGTTGTTTTGTTCCATTTTTTATCATTCCAAGGGCACCTACTATCACTGGCACAACTCTTGTTTTCAATTTCCACATTTTTTCTATTTCAATTTTCAGGTCTTTATATTTTGACAGTTTTTCAAATTCCTTGATTGCTATGTTACAATCCGCTGGACAAGCCATATCAATTAATAGACAAGTTTTCTCCTTCTGGTTTTTAACAATATTATTATTATTATTATTATTATTATTATGTCATTTTTCATCATATTTCGATTTCTGCTTTGGTCTCACTACCAACCAAGTCTGCGGGGAGACCTAAGGCAGGTAGTGGCGTGTTGTTATGGCTCCATTTCATGTTTTTCTATCTTCCCTATCATCCTCAGCATTACATAGATAAAGTTTTCCTTAGTGTGTGGGCTGTACTTAATAAGACAATTTTTTGTATGTCTCTTAAGCTGGGGTTTCCAGGGATTCTTTCAATGTGTTGTTTTGTTCCATTTTTTATCATTCCAAGTGCACCTACTATCACTGGCACAACTCTTGTTTTCAATTTCCACATTTTTTCTATTTCAATTTCCAGGTCTTTATATTTTGACAGTTTTTCAAATTCCTTGATTGCTATGTTACAATCCGCTGGACAAGCCATATCAATTAATAGACAAGTTTTCTCCTTCTGGTTTTTAACAATAATGTCTGGCCTGTTTGCTTCAATTTTTCTGTCTGTGTAGATGGTGTAATCCCATAGAATGGTTACATCTTCTATTTCTGTAACCGGTGCTGGGTGATGTTCATACCAGTGTTTGTTTACAGCTTTTCCATAATGTTTGCATATTGCCCAATGTAAATATTGCCCAACTCTATCGTGGCGATTTTTATATTCATTTGGGGCAAGCACAGAACAGCCTGAGATTAGGTGGTCTATTGTTTCTTGGTGTTTATCACAAAACCTGCATTTTGGATCCATATTATTATGCATAATATTTGCCTGAAAGCTTCTAGTGAAAAGACTTTGGTCTTGTGCTGCAAGAATAAAGCCTTCAGTTTCAGACTTTAATCCAGATGCACGTAACCATCGATGAGTATTAACTTTGTCAACATTGGATTTATTGGCACGTATTGGATATTGGCCATGCAGAGGTTTGTCTTGCCAGCGCTGTTTCATCTGTTCAAGAGCATTATTTTGGCTTTCATTTTCATATTTTTTGCCGCAATAGTTGGTTCTTGGCTTCTGTTTTGCTTTTCTACAGAATCTACTAACTGTAAATCTTGTTTGTATTTATTATTATTATTATGTCATTTTTCATCATATTTAGATTTCTGAATTGGTCTCACTACCAACCAAGTCTGCGGGGAGACCTAAGGCAGGTAGTGGCGTGTTGTTATGACTCCATTTCATGTTTTTCTATCTTCCCTATCATCCCCAGCATTACATAGATAACGTTTTCCTTAGTGTGTGGGCTGTACTTAATAATACAATTTTTTGTATATCTCTTAAGCTGGGGTTTCCAGGGATTCTTTCAATGTGTTGTTTTGTTCCATTTTTTATCATTCCAAGTGCACCTACTATCACTGGCACAACTCTTGTTTTCAATTTCCACATTTTTTCTATTTCAATTTCCAGGTCTTTATATTTTGACAGTTTTTCAAATTCCTTGATTGCTATGTTACAATCCGCTGGACAAGCCATATCAATTAATAGACAAGTTTTCTCCTTCTGGTTTTTAACAATAATGTCTGGCCTGTTTGCTTCAATTTTTCTGTCTGTGTAGATGGTGTAATCCCATAGAATGGTTACATCTTCTATTTCTGTAACCGGTGCTGGATGATGTTCATACCAGTGTTTGTTTACAGCTTTTCCATAATGTTTGCACATTGCCCAATGTAAATATTGCCCAACTCTATCGTGGCGATTTTTATATTCGTTTGGGGCAAGCACAGAACAGCCTGAGATTAGGTGGTCTATTGTTTCTTGGTGTTTATCACAAAACCTACATTTTGGATCCATATTATTATGCATAATATTTGCCTGAAAGTTTCTCGTGAAAAGACTTTGGTCTTGTGCTGCAAGTATAAATCCTTCAGTTTCAGACTTTAATCCAGATGCACGTAACCATCGATGAGTATTAACTTTGTCAACATTGGATTTATTGGCACGTACTGGATATTGGCCATGCAGAGGTTTGTCTTGCCAGCGCTGTTTCATCTTTTCAAGAGCTTTATCTTTGGCTTTCATTTTCATATTTTTTGCCGCAATAGTTGGTTCTTTGCTACTGTTTTGCTTTTCTACTAACTGTAATTCTTGTTTGTATTTACTGCCTTCTTTTATTATTGAATATTTTTTCTTTCTTTCTTCATGTTGCCTTACTAATTGTATCATCCAATCCTTTGTTGTTTCTATGTATGTTAGTAAGCCAATAGTTGTTGTCTTGTATGACAATTCCAGCTGAACCTGCTCGACTGGATCTTATATCACATCGATAGAATACGAAAGGAATGAGAGTAGTTCGCTAGAATATGCGTAGCATGGCACAACTTTTCCGTGAATGTCAGAACTTTGGATACTAAGGAATGTACATAGTTTGTGCAATTTTCATGGAAACAGAGACGGTTTTCAAAGTTTTGTTTGTGCAAAAAGTGGTTGTTAGGTAGAAAAGCATACAGCAACACAGGAAGAAGAGTTTAGATTCTATCAATACCAGAATGTGAATACCGAGAAGCTTCTGCTCTTGCTTTGGTAACACTACTATATTCTAGGTCTGATCTGATTCTTTTAAATATATATAAATGATAAATTTTGAAACGAACACGACATTTTGGAGACAGTATGTTTGAAGAAAGAGTCTCTATCATGTAAGGTCTGAAGCAATCCTCGTCTGACTTCGTGTAATCAAAAATCGTTCTAGGAAACAGCAAATCAGTGGATGACTTGGGGGCATCAACTTAGATATTGACTAGAGAAATGTCTGTTACACTAATATCCGGTTGACAAAATAAAAAACAAACATTGCGCATGCGTAAAATAATAAAATGTGAACATTTACCCATCGCACATTTTGTATATATATATATATATATATATAGTCATCTGTAGACAGATCTGTTTCACTGTATCACAGCTCATCCATACGCTTAGAAATCTGATTGCTTTTTACCCAGGATTGAAAGCCGTCCGAATTGGTGTCAGTCGGCGATTCTACCTCTGAGTTATGGGCACTCGATCGAAGGAGGCATATATTTAGCGCCTGATATACCATTACTGAATGACCGATGCGTAGATGCTAGACTAGATACAGTTTTTCAAAAGTCTACCATTCTTCCAGCGTGCTCAATCAGGGTGTGAAAGCGAGAATAGTCATCCGTAGACAGATCTGTTTCGCTGTATGACTGATTGCTTTTTATTAAGTATTAGAACCCGACTGTATGGGCGTCAGTCGGCGTTTCTACCTCTCAGCTATTGGCGCTCGGAGGCAGACTTTTAGAGCTTGGTATATCATGTATACTCACGCTAGTAGTTAGATTGTTCTAATTTATTACTGAATGAACGATGCGTATATATATCCGAGTGAATTAGGAACAAAGAAAAAAAAATTACAACTTCCACAACATTAATTTTAAACAGTGCTCGATATATAGAGCTGTGAATATTTATTATTAATTATATTATAGAACATGTACAAAATTTTATATATCCACTACAAATCGTACATTTTTTTCGACATTTAAACTACTATGTCCACACCACCTGAAGAACATTGTAGTTTCAATGTCGAAACAAATGTACGATTTGTAGTGGATATATAAAATTTTGTATATGTTCTAACATATAATTTATAATATATATATATATATATATATATATATATATATATATACATACATACAACAAAAGAAAGAAGAAAGCATCCACTTCCAGGAAATGATATCATAAGAATGTACTTGATGAAAAATTCAACCACAATAAAATTAAGCAAATACTTAGCAAATAAGCAGTCTCACCGAGTTATCCGTATTTCAACTTTGACATAAAAAAAAAGAAAATCAAAGATCCAAGACACCGCTTCAAATATACGCGAACACCGGAAGTAGTAAACGCACAAAAATTTTGCTATATATTTCTCTGAATCAATTAGAAACAATCTGCTAGCTTGGTATCACTCTTGTGGTTCTCGAATGTGAAGAACGATTTGTGGTTTAAAATCGTTTCTTGAATTGTCCTTCAGTGCAACCAATATAAAGTGTCTCTATGATTCTACACGCATTACCGACTTTAGAAATTTAAACAGTGCTCTCCAAACAATATTTCCCACCCAAAGTATAAGTGCTCTTGTTCCTGCATTTACATTTTTTACCACCCCGTTTCATTTCCTTCCATTGCTAAGATTTTGTCATTATTCTATTACTTAATTTCGCATTTCCTTTCGATTGAACACATTTTCAAATTCGGAATTTACAGGAAAAGCATATTGAAGAGAGTTGGAGCTAACAGGAATCACGGTAATTTTTGTAGGTTGTGCCAGGAAGAAAAAATGGCTATTGTAACATAAAAGAACGGAGGCGTCTTACTTGATGAAAGGACGGGGGTTATTGCTAAATGTAGGCATTTAAAGAAGGATCCCCTGGGCATTTACGAACCAAGATGAACGACATTAACGTTTATTATTTAATATATATTTTTAATTTTTTCCGAATTTAGAATCGATTTATGGATCCGCCTTCGAGTGTACGTGTATATTTGAAATAACTTCTTGGCTTTTTCACCTTCTGCCTGATGATACCTCACGTCTGAAACACGGGTAACTCGGTGCGACTTTTTATTTGCTTAGTATATATTGCTCTACTTTTTTCTTTCTAATTTTTTATCGAGCAAATTTATATATATATATATATATATATATATATATATTTTGCTAACAGTGACCAAAAAATCAATAATTATTAGTATTTATTTGAGCTCATTATACATGGAACTGCTTCATTACAATCAACACTAACTGTGCACTACTTAACAGACACACATATATGTCTGCCTCTCTGTGTGTATGGGCTAAAAATTTCTTTATTAAATGTAGTATCTGTGTTGAATGTACAGAACATCAAATAGACTATAAAATCAATTAATAAATCAACCTCGCCTGATTGCTAACCAGTAGGTCCAATAAATAGTTTGGTGGAAGAAAAGTTCGATTTATATAATTTCTTACGTGTATATTCGTGTAAGGCAATGCAAAAAACTCATCTGGAATTCGAACACGGCTTTTATATTTCTCGTTTCCAGCTGCTACCCATTAGACAACCTATACAGCTACCCATTACACAACCCAAAGAGCTCACAAATAATAAGTACCTAACGGAAGAAAGATATAATTAAACTATAAATTTTAAAATATTTCTATTTCCCTGAAGGAATTATGAATATTTAAACAGATGCAATGATACAATTTTATTATAATAATATGTTATATTTTTATCGTTTTTTAAAAACGGATTTTATTTCAATTTTTCTTTACCTTAAACTAAATTTAATTTCAAATCGGTTATTTCAAAAAGTCAAAACCTGACTGGAGAGTTAAACAAAATGTAGGTTTCATGTCCTGTTTTCAGAAACGGTGACATTCACAATGTTAATGTTATATACTGTCGCTATTGGAAAACAACGATCATCTGGACAGTAAATGAGTGACAAGAACTCGTGCATATAACACTATAGACTGTTTTTTATTCTTCGTCGGTGATGTTTGGGTGGAGTAGGAGTATACCAGACAGATATCGGGCAAACTCAGGAGGTGTCAACAGGTGCTCTCTCTCTCTCTCTCTCTCTCTCTCTCTCTCTTGTTTTCTGTCTTCTCCTCTCTCTCTCTCTCTCTCTCTTTTCTGTCTTCTCCTCTCTCTCTCTTGTTTTCTGTCTTCTCTCTCTCTCTCTCTCTCTTGTTTTCTGTCTTCTCCTCTCTCTCTCTCTCTTGTTTTCTGTCTTCTCTCTCTCTCTCTCTTGTTTTCTGTCTTCTCCCCTCTCTCTCTCTCTCTCTCTTGTTTTCTGTCTTCTCCTCTCATCCTCTCTCTCTCTTGTTTTCTGTCTTCTTCTCCTCTCTCTCTCTCTCTGTTTTCTGTCTTCTCTCTCTCTCTCTCTCTCTCTCTCTTCTTGTTTTCTGTCTTCTCCTCTCTCCCTCTCTCTCTCTTGTTTTCTGTCTTCTCCCCTCTCTCTCTCTCTCGTTTTCTGTCTTCTTCTCCTCTCTCTCTCTCTCTCTTGTTTTCTGTCTTCTCCTCTCTCTCTCTCACTCTCTCTTGTTTTCTGTCTTCTCCTCTCTCTCTCTCTCTCTTGTTTTCTGTCTTCTCCTCTCTCTCTCTCTCTCTCTCTGTCTCTCTCTCCCCCCTCTTGTTTTCTGTCTTCTCTTCTCGTTTTTGTTTTCTTTTGTTTTTGGTTAGAAATCCCTGTCTTTTTGTTGTGGAGTAGTTTTCGCACTGAAGGTTATAATCGTGCTATATCAGTTGCTAATCGACTTAACGTACCCAAAATGTTAGGAACTTGGTAATCTTCCACTGAAACCTGAGTCCTTACTATTCGGCTAACTGCCGACTAATATCAACTGCTTAGTAGTTCTACTGAACTCTATTAGAAGTCTAAAGAACTCCTATGAAATTTCCAAGTACTTTCTGTTAACTCTTATTAATATAGGACGGTGGGCCATTATCTGAGGAATAGGTGTGTTTCCATATAACACTTCTATAACCAAAAATTCCTAGCCATTTTACCTTTATTGAGTTGTCGCATAATTGACGGG
Organism: Ascarosepion bandense; assembly: GCA_037127315.1. Lineage (NCBI taxonomy): Eukaryota > Metazoa > Mollusca > Cephalopoda > Sepiida > Sepiidae > Ascarosepion > Ascarosepion bandense. Next base: position 2,232,196 of record JBBBDQ010000945.1, on the reverse strand, counting down.
AATCATATCTTTGTTGGCTTCTGCCGTTCAAGAGATTGTTGTTGCCTGTGTTTTCTACATTTGATATCAAGCATATCTTTGTTGGCTACTGCATTTCAAATGTTTGTTGTCGCCTGTGTTTTCTGCATTTGATGGCAGTCATATCTTTGTTGGCTATTGCCTTTCAAGACTTCGTTTTTGCCTGTGTCTTCTGCCCTTGATGTCAATCATATGTTTGTTGGCGATTGCCTTTCAAGACTTTGTTGTTGCCTGTGTTTTTTGCCTTTAATGTTTATAATATCTTTGTCGACAATTGCCTGTGTTTCTGACCTTGACGCTGACTGAAATACATATTTTAGTCATATTTTTGATTTTGCACTGCTCGTTATGTTATTTTTTTTAAATATTCACATATGAAAATTTTAAGCGCATCTCTCTCCCACCCGCATCAACTTTGAAGAAGTAATTGTAGAAAAACATATGCAGATAATAAAATGCAAATTATATTTGTTTTTTTTTAAATTTTCCAGAATATGTTCATCGCATTTCTTCTGGCTGATACACTGCACGCACACAGGCAAACAAACGTGAGCTATATACTTCACAATTTTGGCCTCATGTCACATCTAAGCAACACTTAAAATCGCTATTCTGAAACGCCTGGTAATCTCGCGCGTGTTTTTGTCGACTTTCTAAGCTTTCGGCACTTGTCAGATTCTAATCATATCCATAACTGATTTATAGCATCTTTTTGCCATTGCGATATCTCGCCTATTCAGTTGGACTCTAAATCTGTTTTTGTTGTTCCCTTTTTTCTCTTATTCTTTCTTTATTTTTTCCATTTATTTATTCATTCGTTCGAGTACAAACTCAATCAACTCTGGATCTCATATTAGCCGTAACATCTGCTAATTAAAGGACTGATTTTCTTCAGGTATTCTTCAATTATGTAGGTCATGATATTTAACTAATAGTTGGGTGGAGGAAGTTTTTCTTATCGACTAACTGCTTTTTAAATATCTTGAGGAAAATCTTTAAAACAATGTAATGCACAATGCACTGGAAGAGAAAAGATAAAGTGCACCTACATTTTCTGTTTTTATTATTATTATTATTGTTCTTTTCCGTCAAATTTTCCTCTTTAGTGTATTCATTGCTACTTTGTTTTTTCTTATTTTTCTTTATTTGATTTTTTCTTTTAGTTTTTAAAAACACACACATCGGAAGAAAGTTCAGAAGTTCGTTTTTTTCTCCGCCTTGTATCATCCTAGTAGAAATCTTGACGCACATCCACAGAATCATAGACGTTAACTTCGCCCCAATTTACAAACTGACATCGGGAAATGACATTCGATTAACATTATGCATTCATCTGAACGAGTTCTACGTCACACATGTAATTTCCTTAATTTCATCTATAGAATGTTTAAATACAGAAATCTGTCATTTTCTGCAGTACATGTCATTGAATGTCTGAGCGAGAAAACAATAACAAAAAACATAAAATTACCTAATAGCATGATTCTATCTGTTGGTGATGGGCATGAGGTTGTCTTAAAGGATTAGTCGCATCACCTACAGTTCCAATTATCTTAGTCTAAAGAATATAACCGTTACATTCTAAATACTATTCAACTTAATGATTTCAACAAGAACTTCGTCTTATGTTTGCATTGTTAAAAGGAAGCTAATGTAACTCTTTATTTTAAGCACTCCTCATTCCTTCGGCAGTTTTCTTTTTTAACTTATTTTACAACATATCTACCAGCGCATAACTAACGTCCCTTAATTATAGAAGTTTTAATAGTATTCAAAATCACTAACTTCAAGCACTACATCCTTATTCTTACTGAAGGATGTCGTGACTTTCCGGCTCTGTTACGTTATTCTTTAAAAAGCTGCGATTGTATGAGGCCATTCCAATGAAGGCCCTCACTTGTATAACATTGGTTGCAGTTGTACTTAATCTTACAGCACTGACCCTGTTGAAATCTTACTTAATTTCATCTTATTCTCTCTAATTCAGAAGTCCAGGTAAGAAAACTAACAAGTAACTTTAGATCAGAAATGCGTAAAATACGCAAGACTGTTTCTATATTTATTAAGTGAACTTCTGTGATATTTGAATGTATCAAAATATAATTAAAGAACTGGAAAAGATGGAAATATCTCTTTACTTTGCAACGACTTCATTTCCCCCGTCAAGTTCCAGGCATACGCTTTCTGCCAAGCATACTATCCTTCTTAATCTGTGTACACAAACGACATTTCTTAACACCACAATCAGACTTTACACGAAATGGAGAAAAGTATGCTGTTCCATCTTAAGTTTTTCCTAAACTAGCAAATTTTTTTTACATATACGCTAGAGAGCGTACGGACAATGTAAAACGAAAAGCCACCTACCTTTCTTTTCTCTCATTTGTTACCACGAATCGTCTAGTGCTTTCTTAAATGTTAACCAGCCTCGCCATCAGTCAATGTTAAATAAGAAGAAAAACATAGCGAGTCACTGCGCACCAAATCGTGTATGTTATATAATGATGTTACTGCTGGAAAACAACAATTGTCTTGACAGACAATGCGGTATAAAAACACGTATATATATTTCGATTATTGGGGTATGTCATTCTCATTCCATGTGCGATGACACTTATGGTAGCCATGTAATTATCTCGCTTATACTCAAGCTTCTAAGTTGTTTGTTCAACACTGCTGTAACTTCGTATCGAACTCGCAACACTTTGAACCAAGTCACTGGATTTAACAAACGCCTATATCTACTATGTGTTCCTGAGGAATAGCTTAAACATTTGAATTTAAGGGAGGTAACTACATGGCCACTGGAAGTGGCATCGCACATGGAATGAGAATTATATACCCCAGTGATTGAAATAAAGAGTTCGGTTGAAAATTATTAACACCTGAAAAAAGCCGAAGTGTACAACGGTTGAAACATCGTGAATATGTCAATAAAGATGAGGACAATAGTCTGAAAAATGCAAATAATTTAAATATTAAGTTCTAATCAATTGTTTTTTATATTTGTTTCAGTATAAACTTTATATCAATTTATAAATGATAAAAGTGCAAAAAATTAAATAAAAAAACAAAATAAGATGAAAATATTTTTTTAATTATTATCAAATCATATAGCAACAAAAAAAAAAAATTATTCAGTAAACCAACCAGTGAAACAATTGATATAGATTACCTAAGTCCCATGATAAGTGTCTGGATCGATATGTTATCAGAAAGAGTTTTAGAAAGTTGCTTTTTACCATGACAGTTTTTTTTTCTTTTTTTTTAAACGATTTCTCACAAAGGATGTAAACCTACCCATTACTCTGTTCTTCCTTATGTTAGTGACTGCAGGACGATCTCCATAACGATGAAGACTTGACGGACGAACTTAAGTCACTGGTGCCTCCTCAACAGGTGTTTACTCGTGCAACCAGACTGGCAACTGGGTCCCACCCATTCACAGTCAGGTTAGCCAAATGCAGACGACAATTCTACTCCTGCAGCTTCTTCTCTCGCAATTTCCGCCTGTGGAACTCGCTCCCATATTCTTGCTTTCACCTCCAGAAATTTAAATGCAAAGTCAATGCTCATCTACTAACCACTGGACTCTACCTCTCTCCCCACCCCCGTATATCCTTCCCTTCCTCTCCACCTATGTATCTGTCATCGCACCTGCATTCTCAACTTTCTATTGTTCCTTTCTAACTAGGTTGTCCTCCTCACTCTTTTCTAATTAATCTTTTTACAGTTATGTAGCCCCGCTCATCAGTGTCATTTCTGCATTTCTCAGGGTGAAATGATTAAAACAAAAAAAAAACAGAAATTTGGTTCTTCAGAAGGATGCTGTCGATATATGTGAACATTTGAGGAATGACGACCATTTGGAGAAAAATGGAAATACGTAGCATCAGGAAGAGACAGTTGCGTGTTCTGGGATATATAAAAAACAAGAACGGTTTGGAAAAGATACTAATACACCAGGGACAGATAGAGGGCAAAAGAGTCAGTGGAAGACAATGCATAATATACTTGACCCATTTTAACCCAATTTTCTCAGGTTTTAGAACATTAAATTCATTTACAAATCACAAGAATTTTTGTCTTCCAACCGGGCAATATTTGGAAGGTAATTTTATTGATGAATCAATATATCCTCACTACCTATATATAATAATGGTTTTATATAATGAATTATACCCACTATTTTTTACAGTTTTCATGCCGTCCTCAAATGAGGACACTGGGTTTAAATGGGTAAATGAGATTGCTCAAATGGATGGCAGAATAGAGCTAAGGATAGCTAACTGAAAAACAATGTTTATTAAATGGACACAAAGCGGACAGAATGTTATAAAAAGCTGATTGCCTACGTTCTTGAAAGTCAGTTAAGTGCCACATATGATACACGTTTTGGGCGATCATGTCTAGAAAGAGACATGACTAACGGGGCAGAAGATTATCCCGCAGTAAGTTGCCATTACTTTTTGCGGTAGACTGGTTGCCACCCAAGGCAATAGAACCCAATCTGTCCTGTTATTTGACCAACAAATGGAAGCAAAGACGGATTCATACTTTTCCCAAGGGATTTCCTGAATGCAGGAAATTCAACTGGAATTCGAACTCTACTCCCCGATTTCTTGTTCCCAGTCGATATGCACTGCACCCCAAAGCACGAAGACAAGTCACATAAAGAATAAATTTCAGAAATGAAATATTTTTCTGCTTTTTTACTTTAAATATTTTAAAACTTATTTAATAAAATTAAATATACGAGTTTTTTTTATTTACTTTCAACTAGCTCTATAATTGTTGTTTATTGTAAAACTAAATTTGTGTGAAATTCACAAACGATAGTAATTTAGAAATCGTACTTTGAAGATGTGCGTTGTGGTACAGTGGATATCGGCTCGGAATGAGAAACCGGGGAGCTGAGTTCGAATTCCAGCTGAATCCATTGTATTCACTTACGCGCAAATACCCTTGGGAAAGGTATTAATCCGTCTCTTCCTTCCAGTTAGGGGTTAAATAGCAGGACAGATTGGGTTCTGTAGCCTTGGTCGGCAACCAGTCTACCGCAGAAAGCAATGGCAACCTACTGCGGGATAATCTTCTTCCCAGTCAGTCATGTCTCTTTCTAGACATGATCGCCCAAGCGTGTATCACGTATGTCACTTAACTGACTGATTGAACATAATAGTTGAAAACAATTAAAGCTTCTACTGGCCATAAAGTGGGGGATCGGTTTTCTATTGTTATAAAGTAATAAACTGATCCCCCACTAATTACTACTTAATAATATAATGCATCTCTTCCCTCTCTAGCTATGAATCAAATAACAGGACAAACTAGGTTCTATAGCCTTGGTCGGCAACCAGTCTACCGCAGAAAGCAATGGCAACCTACTGCGGGATAATCTTCTGCCCAGTCAGTCATGTCTCTTTCCAGACATGATCGCCCAAGCGTGTATCACGTATGGCACCTAAACTGACTGACTTTGAAGTTTATTTAAAAGTATTTAATTCCTCATTTACAATAGAAATCTAATCACATATATTAATAAGAAACATTATGTCCTCCGTACTTAACTTTCTACGAAGTAAAGTATGGTGAATGTAATTACAATCCTTATCTCACCCCGTAATGTAATTACTATTTTTCCAAAGAATGTTTTTCTAATTTTTTAAACTAGAAAATTTATTTAAAAATGTCATTTGTGACATATTAAATTAATATTTTCCCCGTAATATTATTTATAACAACAAATATATTGATGATGAAATGTAGATTTTATGAATATATTTTTAAAAGTATATTGAATTTTAGTTACAATTGTATAATGAATTGCCAAAGTATACTTAGTTTTAGTTCAAGGACGTAAAAAATGAGTCAAGTATAAGAAAATGTAATTATTTTTATTAGAAAATTAATGAAAAGTTCCTTTATCTAATCTAAAATTATTTATAAATGAAACTTTGTGTATGTGTGTGTGTCCGTTACCTATAGATTCTGAAACGGCTGAACCGATTTTCTTGAAAATTTACACGGTTGTACTATAAGCATCTGCGAGCGTTCTTAGCTAGGTTTTGTGTCGAGATACTTCCGATAAATATCGAAAATGGATTATCGAAAAAATCGGATTATGGAAGGAGTGGTCCGATTTTAATTAAATTTGAGACACTCATAGACAAAGACATAAGAAACGATATTCAGAAGTTACTTTAGTGAGAGAAAATCGATGATATATATATATATATATATATATATATATATATATATATATATATATAAAAGGCAAGATGTTTGTGTGTGTGTCTGTTTATCTGTCTGTATGTCCTTTATACAAACCCACAATTTTTATCCGATTCTCACCAAACTTCACACAAATATTCTTTAGGCAGAGTCTGAGCTCCAAGACCGTGGATTAGTTTTAAAGTTTTCATTACACCCGAGCAACGCCGGGCTATACTGCTAGTTAAGTATATTGTTGAAAATTTAAATTTTCTTCCAGATTTTCTGAAAATCAGTCATTGGGAAATGAGTTTTTCTATTTGGTTTTCAGTAGCAACATAAGAAAGCCATTATTATAGAACATCAGTGTCTCTTAAAAGTAATGTATGTTCAAAGAGAGAAATATTAATGTGGTGTTTGCATTTATTTTATGAGATATTTATTTTATTGCTTGTTTTCTTAATCAAAGTTTGTATCTAATTAGATTTTCATTTTCTTTTATTTGGTTATCTCTTTATTTGTTCGTAATAATTTATTTATAAACTCTGACAAGTAACAAATACGACATCGTAAAATACTTATTATTGTATTTGATTCCGTTTAAGTGAACCATGTTTGTAAATCTGGTCAAAAACTAAAGTAACTTTTGTAAGTATGTCTTTCCCAGAGGAATTTTTACTTCAGAATGAATTTTTTTTTCTTGTCTAAATTACAAAACTTTTGAAACTCACACCTAATTTGTCGAACTAAATTTTGTGAAGGAGTCTATTCTCGATGGACCTTAACCAATGACAAGTGTAAATACCTTAACAAGGTTTTAAGAAAACGCCATTACGAACTATTTTCAAGATTAAACTCAGTGACAAGTTAAGTGTTTTGTTTCGCTGTATAAATAGCACGATGCATCTAGTTTTATTTGGGAACGTGACCGGGTGGTTAGAACGTTCAATTTTGACCCGGGTTCGAATCTCACTATGGTCAATTTGCCAGGATTACAGCAACTTTGGAAAGCACCAGAAAACAGTTTGACCTTTGTGAGCAAAATTGGGTAGACAGAAACCATCGATGATTGTGCTACCACGAAGTTAAAATCAGCATGACCGAGTTTATGAACGTGCTGGCTTTGTTTAGAATGTTGATTACATTAGATAACGATCACACTCCTAGAAATTGGAATTATGATGAGCTCAGCAAAATTGCAGATGGAAATAAAGGTGGACTCTGTGGGTGAGGAATAGCAGATTAGCTAACCACCCTAGTAGGGCGAATCCTCGGATGCGACTGGTTCTGCCAGTTAGATCTATCTGTTCAGTGCAACATAAACTTCCGGCTTCTTGTATACTACTGCCATTTTGTTGTTTATGCTTTCTGATATATATATATATGTTTTAGAACATGTACATAATTTCTTCTATATACGTCCTCTTCTCGACAATCATATGGTTGTTTCAGTGTTTGGACTCAAACACATCAAGTCTTTTGAAAGTCTAACCAAGTTCTTCAAAGGTCTAACGGTCAAAACGAAAGACACTTCCACTTTATTATCAATGACCCCAACCAGCCCCCACGACAACAACGAACCAAATATAAACAGAGAATGATTCCAAAATCTTAATCTTTACTTCTCCCGATGATGTGTCTGCGTCCAAACACTGAAACAACCATATGATTGTAGAGAAGAGGACATATATAGAAAAAATTATGTACATGTTCTAAAACATAATTTATAATAAATATTCACAGCTCTATACATCATATATCGAGCACTGTTTTAAATTAATGTTTTGGACGGAAAAATGTTTCTTTTCTCTCCCCATTCAATACTCACTCATATATATATATATATATATATATATATATATATATATATATATATGTATATATACACCAAGTGGGTTAAAACTGGCGTTAATATTTAGTTCCTTTCTTTAAATATTTATAATTTAATATTATATTTTTTGGCCTAAAACAAAACAAAAAGAAAATAGCGATCGTGATAAGCGTCATTTTCTCACAATTTCTCACCAGAAAAAAAATAGTAATAATGATAAAGTTAAAATTATTAGGCTGTTTTTAAACGAAAGTACATTTAAATATAGTTTGGATTTTCAGTTAAAATGTTGTACCTTTCCACGTGTGCAGGGGGTGAAAATTGGTATACTGCGCTCTCTAGACTTAATTTGTAACTCGTCTAGGAGAAAGAAAACTGTATTCAAAAACAACCTGAAAATACATATGCATCGTCAAGCTATCTTAACCTGGAAATACAACTGCCTCTATCACTTACAGGATTAGTGAGATAATGCAACATGACTGGAGCAATTTTGTGAAAATAAAACTGGAGCAGCTTAATTTATCATAAATTCCGGCAAAATCTGTCGCCCTTAATCAGTAGATTCTTAACTATGTATTTTATATTCGAAGCGATTGGTATCTTTAGATTTGAATGTGAAACAATCTAGATTCAAATTCGAGACAAAATGGCAGGATCATTTTATGTAAGCATAGTAATTATCAGATATTCTTTATTTTATAACTTCACTCCAAACAAGGCAAACTTAAATCGAGTTAATGAGATAATATGAGAAAAACTATTATGGAAGGAGAACAATATAGGAAGCCGAATTAAGAAGAAGGAAAATAACAAATGGCCTTGCATTTGAATTTTTCAAGCTCAAAGTTCTACAACGAAAAATACAATCGAATAAACATTTAGAATAAAACATACGTTTACATTTAGCCATTTGAATGGTGAGGACTTTTCACCAATATAATACTTCACTTTATTTCATGATGTCTAGGTACCACGGAGGAAAGCTCTCCAGAAAAATTGTCATGAAAGTAATTACGGAAAAGGCGTATGGAAGCTAGGTAGAAAAATGATTGAAATTGATCTACCGAGATGATATGTCAGAACAAATAACATTACACATTATTCATTCGATTTTATCAAGAATCAATACACGTATAACCGGGACATCAGACCCAATATGACAGCAAAAAAAAAGTAATGATGAATGAGAGATATATAATTAGGTAAAATTATGGCGAGAAACGTTATCTCACACAACACAGTGAACCATCTTTCCTAGAAGTAGACCTAACAATAGATTCAATATAATCTTTCAACTTCTTATCAGCGGAAAACATTAATCCGAGAATGTTAAATGTGAAATCCTGTAGGTTAGCGTTAGCCATACTGATGGAAGACAAAAATTAGACGATTAAAAAAAGCAGTTTCGTTTTAGTGGTGTTAAAATTAACAAACCATTCATTGCCTTACTTATCAACAAATAGTTGGTCATTTTTTTAAAGATTAGCTCTTCTTATTTGATTTTTGTGTGGGAAATTGTGAAAACGGCTTACCTCGGAAACGTCAACGGGTCTGTGCGTTGTGAGAAATCCAGCTGCTCCGTAGTAAAAAAAAATAAAATGGTGGCGCCCATGTTTTATGCCAGATGGTCTCGGAAGTTAACGCGAAATCTCGTTGTCTAGCCATTCGCATGCAAATTAAGGTCGGTCCTCTTGCAAACCGTGCTTAACTTGTTTGAGAGAAAAATGAGAACAAGAACATAAACAAGAAAAGGAACAAGAAGCATAAGAAGAAGAAGAAGAAAAAGAAGAAGAAGAAAAATAAAAGAGACGACTCTCGCCAGTTTTTTTCTTTCTTGCTTTTTTTGTCATTTTTTCCACAAGTTTATCAGACTTGCAATTAGGATATGAGGATATAATTTCACCATCAACATAAATGTTAAGTTGAGGGCTGATGGCATCAGAAAAGTCATTGATGAAAATTAAGAACAACGAAGGTGCAAGTATAGAGCCCTGTAATATACCTGCCTTAATTCAAATAGATCTAGAATAGTGGCCATTAAAGATAACTTTCATTTTTTAATTTGATGAGAAAAAATTGTTTAAAAATTTGTTCAGAAACACCTTGACCTTTGAATTTGTGAAGGAGTCCAGTTTGTCAAACCCTGTGAAAATCATTCGAGATATAAAAAGCAAAAATTCGAGATTAATCATTTTTATTGAAGTAAATTGTTCGCCATAATAGCTTATATTCTCAGTGACCATGATATCTTAAGAGGAATGTATCATCTCTGTCCCAACCATATATATATATATAACGATTGATTAGTTTTTGAGGGCATATCAACGTTTTTCAGTATGTTTAATGCCAGAAAATGTTTTCTGATTGTAATAATTTTGGGAGATAATAATAATTTAGTCAGAAAAGTTCTATTAATTAATCAATACTGAAGATGCAGATTTATATATTTCTGTTGGGGAGTCACCCCTTTTTACACATTCTGTGGACTCTTCCATGGAATACAAATAATCTGTCCTACACAAATTAAGAAGTTGTTGTTAGAGTTGCTGAGACTCTTCAACTATAACAATGTCAGCTCTCTGCCTTCGGGTAGAGGGCGCTCTCTGCTTCCGAGCAGAGAGCAATAACCCAGTCGTGGTTCCGCCGAAGGGTAGAACCACGACTGGGCAAAAATAGACAGACATTTTTTGGCCCGGCTATATGGCCGGGAATACCCACAATAAAATGACCATGTGTCACATCCAGCCTTGCGTGGGAAGGCTAGTAAATACAGTTGTTGTTAGAGTTGTTTTTTGTCAGAGCAGTTGAATCGTCACTCGTTGGTCAGCAAGAATATAAACTATTAACCGGGTTTACTTCTTGTATATATTTGACTCCTACTAACAAGTATTCCTGAATCTACTATACGTGTACAGGTTGTATATCTTTTGTTGAATATACTTACATTTTTCCTCTCATATCTGTTTTGTTATTATTATATTGTGTGGTTTTCTAAACAAGAATTCACAACAATTTCTTAAAGGTATTTACACATAAATGATTATAACGAACTCGACTGGAATTGCACTTCGCTTTACCAATTTCCAATTCAGAATATTTATTCATTCAGTCACACGCACACCCCAACTTACAGGACCTGTTTACCCAAAGTAGGCACACGTCTAAGTAATGACTAGGCTCAACGTTACTTCAGGGATCGTGTGAGAAATCATCTTTAAATGTTATATGGCCGTAGGACTAAGCATATCGATGAAATATTTCGAAAAATGTTACTTTCCATAAAGTATTAATGATCCAGTAGATTACTACTACTACTAATTCTGCTAATTAACGCTAATATTAATAATACTAATTTCTGTTTAATTTTATCACAACAGATTTAGCTAATTAATTCTTCAACCATTAAAATAAAAGCAGAATTTCTTGTTAAAAAATATAGCCATCAGATTCTAAACTGCGTATAAAGATTACATGCAAGTTGCGCCTTTAATGTTAAAACAACTATTATGATGTTGTTTAGATTCTACTCAATATTATTAACTTAGACATATAGTGATAGAGAAAACTATTGTTATTGGTTGAAAAAACGTTTTGATAAGTTAACAAAGCAGACTAGTTTCACTGTCAAGAGTTTATTTGCAACTATTTTGATACTTTTACATTATTATACCTTGTAAAACTAATGTAAAAAATAATATGAAAAGATTTTATGAACAAATTCGTCAATTTCTTAAAGGAAAAAATATAAAAAAATATTATTTAAAAAAATATATATTAACATAAAATAATTCGAACCTTCTAAAATTTATAGCACAAAGCTCCTTTTTTTCCAGTAACTCTTAGCAGCCTATTGTCAACATCTAATGTTATATTTGCAATTTTATCGCCTGGTAAATGGTTTGCAGCAACTTTAACTGCCTCCCAGAGGTCACACTTGCTGTTGAATTGCCTTCCGTTAGAATAAATATCTCTCTTGAGGATGCTCCACATGTTCTCAAAGGGATTCAAGTCACAGCTATTTAAAGGCCAGTCCATAAGAGAATCTTCAACAAATCCTTTTCCTTTCAACCAGGATTTAGTAAACTTTAATGCATGACACGGTGCGTTGTCTTGCATAAAGGTCATAGATTTACGCTTGGCTAAAACTGCTTATCAAGCCAGTCAAAAAATATTGCTCTAGAAAATCACAGTAACATTTGGATTTCATTTTAACCCTGTCTTTCACTTTAAATAGATCCACGAACTCATTAGCAATACTCCCAGTATATATCATGATCCCACCGTTTTTTTGGCGTTTAAAAAATTTCTTGAGTGACGTTGCTTGCAAACCTATCCTCGAGCCTATCGATCGGGCCCATCAAGGGAGATCCTTGATTCGTTTGTAAAAAGCACTTTACTGAAATCAGTTTTCATGTATTTTTTGCCCACTGCAACCTTCTTATGTTATTTTTTTTTTGTTAAAATAGGTTTCTTTATTTGATTTTTTACATCAGCAAACTTACTTAATGTTTTACACCTTGTTTCCCTTGACACCATAAGAGCTCCAGTGGCCTCAAATATGAACGTACTTGACGCATTTGGTTTTCGTATTAATTCTTTTCGGATACGTAATAGATCTCGGTTTATTAAATTCCTGAATTCAGCCTGAGACTTTTTTCCTTGGTTGAATTCTCATTTGACATATTTTCTTGATTGTTCGATGATCCCTTTTCAAATCCTTAGAAATCTGAAGCGAGGACTTTCCTTTGCTAATTTCTTTGATTATATAGTTATTTTCATTCATTGTTAGTTCTTTTTTACGAGTCATTGTACTAAATTCCAATTCTTGCAAATAATCTCTTGACACTGCAAATTGCTATAATTACGGAAAGAATACTAAATATCAATCTGAAATTGAAAATTGTGACTTAATTTTGCTTTCATGCTTACTCGCTATACATAATAGTACAAATTATTTCATTGGTTAACACATATCTATGAATTTTACATAAAATATTTGACAATACCTCTTTTGCATATAATCTCTGGACGCAGATTAAAACTTATATGTTTGTTGTTTGTGAACAACTTAACAGCCTGCGTTTTCAATTGTCGCCTCTTCTCAGCTATGTTTTAATTTTATTGTTTTTCTCTTCACTAAGTTAATGCGCCTTAACCCCTTGTTCACCTTGCTTATCCAAGTAGCTTTGATCTGATGAAATCATGAATTTTTAAATACAGTCTTATTGTTTCTGATTAAAACCCATGTTTTATCACTGATTATCTAGCAGTAACAGATTACTGAATTTTCAGAATTTTAAAATTTATTTTCTAAACAATCAAATTTAAATGCGACGACCCAAAAAAGAAACGCAAGTTATATATATATATATATATATATATATATATATATTTCTGAAAGGATTTTTCGGTTGCTGAGGTGATGTGTTATCCCCCGTGGGGATTTTCACATCGAAATGGTCATTCAACATCATTGAATTAATCCTTTTTTAATTTATATTTACTCTGTAATATTTTATTACATGGAGCTCTCTTCCTGTATCATTTTTTAACATTAAAATAAAATTTTTAATATTAATTAGGATCGGGTTTTTGGAATTTACCTAACTGCTTTTTTCACTTGGATTAAAGTATCTGATTTAAAATATATATATATATATATATATATATATATATATATATATAAGTGTGTGTGTGTGTGTGTGTGTGTGTGTGTGTGTGTGGTGTAGTGTTGAGCTTGATTATTATTTAGATGGGGACCCGCTTGGAAAAACCGCTACTGGCAGTGGTAGACTTCATGTTATATTTTTGGCCTAACAATCTCACCGATGTCTTACCATGACTCTGCTCGTAAGAGGAACAGAAAGTCTTCAATTATCCTGACTTGTTCTTGTCATAGAATCAAATTCATATGCCGAGAGCCCCTATATTCTGGCGCAAGGATCAAAGGACCTTAAACAATCGCGTGATCGACATCGGATTTCCGGAGATGAGGAAGAGAACCTTTACAATAACGGCGGTCCCTTTAGTAACTGCCCTTGGGCAACCATCATTAATGCATGTAAGTTTCAGTTTGAGATTGAGATTGCCACTTAATGGTTATGACGTCGGTAAAACATGTTTTTTTTGTTTATTTTAAGCTGGCTTTCATGCTTCCTTACATCAGTGTCAATTTGTGTGAATGCTGCTAGATATATTTAAAATTCCTGTAAAATCCTATACGTTTATAAATTATAAACAGTGACGTATAGCATTCTAAATTTGTCAGCGTTGATCATGAACATATTCTATACAGTCAATCAGTCAGTCATTCGGTCAATCAGCCAAGTAATACGGTAATCTGGTAGTAATACGAAGTGTCAGAGAAAATCATTAAAGTCAAAATTGCAATATGAGCTCTGGTAAAAAAAATAAAAATAGAAAGAATAATTAACTTAAAAAATACTAGAGAAAATCGTTAACATCAAAAAATTGTATTATGAATTCTTGTAAAAAAAGATTACTGGACATTATATTTATTAATCCTCAAAATTCAGTTGTTCTTGTCCTTAAGGACACATGACACAGTGGGATTATACGTTGGTTATTTCCTACGATTTGAGCCAAATTGCTGTGAGTTCAATACCAGGCTCCAGCAGTGGTGAACAAGTAACTTACAGGGTTAGAGAGAGATAACTCATGTCTACCAGAAGAGGCTCTATGCAAGGGTTGGAGGTGAATTATCCCAATGATTGTAATAAATCTTTCTGTTCGAAATTCCTAGCACCTGAAGAAGACCGGAGCGTACAGCAGCCGAAACGAAGTAAAAATGGCAACAAAGGAGTCTTTCTTTCTATTTTTGTATATTTACTTCACTGTCTCTATTAAAGAGGACTGCTACCAATATATGTAGTGCACAATTCTAATACAGTCCAGCTAAAAGCAATTAGAATGACCAGATCAATTCCTTTGTTTCTGTTGTTCATTTAAGGCGCTTGAGTATAAGATCAAAGGATGAATATGAGACAAGTGTTCAGAAATTCAGTTTTTATTTCCTGTTATTTTAAATGTGTTAAACAACTTAGTAAATATTAGGTTGTCCCCAAAATTCTTAAACACTTGCATAATCGAGACAATCGATGGGTTCAGAAACGGCAAGAGACACCATCGTTTCCAAACCAAGATCGATTCAGCAAGAAAGTCATGTTGTGCGTTTGGCAGAACTTTAAAAGAAATCGTGCATTTTGAGTTGGTTCGGAATGGTCGTGCCATCAGTGCGGAACTTTACTGTCAGTAACTTGAGCGGCTCTACGAAAAGTTGAAGCAAAAGTGCCCGGCTCTGATCAACCGAAAAAAGCGCTTTGATGCAGCAGGACAATGTCAAGCCACACACCGCCAGGAAGACCAAAGACAAGTTTGAAGAGCTGGACAGCGTTGAGGTTCTGCCACATCCAGCCTATTCGACTCGTTTAATGAAGTCGAGAAAGCGTGTCAAGAGTTCTTTGATTCGAAGCCGGCTGAATGGTACTTTGACCAGATCCGAAAGCTTGCAGATCGATGGCAGAAAGTCTTGAAAAATGATGGTCTTTATTTTGAGCAATAATTTTTGTTGTTTTTGCGAGTAAAATTTCAATTTTTTGCAAGTGTTTACCAACTTTTGGGACAACCTAATACTACCTTTTGTTTGAGTTGACTTATTTTTCAAGTGAGCGGAATTACTTATTAATTTCTTGTCTCATGTAGATTCTAATAAAGTTTGTTTTTCTATCATTTTCCTACTAGCAGGATAGCCCGGCGTTGCTCGGTTGTAATGAAAGCTTTAAAACTAATCCATAGTCCTAGAGCACAGACTCTTTGGACGTTGGCACAACAGGATAAAAAAGCAATAGTTGTTTCCAGTTAAAGCGAAACTGTAGACTGAAAAAAAAATGAATGGATGTAAGTCAAATTTTGATTTCCTGGTATCGATATCAAATAAGTTTTTTCGTCGTAAACTGAATTTTGAAGGCTAAATAAGTTCTCTGAGTAAATGGTATCATGGCTGAGACTAAGAACTACAATTATACCTAATTGAAGTCAAACCTGAAGCAAAAACTAAAATAAAAGGGCTAAAAAATACAGACACACAGGCAGATAAACAAACACACACACAAACATCTTGCCTTTTATATATATAGATATATATTATCGATTTTCTGAACTATTGTAAGATCTGCAACCTTGAAACTTCTGAATATCGTTTCTTATGTTTTTATCTATGAGTGTATCAAATTTGATTAAGATCGGATCATTCCTTCTATAACCCGATTTTATTGATTATCGATTTTCGATATTTATCGGGGAAATCAGTTCAGCCGTTTCGGAGTCTATAGGTAACGGACACACACACAGAGGCACACAAACGCACAAAGTTCTATTTATAAATAAGTTTATATAATCGCTACACTGCCATCCATTTACATTCATTAAGTATGTTATGCGTTGCTTCCCCCGGTCCCTCTTTTTCTTTACCTCTGTATCGTGAGTATGAGATTTTCTAAGGCCTACTTTCTCATTATATGCCTGAAAAGACTCAACTATTTTTTTATGTTGAGTATTAGTTTCCTTTTTGCTTTAATTTTATCAAAAACGTAGTAGCTTGTATTCTTGTTTTCATCTTTTATGGCACTCACTGCTATACATTGGACAGATATCATCTAGCAGTTTAGTACTCTGCTTTGTTTTTCGCAAAATTCTCCTATTTTTCAGTACTCTGCTTAGTTTCTCTTTAATTCTTTCTTTCTTCTTCTTCTTCATGTGCCGCTTCCTCTCAGGATATAGGCGATCATGAACTTCCACTTGGCACTGTTTCTTGTCGCTCTCAATAATTTTTCCTCATGGTATCTCTTCTAAGCCTCGCTCCGTCAACTATTTGCTCAGACCGAACAAGTACGTCTCGCACTGCTTTCCTCTGTCTCTTCCTCCCTTTATCCGGCCCGTGAGTATCAATTTCTCCATGCCCTCCTTCCTCATTACGTTTCCAAGGAATCTCATTTGTCTCTTCCTTATATGTATTATCAATTTTCTTCTCGTTTGTATCCTTTCCACCACCTCATCTTTGCTCCTGTGCTCTGTCCTTGGTATCCTTAGCATCCTTCTGCAAAACCACATATCTGCTCCCTCCAGTCTCTCCTTCATCTTTGATCAGAGCGTCCAGCATTCACTTGAATACAGAAGGACAGATATCACGTGGCAATTCAGCATTCTTTTCTTCTTTTGCCATACCGATACGCCTTCTAATCGCAATTTCACCCTTTCCGTTCTCTGTAAAACACTCTCGAGAAATTTAAATTTCAGGTTAAGTTTACGTAGCAGTTCCAATAGATATTTATCGGATTTTATCAAACACTTTAGCTTAACCCATGAGAACGACTTATTGATAATGAGTAGGTAATGAATATGTATACAAATTGGTTCCTCCTCACTGGATTGTGATTGGCTGGTGTCAGCAATAAATATGGACTAAGGCGAGGACGTCCAGCGATTTTCCACTAGAGAACAAGAGATCTTCGACCAGAGATCTACGACTATTGGTATACGTCTATTGACTATGCCTACGTCTCAAGACATTGCATACAACGAGTACCGTCATTACGTCTACGCACAGATTGTTCTACTCGGTTACATTTGCTTAAACCATTTAACTACTTTGAATGATATATATATCTCTTTCCGATAATAATCATAATCTCAAAATGAACGTCTTTTAAACAATATTATTTATTGAATATTGTGTATGTGTGCGTGTTTTTTGTCAATGTAAATAGGTGCGAGTCTGGACTGTTTTCAATGTGCTCACAACAGTGACAAGAAGTATAAATAAATATATAGGGAAGTAAATGAAACAACTTAATTATTTAACTAACAGAAGAAAACAAACATACAAAGTTTTTTCTTGTTCGTAATATAATTTACGTTTTACACCCAATTGTTTCAAATAGTATTAATTAACTTGCATCATAGCCCGGCGTTACCCGTGCAACTCAGAACGTTTTAGTAGTAGGAGAAGCATTAAAAAATCTATTTTCTTTTGTTTTGCGTAAACGTGATTTGATGTTTTGTGTGACATTGTAAAAAAACATTGCGTTTGTTTCAGAATTACGGGGGAAAATATTGACATTTTTGTTGACTAAATGAATTTAAAATAAAAGTAAAAATTATTTATTTTGTTTTATTGAAATTAGAAATATAAAACGTGTTATGCTCTCAGTTCAGAAATTTTCGAAGAATATTTAAAAATATAGACATTTAATTTTAGAGGAAAAATTACATAAAAGTGAAATATTGGTTTCTACTATCAGCCCGTGTATTGTCTACTGCTGCCGCATCTGGTCGGGTGTCCCTGCTATTCACCTCGGGGTTTATGACAAAATACAACGGAGAATCTATAATGTGATCGATTCCGACTTGGCAGATCGGCTGAAGTCGCTCTCTCACCGGCGTGACGTGGCTTCCCTGTGCCACTTCTATAAATACTTTCACAGGTTCTGCTCCAATTAACTTGGATCACTGCTGCCTGCTCGGTATGAATTTACACGTGCTACTTGATTAGTAACTAGGTCCCACCGTTTTACAATGAAACCGATAAAATGTAACCCCAGTTTCTACTCTAACAGCTTCTTTTCTCGCACTTCCCGCCTGTGGAATTCCCTTCCGTATACTTGCTTCCTCGACAGCTACAATCTCGAGGAATTTAAATGTAAGGTCAATAGACATCTCCTATCTCATTAACTCGCATCCATTCTCTCAAGCTCTTTTTCATCTATTCCACCCCCATCCTCGGTATTCTCATCCTCTATTACCCTCTTCCTGACATTTCCCATAACTAACCCCTCTTTCTTATCACTTCCCCTATGTAGCCCCCTGCGCAACAGTGGCAGTTGAATGCCTTGCATCGGGTGAGATGATTAAAAAAAATCATTATAGGTTAACTAAAATTATATTTTACTACGCAATCAGTCTACTAATTTCTTCAGGTAAATATATTTAAAAAATTCCTCGAGAGCCACAGTGGATAGCCTCACGCGCCACATACTGCCTTCTTTGTAGACCGCCCTAAAACAGTAATGCGAATTACAGAGAACGAGTTAACGATTACAGATTTTGTAATGGTAATACATTTATGTGAAATCTTTTAGAATATTTGCAAAAAATATTTAAATTTAAAGAATATGATAAGAAAAATATTTATGGATTTTAATAACTTTTATTTTTGCGCAAATTTTTAGTCCTAAAAATGCTCTAATGATAGGTTTACATATTTTTTTCATATTTTCAACTTGAAGAACTCCATCTAAACCGGATTAGTTGTTTTATTCATTGTGGATAATTGTGTTAGTCAGATATTTTTTTTCTAACAATTACTGCCCAATGTTAGCGATTCCCTAAACACTACAATTTTAGCATTTTCATGTCAAGAGACAATTTAAGAGTTTTGTCAATAAATGTTGTTTTATTATTTTAATAGCGTGACACCAAAATATATTTATTTTTTCAACAATTTTCATTTTTCTCCAAATATAACCTCTCCATGTCAAGAGACAATCCTTCTTTTTCGTCCTTTTTCTCATGATCCTCACTCTCTGCCTATCCATATTTCTCATTATCATTTCAATATTTAGCTTCTACATTGCGTGTTCCTTGATATTCTTACTGGATAAAATTTTGTAAAAAAAATGATTATTTTTCTTTTTAAATTTGTGAATGTTATAAGCTGTACTATAAAAGTCGTTATGATAAAATAAGCATAGTCTGGTGTAAGGTCACAAAAAAAGATCACCCATTAAATTTCGAACAGCTAATACAGTAAATAATGATCTAATGTGCCTTCGAAACTCAGCTACTTATTGAATTAACGTGGTTTCGTTTGAAAAAAAAACGAATAATGTAAGACTAAAATACAATTAAATTATCAAGCAACTCAAGGGACTACTCTGCAGAACATGCTCACTAAAATATCGATAAAACGTTTCTGAAATGTGTTCGACACTGCAAAATTTTCGTTTATTTTACTAATTTTTCAGACTATGCAATAATCAGTGCCGTGTTTAGGGTCTCCGCAGACCCCGCAATTGCAGGGAGGGGGTACCGCAAGTACCTTAAAGGCCGCAAGGCCCTGGAAAGTCGCAAGGCCCTGGAAAGCCGCAAGTACCTTAAAGGCCGCAAGGCCCTGGAAAGCCGCAAGGCCCTGGAAAGCCGCAAGGCCCTGGAAAGCCGCAGACCTATTGTAATTAAAAAAGAAATTAACAAAATAATTATGTTGAATAAGTATGTTGAAATAGCCATCTATCAATCCGTTTCGCTTTCTCTCTCTCCCTTACTCTCTTTATATATATATGTGTATATATATATATATATATATATATATATATATATATATATATAGAATATTTGTTAGAAGCCTTCCAGCCCGAAGAGGCCGCAAATTATTTGTAATAAAAAAAAAATGAACTTGAGAGAGAAATACATTATAGATATCTGATTCAACATACATAAATGTAGCTAAGAGTTGTGAAAACTTCCGTAATGTATAGCTTCAAAACGCCAATTCCGCAATTTCTTCCGTTTTTTCGTGATCACGGAATATCTGCGTTCCGAGAGTCTGTTATGTTGTTTAAAGTACCATTTATTGTGGGTTCAGTATGTTGGGGTGGGGTGGGGGTCGCAAGTTGCATTCTGCTGGTAGAAAGAGGGGGCCGCAAGGCGCATTCTACGAGGGGTCGGCGATGTTGCTAAGCACGGCACTGACAATAATCAAGAACCACTCACTTTTTTGACTAAAGTTGTTCTATGAACACAAGAGAGGGTGATAAGAAGTTCAGATTATGAGTACATGTAAGAAAGGTAACGTTTGATCCAAGATGTATAAACTTTAATATTGTAATGACAGAAGATGCATATTTTGGACCTCTGATTCATAAATTAGCAGTTCTAAGAAATAAGTTATATTGATAGAACGTTCATTCCTACTTATGGAATACAAAAAGCGATGACATGGAACCCGTTATATCAACTTGCATCGTTGATGACCTAATTTACAAATGATATGAGAAGCCAGTGACAAGGTTATGCGCATATCATTCAGTAGGGCAGGTGTACACTAGATGAGTCGAAGGTCGAGTTGGGAGAGAACTTCCGAGCAAAGCAGTGAACCTTATATGCAGTAGATGTCAACACTTCAAATTGATTAAAGAGAGAAGGGACTTAGGTCTTGATATTGTTCAACACACTCTTGCAGAGCCGCCAATAATCTCTAGAACTTGATTAGTGAAGCACTATACGGCGTCTCATTTTATCATTAAATAGTGATATTGCTTTTTTGAAGACTCACTTGCACTCACTAGGAGCATTGACAAAGAGACGTCTATTAGAATTAAACCTACCATCCAGTTATAGCCGAAAGAATTGATTCGATACGGGGTTTCACCCGGCAGGAAACCTCAATTGTATATTTATCATCAGGATAATTAAAAATTTATTTCGAATTTAAATCGCTAAGAATGTTTCAAATCGAGTCCCAAACAGAAAAAATATTCTATTAATAGTGTTGTATACTGAACGTTGTAAACCAATGCTGTATAATCTACAAACAAATTTTTACATTATTCAGACTATTGTATATTTACATTATTCGGACTATTGTCTTCATATTGTTGCCAGTTGTACGACGTTTCGACCGTTGTACACTCTGGCCTTGTTCAGGTACTAGGAATTATGAACAGAATTCTTTATTACAATCACTGTGGTATATGAACTATATTCGTTGCGTAGTAGTGCCTCTTATGGTAGTCAAAAGTTATCTTCTTCTAACCTTGCAAGTTACTTGTTCACTACTATTGTAGCCGTGTATTGAACTCACAACTCTAAGAGTCAAGTCAGGAACTAACCAACGTCTATATTCAATGGACCATGTGTCCTTAAGAGAAACTGCGGACTTATAAACTTAATAAATCTAAAAGGGTTACTGGCCAATAGTTTTATACGTTCCAAAGAATTCACTTGTTCTTAAGGACATATCGCCCAGTGGATATAGACGTTGGTTAGTTCCTGACTTGACTCTTAGACTTGTGTGTTCAATACCAGGCTACAGCAGTGGTGAACAAGTAACTTGCACGGTTAGAAGAAAATCACTCACGATTTCTAATCAAGGCTACTATGCAAGGAATGAGAATGATATACCCAGTGATTGTAATAAAGGGTTCGGTTCGAAATTCCCAGCACCTGAAGAAGTCCGAAGCATACAACGGCCAAAACGTGGTACAAATGGCAACAAAGATGAGAACAATAGTCCGAATAATGTAAATACTGTAAATAGTACGTCATCTCAGAAATATAGACAAACACTTTAAGCCAATGCTTGACTTGAATTACAACGAAGGAGAATGTGTGTATAAAAAATATATTCACTTATTTTTGTTATCTGTAATATGACGGTTGTGCGTAGAGTAGCAGTAGAGGAAAACGCATATACGAGGAAAGTTCGGTTGGGGTTCTCTTTGCCACCCGAGCTTGTCTGCTCTATCCTCTGTCTCTATCCCGACCCGGGAAAACACGGTCTTATATGTAAGTTCACGCTCTGTCGATCTTCACCCAATTACGTCATTCCCAAGCAGGCCTTATCACCAATTGTTTTCCTTGGTCAGTTGCATTTTGACATAAACACGTTATTGATTAGTCCATTGTTTCCAATTTTACAAGCTGACGCAAATGTGTGTTTATATCATTGTTTCTTACTACTAAAACGTATTTCTCGTTTACTCTAAAATACAATTAACTGTTTTATAAACCGAAGTAATTTAATATAAATTATATTCCTTTTCGACCGAATAATTTAATTAAATATTTCTATTGTTTATATTTCGTGACCTTCAAAACCGGCGAATTTTCCCAAATACACTGTTTATTGATGTTTTTTTGCATTCAAGCATTGACTGAAACATCGCGTGTTCATTTTTGCCTTCGACAGAAATAAATACTTTTCAAGTTCAATTATATTCTGTTAGTCCGTAGAATATATAACACTCCCCGCATCCATTTTTCAAAATGTTTACCTGTGGACATTTTACGTGCTTCCCTCCTCCAACCAATCTCAGCCCATACTCGAGGCAATTGTATAAAACATTTACATATAAGATAAAAAAAATCAATCAATGATACAGAAAATATTATTAGTTTACTTCTTTTCCATTCTTTTTCTCTGTGTTTTTATGAAGAACATCTCGGAAGAATGTTCATTACTTTTTCCCAAAGTTCGTTTTTACGACACACACCAGAAAATATTCTACAAAGTTCTTAACTTCGGTTTTTGTTTTCATTTTCAAAGTGCTGTAATGCTTTAAGAGTTCGTTTTTTACCCTTCTCTTTCTTTCTTTTTTCCGAATTGCAGCATACACGTAGATATCTCGATGGACGCCCCACGATTTTAGTCGGTAACTGCTCTCCAATATTCAAATTGACATCGGGTAAATGACCTTCGCATACAAAATGTGTACTTCTGAAGTTTCAACGTTACACTTATAATTTTCTAAACTTAAAAATACTCTGATTAACACAGAAATCAGCGATTATCAGAAACGCATGCCATTCCAAATCCCACCGTGATAACAAAAACAATAAACAAAAAACTCCGAAGAAACATTGCCTAATGATCTGATGGTATGTTTTGATGATGTGCATGAGCCTTGCTTGGAGGATTAGTAGTTTACAGTTTCAAATAACAGTTTAAACAAAACGGTCTGTCTTACTCCAAATAAAACACAACTTAACGGTTCCCCTCGGACCCCAGCTACTGCATACAATGATATAACAATGCTAATCTAATCCCTTTTCTCAAACGTAGTTTAATTTCCTCTCGTAATTTTCTTTTCTATTCATAATCTAAAGCATCCTGTCAGTAAGTCCATTAATTTTTTCCCTTTTCGTCTTGCGTTTATCTATTGACACAATGGGCACATCAGTTTTTTTTGACCCAATGGAAGCTTCTTCTACTTTAACACCGTCGATGCCTTGCTGCAAAGTTATCTATCATCAACCACATCATCTATATAAATAGACTCTAAGTACAACACTTTTGGCAATCATTCTCGTCAGTGGATGAATAACTGAGGACGCCTTCTATTCCAACGTGTTTGTCATCGGTTTTACAGGTTTTTGTCCACTGTTTCGCGTTGTATCCTGACACTGGAAAATTGGTCTGTTATAACCCTGACTTAAGAAAAAGGGACAAATCGCATCCCGATATGAGTGTGCTGATTCTTCAAATTTCTTGTCTAACACGGTATATATTTCCCAATGGAATCATTGATCTCTCTTAACAAACATTGTTAGACATACGTCCGTTTTATTAAATGAAATAGTTTATCTATTCTCATATGGACATTGTCATCATCGTATTGAACCAAAACACATTTTCTTATGTGAGACGAAATATATAGCCTAATGGGGCGTTCATTGCCAGGCTTAGATAAATAGTACACTAACTCATTCCTTACTATGTATTATTTCTGTACGGCTTTGGTATCCCTTCCATGTTTTAAATTATTCTTCAGGTCTTGGATGTTTGATTCCTTCTCCCTAATTATTTCTATAACCCGCAATGTGGGACGTTAGGATGTTTCTGGTGTGTTGTCGACCTATTCATAGGATCCTTTAGTTCTATTAAATGTAAATTAATTAAATGTAAATTAATTAAATGTAAATTAATTAAATGTAAATTAATCGCACTAATTACGTAATACCTATCATCTATATCTACCGGAGAATCAACATTGCCCTCATTTGCATCAATGGCATGCGATAAGAGATACTATCCGCTGCAAATGTAGCCAGCAATGCTCAAAGCCCTAGTCTGTATCTTTTTATTTTGTAAGGGCGAATTAAGTAAATGCTAAAGGCGTTTATGATATGTGTAGATCGTGAATGCTGCCCTATGCAGATAGTGATTCATATTTTGAAGAGCATAGTGTATTGCATAAGCCTTCTTATTGACCATCTTGTTTGAGTGTCACTTAAATTATAGGAAAGTAAATAAAATCTTTGTTTCACTGTTTGCTTAATTATTTTTATCGTAAATCATTTGAGAGGAACATGCGCCAATTGATTGATCGGTGGTGTCAATTGTTACGTGTTAAGTGTAACAAAAGAAAAAAATGTTTTACCAAAATTTCAGAGTGAAATCACATGCAAATATTTAATTTACTATAGACACAAAAAGATATATATATATATATCTATATATATATAAATTTTACAAATATTTACATTCAAAACAGAAACGTAGAGTTTATTACAGGCAGGCGAACTGTTACGAAGGGGAAGGAAGGGTCAGTATATTTACCCAGTTAGTGAATCAAGTAAGTACTTTTTGGAAATCCTCAAATGTGTATATAATGAATAATCTGAAGTATGGTCAAGGAAAGATTCAAAAATATCTATTTACCTATATAGTTCTTTCAGGTTTTAGTTGGTCGGCGACTTTCTTTAGAGATTCTTTTGGCTGAATATAAATCCTTGAATCAAATCGGAGATGATGTCAGAAAATCCTGTTAACAAATAACTACTCTTCCCAAAACCACTTTTTAACACCTAATTTACATATTCTAGAATCTTTTAAAATTCTCTCGATTTTACTGGAACATTCTGGCATCTTCTAAAACGTTTTATTTCTAATTTCCCTATTTTTACGACTACTTGATGAAGTAAAACTTTTTTGTAATAACAAATAGGCTTCAAAAGAGTTCCTTACTACAACTTTTTAGACATTATTATTATTGTGTCATTTTTCATCATATTTCTATTTCTGCTATGGTCGCACTACCAACCAAGTCTGCGGGAAGACCTAAGGCTGGTCGTGGCGTGTTGTTATGGCTCCATTTCATGTTTTTTCTATCTTCCCTATCATCCCTAGCGTTAGATAGACAAAGTTCTCCTTAGTGTTTGGGCTGTACTCAATAAGACGATTTTTTGTATATCTCTTAAGCTGGGGTTTCCAGGTTTTCTTTCAGTGTGTTGTTTTGTTCCATTTTTTATCATTCCAAGGGCACCTACTATCACTGGCACAACTCTTGTTTCCAATTTCCACATTTGCTCTATTTCAATTTCCAGGTCTTTATATTTTGACAGTTTTTCAAATTCCTTCGTTGCTATGTTACAATTATTATTATTATTATTATTATTATTATTATTATTATTATTATATAAATGCATCCTCGTAGCATCATTATATAATCTTTATTCGGGTATGGATAGGCTAGTATCACCCTATCCTCGAGCTTTGCTTTTAGCTTATTGAATACGGCCTGGCAAGCACCGTCCTACTGAAAACGCGCATACTTTCTTGTAAGCTTCATCAGTGGCTCGGCAATATCAGAAGAATTTCTAATAAAACGGCGACAATATGAGGTCATTCCAATGAAGCCCCTCACCTATCTAACAATAGTTGGAGTTAAAACTAATTTTATGGCTTTAACTTTATTGTTATCTAGTTGCAGTCCCTCTTCTCTAATTTTGAAGTTTAAGTATTTAGTCTCTTTTTTAAAGAACTCACACTTAGCTGATTTTAACTTGAGATTATGCTTGCGTAAATTACTGAAGACCATGATTATATGTATAAATGTGGTCTTCCATGGTATTTGAAAATATCAAAATGTTATCCAGTTATGCCAGAAAAATCTTCCTGCCCCCGTAAAACAACTAGCATTACTTCCTGGAAGACATTCGGGTGTTTGCAAGTCTAAATGGCATATCTTTAAAATGAAACAACCCCCTGCACCAAATGAGCTTAATTTGTCAGTACCTCGTTTTCAAGTCAAAAATTGTCAACCCGAGTGATACCAGGATATCATCAATAACTGGAAAAGGTCAAGCCTATTTTTTGTAATTTTATTGAGAGCTCTAAAATCTACACAAAAAACTATTATTGCTGTCGTTCTTCTACACTAAAACTATTGAAAAATTCCACGGGCTATTGGACCTCTCAATTACGCCTACCCGAATCATTTCGTCGATCGCTGAATCAGCCATCTTTCTTTGTTTGTGTGGTGTGCAATAAGACCGCTTTCTTATAGGCTGATGCATTCTAGTCTTGATAACCATCTCCAAATTACCAGTCCGGCTCAGATTTCTGTTGTCACTAACGACCAAGACCTTATTTCTTTTCAGTCGCCTAATTGGAGGTTTGAATTCTTCCGGTGTATTTACCTGTTGAAAATCTACATCGGCATTTTTTATTCGTTTGTTTATCGGGCATAGTAATTTCGGTAATGTTGACTTCCCTATCGAATTTAATGATTGGTCATCCCGTTTCAATTTGTAACTGTTTGGTTGGTGTTCTTCTTTATTAGCAATGGAAACCTACACGACTTTACTTCTGCGTTGGCTACTGATATGCCGATAAATTGAGAACGGATCCACCACTCACCTCTTCTATCTGATATTAATTTCTAACCCCATTTTTAAACTTATTTTGTTCAATATGATTGTGCAGGTGCTGGGGTTTTAATGTTATGTTTTGGGTCAACCTAACAATAGAAGAAATATGGACACCTTTCTCTAATGCCACATATTCTTCTTCAATTCTCAAACCCCCAAAACAAAATACAGTCTCACCCCATTTTGCCTCTGTAAATCACGGCCGAGACTAACATATCTATTAAGATTATTCAAAATGAAAAAAGTCATGGTGGGTGAACTGATTTCCTATTTGAACTTGAAGGCGACAAAATCCGTTTACGTGTCATGGGTATCCATCAGCAGTTCGTAATTTGAAGTCTTTTTTAAATTCAACTCAAGGTCGAAACTTCTTTAAAACCCTACTGCTTTTTTTTCATTTTTTTTTATCATTTCATCTCAAGCAAAGCATTCCACTACCACTATTGCGCAGGAGGTTACCTAGGAGAAAGTGATGAGAAAGAGTGGTTAGTTATAGGAAATGTCGGAAGGAGGGTGATAGACGGATGAGGATACCGAGGATAGGGGTTGGGTAGTTCAGAAGAGTGCTTGAGAGAATGGATGCGAGTTAGAGCGATACGAGGTGTCTATTTTCCCTACATTTAAATTCCTAGAGATTGTAGCTGTCAGGGAAGCAAGTATATGAAATGGAATTCCACTGGCGGGAAATGCGAGAGAAAAAACTGTTAAAGTAGAAACTGCGGTTACTGTAAAAGAGTGGGACCTAGTTGCTAATCTAGTATCTCGTGCAAATGTATACCTAGGAGGCACCAGTGAATTAAGTTCATCGGAGCAGAAGCCGTGAAAGTATTTATAGAAGAGGCACAAGGGAAGTCACATCACGCCGATGAGAGAGTAACTGCAGCTGGGCTGCCAAGTCGGTATCGACCACATTAAAGATTCTCCGTTGTATCTTGTCAAGAACTCCGAGGAGAATAGCAGGGGCACTCGACCAGATGTCGCAGCAGTATTCAATATACAGGCGGATGGTAGATTTATATATGTGCAGGATGGACTCAGACGGGAAGAAACTTCCGGGGCCTACACAGAGAACCAGCGGATCTAGCAATGGATTCGATATAGTCATGCTACTTGAGGTCCACTGAGGCGTAGTGTGAGGGCAAGGAGGCGTAATGTTTTACTCTCAAGGAGGTTAGCCTGTTCCATGCTAATGGGAGGTAGGAGCGATTGTCTATGATGGTTAATTGATAGCAGCTTCGTTTTGGAAGCATTAAGCCATTTCTTACCCCAGTCCACCACGCATTGGAGGTCCTTCTCAAGCTCGCCAGCGAGGTTTGCTTTGTCACCCACACCAGATTTTTGATCGAGGCGAGAGTAAACTGTGGTGTAGTTTGCGAACATGTCTATTTGGGAACTTATAGCATCGGGAAGATCGTTAACGTAGATCAGGAAGAGCGTAGGACCTAGGATAGAGCCTTGAGGGACACCCGTGTTCGTATGGTAGTTTTGGGATACATATCCGTTTAATACTACCTTCAATGTGTCATTAGAGAGGCATAACTTATACCATAGCTCCGCGGTTTGCGTAGTAGGCCAGCATACCAGACTCTGTCGAACGCTTTGGAAATATCCAGGGCAACCGTTCGAGTATCGCCTTTCTTGTCGAGAGCCTGGTACATATACTCAGTGATAATTTCTCCACCCGTATCTACTAAGGCTTGATAAGTTCCGCTTTTTATTCTAATCGAAACAAAATTTGGTGCGTGCATCACAAATGAATATTCAAATCGAGTCCCAATGAGAAATCTACCAACGTAGACCTGAATGACGTACGCTGTCTAACCTGCAAACCAGTGTTGATGATCGGTTTGAAATATAACGACGGACAACGACTGTATAAAAAATATATTCTATTGGTATCCAGAATATATAAAAATAGAAAATTCGTGAATGATTGGAGTGTAGGAGGAATTATCTATAGACAACACCATTAGGATCGAAGTTTCAAAGAGGATAAAGCTACAGAACGCAACATGAGAACGGGGTGAAGAAAAGGAAAGTGATGAATTAGATGTGCGTGTCCGTCAGAATTACTAGGTAAACTGTGGGTAATTTGAGTGATAGACTGAGTAATCGAGAACTTCTAGGTCTAAATGTCTGCGTGATCAGTGACATTAGAGTGATTAAGCCACCGAGCATGGTGGCTATTGACGTCGCCGAACAGAAAGTCATTTTCAGGCGGATTTAAAAAGAGGAATTTATCAATACTAAAAGAAAATTAGAAATACGGCGCAGCAGTCACGAGAGGCAGGTGAAAGAAAAAAAGGAGAGTGTCTCCTACTTCTTCTTCTTCCTCCTCTTCTTTTTTCAGGACGTAGGCATTCGTGGATTTCCACTTGGTTCTGTCTCTTGTCGCTCACAATATATGTTTCTCTTGGTATCTCTCCCAAAACCCTGCATTGGAATTCATTTTCTTAAGCCCATAAATCTAGAATATAAATGGATAGAAAGTAGCATGGCCATAAAGTGAGGGATCGCATTAAATATAGATTATAATTGAAAATTGATCCCCCACTTTATATCCACATGTATAATTTCTGATTTGTTTATCAAATTCTGAATATGTATGAATTCACATCTTCTCATTGCTGATTAGCTACAAAGAAATGTTTTTCGTTTTATTTCTTCTTCTTTTCATGTGCCGTGTCCCTTCAGGACGTAGGCAATCACGGACTTCTAGTTGGCTCTGCCTCTTGTCGTTCACAATATATTTTTCTCTTGATATCTCTCCCAAAACCCTGTTCTGCAATCCCATAAATCTAGAATAGTAAATGGATAGAAAGTAGTATAGCCACAAAATGAGGGATCACTTTATATATTGATTATAATTGAAAATTGATCCCCCACTTTATATATACATTATAATTTCTGATTTGTTTATCAAATTTTTAATATGCATGAATACAGATCTTCTCATTGCTGATTGGCTACACAGGAATAATTTTAGTTTTATTTCTTCTTTACATGTGTAGTGTCGATTTAGAAACGTAGGTGATCGTGGACTTTTACTTGGTTTTGTCTCTTGTCACTCTTAGTAATTTTTCTCTTGGTATCTCTTGTAAGCCTTGCTCTGTTAACCATTTGCTCAGACCTAACAAGTACGTCTCGGCCTGCTTTCCCCTGTCTCTCCTTCCATTTATCTCACCTGTGAGTATCAAGTTCTTCAGCCCTTCCTTCCTCATTACGTGTCCCAGGAACCTAATTTTCCTCTTCCTAACTGTCTTTTTTCCTTGCTAAGGGTTATAAGTGTCGTGGGATGGAGAAAACGGCTGCTGGAATTCTATGGGTGAAATATTTACACCTTTTTTTCAACTGATCTTGTTTTTTAAGTACCTGCTTAAAGAAAAGAATAGGACAATAATGCGGTGGCTTCCTCCGTCAGAATATGGCAAAAATGGAGTGATATTTGCGCATCTGTGTCGATTATGAGGAGGATATTTTGAGTGGCGTTTTGATGCCCGTCAGGCATAAGAAAATTTTTCCAGTCAGATTGAATATAAACCACCCTCACTAAAATTAGTTTAGCTTAATGCTGTTTTTTTTTCTTTCTTTTAAGTTAACTTAGCTAGGGATTATATACTGATTTGCCCTTTTATTTCTACTCAACTTTATTCACTTGAATTCCACCTCCCTCTACATTTAGGTGACTAGAGATATCAGTTGTCTGGGGGATCTCCTTCTTTTTCATGTGCTGTGCCTCTTCAAGACGTAGGTAATCATTGACTTCCACTTGGCTCTGTCTCTTGTCGCTCTCAATATTTTTTCTCTTGGTATCTCTTCTAAGCCCCGCTCCGTCAACCATTTGCTCAGACCTAGCAAGTACGTCTCGCGCTGCTTTCCCCTGTCTCTTCTTCCATTTATCTGACCTCTGAGTATCAAGTTCTCCAAGTTTCTTCTTTTCATTACGTGTCCCAGGAACCTAATTTCCCTCGTCCTGATATTTAGTATCAGTTGTCTTTACGTTTGCATCCTTTCCAACACCTCATCGTTTTACACGTGCTCTGTTCAAGGTATCCTCAGCATCCTTCTGTAAAACCAAATCTCTGCTGCCTCAACTGTCTCCTTTATCTTTGCCGAGGTTGTCCAGCATTGACTTCCATACAGAAGGAGCAATCCAGCAAACTTTTGTTTGTTTCTAATGACGGTTTTTCTGTCTTTCAGTACTCTGGTTAGCTTCTGAAATGCGTTGTTGGCCATGCCAATGCGTCTACGCGACGCCTTGTGTTTTTTCTATGTGCCTTTTGCGTATTTGTTGATTTGTTTGGTCTTGTTCGCCTTTTGGTGAGTGGATTGAGGAATTAGTGTTTTATTAACGTTACGCATTCATTTCCTTCAATTAACTAATGTTTATGCTGCAATTAAGGATTTTAGGGTAAGGTTATTACAACCGCTATTTTATTTTGTTTCTTGTAAATAGTTTATTAAATTTCAAATACACATTAGGGTATTGATTTTTTAAATTGCTGTTTTATTCCTCTCCCTTTACAGATAATAATTGCGCATGTGGAAATTAGTTAGAGCTTCAAGGGGATCCCGAGTTATTACGGTGGATGAGCATCAAGAAAAAACAACTAAAGTTCCTGGGACATGCAATGAGGAAGGAGGGCTTGGAGAACCTGATGTTAACAGGCCAGTTAGAGGGGAGAATAGACAGGGGAAGGCAGCGGATAACATATTTAAAGGGCCTGAGCCGGTGGCTGACTGAACGGGGTTTGTGTGGTGCAACAGGAAAAGGCGTGCTAAGAGCCATCAGGGATAGGGAGACGTGAAAAGCCATGATCGCCTTCGTCCTAAAAGCACAGGGCACATAGAAGATATATGCCAACTGTTTATAAAAAATTATAATATGGATATAAGTTGGAGGGTCAAAGATATATTATAATCGATATATAAACTGATCCCTCATTTTGTGGTCATGCTAGTTTCTACACATTTATATTCTAGATATATTGGCTTGAGCTTGTGGATGACGGAACAAGGATTGCATGGTGTAACAGGAGAAGGCGTGCTAAGAGCCACCAGGGATAGGGAGACGTGGAAAGCCATGATCGCCTACGTCCTGAAAAAACATGGCACATAGAAGAAGAATATATATGCCAATTGTTTATAAAAAATTATAACGTGGATATAAAGTAGGAGATCAAATCTATATTATAAACAATATATGAACTGATCCCTCTTTTTGTGGCCATGCTAGTTTATTTACATTTATATTCAAGATTTATGGGCTTGAGCAGGTGGATGATGAAAGGAGGGTTGCATGGTGTAACAGGAGAAGGCGTGCTAAGAGCCACCACGGATAGGGAGACGTGGAAAGCCATGATCGCCTACGTCCTGAAAGGACATGGCACATAAAAGAAGAATATATATGCCAATTGTTTATAAGAAATTATAATGTGGATATAAAGTGGTAGAACAAATTTATATTATAATCAATACATAGACTGATCCCTCATTTTGTGGCCATGCCAGTTTCTATACATTTATATTCTAGATTTATGGGCTTGAGCAGGTGGATGATGAAAGGAGGGTTGCATTGTGTAACAGGAGAAGGCGTGCTAAGAGCCACAAGGGATAGGGAGACGTGGAAAGCCATGATCGCCTACGTCCTGAAAGGACATGGCACATAAAAGAAGAATATATATGCCAATTGTTTATAAGAAATTATAATGTGGATATAAAGTGGTAGAACAAATTTATATTATAATCAATACATAGACTGATCCCTCATTTTGTGGCCATGCCAGTTTCTATACATTTATATTCTAGATTTATGGGCTTGAGCAGGTGGATGATGAAAGGAGGGTTGCATTGTGTAACAGGAGAAGGCGTGCTAAGAGCCACAAGGGATAGGGAGACGTGGGAAGCCATGATTGTCTACCTCCTAAAAAGACAAAGTACATAGAAGAAGAAGTACGTAAGTACGGAAGAAGTACGAATATTGCGGTATATTTTGGTCTGTGTTTTGGTCCTTCTAAGTACAATTATAATACAGAAGAAACCAACATTGTCTTTATCCCCCTTCATGTCCTGTGCCAAGTGTTTGTATTTATGACAAAATATCGCTCTTCTCTAACTAGACTTATGAAACTTAAGCGCAGTTCTAGACTGGCGTCGAGAACTCATCAGCTTGCACTTGAGCTGGCCAGACGTAACCGTAGGTTCTATGCTAACAGTTCCTTTTCTCACATTTCTCGCTTGTAGATCTCGCTTCTAGCTTCATGCTTTCTAGCTAACTTTCATCACAATAATTTCAATTTCAATGTCATTCTCTATCTACTGTTCTCCTGATTACTCTTTCCTGTCATTATTAATGTTTCCGTTTCTATTTTTTACGCACCCCATGGCTTATAGTGTCTTCTTTGACGTGATAATGAATCTATCTATCTATCTATCTATCTATCTATCTATCTATCTATCTATCTATCTATCTATCTATCTTATTTTTCTATATCTATCTATCTATCTATCTATCTATCTATCTATCTATATCTATATCTATCTTATTTTTATCTATCTATCTATCTATCTATCTATCTATCTATCTTATCTATCTATCTATCTATCTATCTATCTATCTATCTATATCTATCTATCTATCTATCTATCTATCTATCTATCTATCTATCTATCTATCTATCTATCTATCTATCTATACTATCTATCTATCTATCTATCTTATTTTTATCTATCTATGTATCTATCTATCTATCTATCTATCTATCTATCTTATTTTTATCTACCTATCTATCTATCTATCTTATTTTTATCTATCTATCTATCTATCTATCTATCTTATTTTTATTTTT
This sequence comes from Ascarosepion bandense, assembly GCA_037127315.1. Classification (NCBI taxonomy): domain Eukaryota; kingdom Metazoa; phylum Mollusca; class Cephalopoda; order Sepiida; family Sepiidae; genus Ascarosepion; species Ascarosepion bandense. The sequence goes on along the minus strand of JBBBDQ010000945.1, from coordinate 2,197,837 downwards.
CTGTCTATCTATCTATCTATTTATCTATCTATCTATCTATCTATCTTATTTTTATCTATCTATCTATCTATCTATCTATCTTATTTTTATCTGTCTATCTATCTATCTATCTATCTATCTATCTATCTTATTTTTATCTATCTATCTATCTATCTATCTATCTATCTATCTATCTATATCTATCTTATTTTTCCTATCTATCTATCTATCTTATTTTTATCTATCTATCTATCTATCTATCTATCTTATTTCTATCTATCTATCTATCTATCTATCTATCTATCTATCTATCTTATTTTTCTATCTATCTATCTATCTATCTATCTATCTATCTATCTATCTATCTATCTATCTATCTCTTCTTGTTTTCTCTTTCAAATCTCCGACTATGAATATGATAGATACAGCTTCCGTTTTTCATTCTATGCATATCGGTCTTAGTCTTTCTCATTTAAATAAGTTTGTTATCTATCTATCTATCTATCTATCTATCTATCTATCTATCTATCTCTTCTTGCTTTCTCTTTCAAAGATCTGTCTATGAATATGATAGATACAGATTCCGTTTTTCATTCTATGTGTAGCGGTCTCAGTCTTTCTCGTTTAAATGAACTTGTTCTCATCTATCTATCTATCTATCTATCTATCTATCTATCTATCTAAAGTAAAATCCTTGGTACTTGGTAAGGTACCTTCTACGGGAGATTAAATTCAATGAGAACTCAATGTTAAGATTTAATAGATTATTATAATAAAGAACATAAGTTGGATGTTTTTCTAAACCTAATCGTAATATTATATTATGCGGCTCTGTTATAAATTGCTCCTCAGACTATAGACTGACTTCCCTAACTATTGTCTTTGTAAATCTAGGCTAAGACCGTCATGTCGTCTAGATATAATATAGACGCTAATATCTAACATTGTTAAGTTAACCTCCTTCCCTCTTAATTTTTCTTCTCTTTTTCTTTTTTTCTTTTTTTAACTTGACTTTTTTTTGGGTAATTTTAACCAATTCATTGTTGTATGAATTTGGTCTAAGGAGTGATCTATAAGAAGAGTCGCGAAATAAAATATTACCAATCAGTTTATAAAAACATCCAACTTGTTCATTATATATATATATATATATATATATATAGAGAGAGAGAGAGAGAGAGACAGACAGACAGACAGATAGAGACAGAGAGAGACAGAGAGAGTAAAAAGATGCACTTTTATACTTTTAGTCCAACTGGAGATTCCAATCTAGCCAACAGATTTTAAAGTCAATTATACAACATCACACAGACTCTTCCAGCTAGCACAAGAAGCCTAAAAATGAGTTCTTATTAAAATGCTTTCTTCCACTTTATCTCAAACACGTATAAGAACATATTCATAAAGACATATATATATATATATATATATATATATATATATATATATTCACGCATATTTCAACTTGTATATTATACATCCTAAACTTTCTCGACAGTTACTTTTCTTCTAAACTGACAATAGACGTTTTTTTATTATTTCCAGTGAACCATTACTATCAAAACAGATATTATCAGGTCTTATTTATGACCAAACACTAGACCACTTATCTCTGTTGCCAAATATATGTTACTGCCAAAAATGTCTTCACAGATAGGAATATAAGTTTAGTTCGATATTAAATTTGTTTTAAGTCATAATTCTTCTTCTATCTGATTTTAATATAAATGCAGTGTGAAATATTAAAAATATTTCCCACAAAATCATAGCTTTCAAAATTAAAACTGTTTAGTTCTTTTATAGAAAAAGACCGTGGATGGCTATCTTCTTTTCCCGGAAGTGGGCGATCATGGTTATCCAAAACTTCCATGATATCTTCTTAAAATAATTATATATATATATATATATATATATATATATATATATATATATATATATATAATTAAAAGAGATTATAATTATACTCGTCTAGAAAACCTTCCTCGAAAACTATCGAACGAAGGGAAAAGTGGTTGTAAATAAAGAAAGAGCTTAGGGCATGAATGTAGTACTACATTATCAACTTACGTATAGATTATTAAGCAAGAAATAAATAAGGACCCTATCTGGAAATGGGAGATACTGAAGAGATGTTATAAATACAAAGCAGGCCAGGAGTTTTGTAAGCTATATACTGAAGAGAAACTAGCTATAGCCTGTATAAGCAACCGACTAACCTACTGAATTATAAAACTGAAATCCTGAATAAATTTAGGCATAGGAAGACCGGGCTATTAGATTAGGCCAGCCTATCGTGGTATAGTAACTTTTTGTTTTCGTCTTTGTCTTCTACCCTCCCCTGAAAATTAAAAACTAAAAATTAAAAGTTATAAAATTGTTAACCTCCCCGTCCCTTGTGTTGTAGCTACTTTAATTTCTTGGTCACGTGCGTTGTCTTGATTACCTATTTATATGTCGTGTTTTCTGTCCCAACTTTAGCCAGATTTCCCTGATGATCCGTTTAGGTGAAACCTAGGTAGGTTCGTCTTTCTCATTAGGTGCTATATTGCTTATATACAAGACGTTAAAATTCCCCTTCTCTGCGCCGATGGCTTAGGGAGTAGAGACTCCGCCTGACACCAAATCGGAAGGAAGTGGATATGTTTAGCTACACTGATGAGCTGTGATACAGCTTGTATGTGGATGACTTATATATGTTATCATAATATTTGGGGAAATTTTTCATAAAGCCTGCATTCTTCTACCTAGCTCAGAGGTAGAATCGCAGACTGACGCAAATTCGGTCGGGTTTCAATCCTGGGTTAAACCCAATCGGAGTCTAACGTACAAATGAGCTGTGATAGAGCGAAACAGATCTCTCTGCGGATGACTATATATATATTAGAATCTTCCGGTTGGAATTAAAGTATAAAACTGCATCTTTCTCTCTCTCTCTCTCTCCATATATATATATATATATATATATTATAAATGATAGTTTAGAACATTTATAAGTTATATTTTACTACATGGTACAATCATTATTAACTACCTGATGAGAAATTTTTTTCGATGTCGAAACAAAATGTTCTCTTTTATAGTAAATCATAATTTGTACATGTTCTAAACTATAATTTATAATAAATATTCATTGCTCTATTTCTATATTGAGCACTGTTTTAAATTAATGTAAATTAATATTTTGAACGTTGTTTATACTTTCTTCGTTCTTTATTCACTTGGATATATATATATATATATATATATGTGTGTGTGTGTGTGTGAAATGTGTATATATATAATTATAAATATCAGTATATATATGCAATTTGTTATATATATATTATATTATTTACAGACTATATCTGCGCGGTACTTATTTGAAAGCGATCAATATTAGTGATAGAGCTGATATATTCATATAGATAGGTGTAAGTTTGTGACCCTGGTTTTCTTGTAAATCGTCGGACAAACTGATTAATTTTTAAAAAAAATTACCTATATGTAGGGCTGCGTACATTGGTGTATTTTTGTGAAAGTGGAAGGAAAATTTGTCGTCGTGACAGACGCGGACAGATATACACATTTGTACACCCACTGACGTGCGCAGAGACACACACACGCGCGCGTCCGCCCACCAGGACTCACAGAAACAAATATGCAAACAATGTAGCACTCCGCATATATATGTATATATGTGCCGTTGCGCACATACATACGCATTCGGTTGGTGTATTCGAATGGTGTAGCGATGTCGAAGCGCGGACAGTTGCCGATTTCTCGTACGTACATATGTACGTATGATGGGGTCTCTGTGAAACTATGATAGGTAAAAAATGCTATTATTTTATTTAACGCTGTAATGTCATTTTTTATTTTAAAGTCGGTTATTAGCTTGTTTTTTGTGGTTGCGCATATTTAAATGGTATAAATTCTAATTTGTAATGCTTGTTAGTTTTTATGTGGTCGTATTTACTTTACTGCGGCAGAGAGGAGCAATTTACGTTAATGATGATTGTGGACTAATACGGTGATAGTAATATTTGATGATAATAACAGTTGTGGTAGCAAATAGTTATTGTAAAGCGGTATTAGTGATTAGTGATGGTGGTTTAATTATAATAACAATAAATGCAATTATTATGGTGGTAGTTTGAAGTAGAGAATAATTGATAGGACTATGGTATCATCGGTTCCTTTTTTATTTTATTCGTTTGGTATAAATTGTAATAATAGGTGTTTATTTTCATGTCTGCATTTGGAAATTAGTTCTGATCTTATGTTTAGTAAGTTCTTTTGTAGGGTATGCGATATAATTGCTACTTTTTCATGTAGGCAAAGTAGGCATTTTTTTGTAATGTTGTTCTAGGCAGGTGCTTTTTTCAGTATTTTCCAGCTTATTGTCGGTGAAAACGAGAAAGACTGGGGACAAAATGGGACTTCGAGCGCAGTCTCAATGAAAATCAATTATTTTCTCGATGAGGAATCTAATGAAGGATATATATATATATATATATATATATATATATATATATATATATAAGCAGACTCACTGAAAATCTATTATTTTCTCCATGAGGGATCTGATAAAGAAAATATATATATTCGAAGTCCCATTTTGTCACCAGTATTTCTCGTTGAAGACCGTGGTCAGACATTAGACAGACATGTTGTTTTGGTTACTCTTTGATTCTACCTGCTTGTCTTATTTTCAATATGCTTTGTAAAAATGAAATTCTTCAAGTCTACTTTTCATTCTTATTGCGTTTTCAAAAATTTAAGCTCTGTGTTTTCGATCTTTAGAGGCAATTATTTTACAGGTTCTACTCTCTTGATAATGTTCTAGTTTCTTATATGTAATACCATGTTATTTTTAGCTTACAATTGGGGAACAACAACTCTCACCTTTCACATTTTATACAACAATGAAAACCAGTTAAGAGAACGCTTCCATTTGTATTTTGCTTTATTCTTTAAGGAATTTCTGGCTCCTTTAAAACTTTATAAGATTTCTGAATCTATCTAAACTTATTTATAAATGGAATTTTGTCTGTGTGTGTGTGTCTGTGTGTATCCGTTATCTATAGATTCCGAAACGGCTGAACCAATTTTCTTGAAAATTTACACAGTTGTACTATAAATGTCTGCGAGTGTTCTTAGCTAGGTTTTGTGTCCAGGTACTCCCGATAAATATCTCAAATAGATAATCGAAAAAATTCGGGTTATAGAAGGAGTGGTCCGATTTTAATCAAATTTGATACACTCATAGAAAAAGACATGAGAAACAATATTCAGAAGTTTCAAGGTTGCAGTTCTTACAATAGTGCAGAAAATCGATGAATATATATAAGGCAAGATGTTTGTGTGTGTGTGTCTGTTTATCTGCCTGCATGTCTGTATTTTTTTTCAGCCCTTTTATTACGGTTTTTGCTTCGGGTTTGGCTCTAAGTAGGTATAATTGTAGTTCTTAATCCCAGCCATGATACCATTTACTCAGAGGACTTATTCAGCCTTCAAATTTCAGTTTACGACAAAAAAACTTATTTGATATCGATACTAGGAAATCAAAATTTGACTTACATCCATTCATTTTTCTTTTCAGTCTACGGTTTCGCTTTAACTGGAAACAACTATTGCATTTTAGTCTTTTGTGCCATCGTCCCAAAGAGTTTGATCTCCAGGACCATGGATTAGTTTTAAAGCTTTCATTACACCCGAGCAACGCCGGGCTATACTGTTAGCTATTATTATTATTATTATTATTATTATTATTATTATTATTAATTAATTAATTAATAATAATAATAATAATAATAATAATAATAATAATTTTGAAACGGAAGTGCAAAGGATGTGATATAGGGAGACATTGATAATTCTAGTTGTAGACGTCCCTTAATCGACATAGGCGTGCAAATATTATCCACCTTTTGCCAAATTCTGGTGGAAGAAGCCACCGATCTACTGTCCTAACCTTGTCCTGAAGCTGATACTTGCAAACAAGATTTGAAAATTTTTCACCCGTAGAATGTTATTCACCTAAAGTAAAATATTTTCCCGCAGAAAGAAATTTTCTTAACAATTTGTGTTGAATTCGAACAATAAAGTTCGTTTAAATTTTTATTGCTTTTTTTAAATTTTTGATTCAAACGACATCAGAATCAAAATTCTTTGAATTTCATATTATATTTGGTTTCGACCCTGTATTTCTGACTGCTTCAGTTATTCTCAAGAACTAGTTCTTTTCAGTTAGTTAGGCAAAATTTTTGTGGTCTATATGCGGGCTTTTCTATAGTGTTGGTGTTTGAAATCGTCTGAATAAACGGCCGTACGTTGTTGTGTCATGGAAATCGACTCGGAACGAAAAATCCGAGAGCCGAGTAAGAATTCCAGTTGAATCTGTTGCGTTACACTTACAAATATTTTTGGAAATGGTATTAATCCGTCACTTTTCTTTCCAGCTATGGATTAAATAACAAGACGGATTGGATTCTTTAGTCATGGTTCGCAGAAAATTTACTGCTGGAAAATCTTCTGCCCAGCCAGTCATGTCTCTTTTTCAGACATGATCGCCCAAGCGTGTACCACATATGGAATTTAACTGACTGACTAAAGAAACGTCATATGTAATAGTTGGGATTTTCGCAAGGCTGAAATTATGCGGCGTTCAGGGGAGATCGAACTCACTACTCATTTGTAATAACTCTAGCGAGACAAGCTTGTTAAGCAATACACAATTTCCAGATTCCTAACGTATTATGTAATAGTAAAATTATATATCAAACATTTACTCTTATTCTGCACACATATTAAATATTTTTTATACACTTAAAAATACCGTCTTTGGTAAAAGATGTTTCATTAATTTACTACACGGGCAACACCAAATTCTTGATAATCAATAAGCTTCTCGAATGTACTTGAATAAAATTAGAAAATACGAATTTCATACACTCTATCCAGATTTTCTAACGAGTTCACAGTATTTTATTTGAAAATTTGTAAATACAGTAAAAATTTGAATAGAATCACCTTGTCAGCTGATTTTAAGAAAACTAGTTTGGATATATATTTATATATTTTGTTTTGAATTTATGTATATTCACGAAAGAAAATATAGTTCTACATTCGTGGAAGTACTTATTCTCGTGTTTGTTTGTGTTTTAATGTGTGATAATTAATAATTTATCGTTGAAATAAACGCGTTCTTTCCTATCTCAGTCATTTTATCGAGCGTCTCAAGAGAATAGTCTTCTCGCCTTAAACTAGAAGTGAATATTTTTTTCTAATGTATCCAATGGGCTTTTTATATACCGCCAGACCTTAAGCGTGCAAAGTCCGGTTAATTATCAATAAAACACTCATATCTGTCACTATGACAGAAAGGGATTTATTTATTGCGTGCATCGAAAACTTTTCCTGTTTTAGAAATGTCTGAATTATTAACCTAAAGCATATAACTTTTATATTGTGATTCTCTTTTTCGATTTCAGAACAATATCTGGTAAAATCTTGGCAGTTGTCATTTTTAATGTCCGACTTCCAGGTTTTATTTTTTATTGTGTTTATTATTAACCATAATTGTGTTATTTTTTTTCCGATTTATTTTGATTGGTTATATATGCCCATTATATCGTTTTCATTGTCATTGTTTAACTGCACTGAAGTAATTTTTCTGGATATGAAATCACTTAAGATTAATTTATTTCAAACTAGCATCATAGTCCGGCGTTGCCAGTGCAACGTAGAACATTTCAGTAGGAGGAGAAAAAATATATTTTCTTTTGTTTTGCTTAAACATGATTTGATGTTTTGCTTGACATTGTAAACAACATTGCGTTTGTTTTTGTTTCAAATTTACGGGGAAAATATTTACATTTTTGTTGACTAAATGAATTTAACATAAAAATACAAATTATTTATTTTGTTTTACTGAAATTAGATGTTTTGTGTGAAATTGTAAACAACATTGTGTTTGTTTTTGCTTCAAAATTACTGAAGAAAATATTTACATTTTTTGCTGACAAAATGAATTTAACATAAAAATAAAAATTATTTATTTTGTTTTACGGAAATTAGAAATATAAAAACTAATACCCTTTCAGATCAGAAATTTTCGAAGAATATTTACAATCGTAGACATTTAATTTTAGAGGAAACAGATACATTAATGCCACACTAATTTACTTTTTTTTTTGCATATATTGTTTTTGTATGAAAAATCACTTTTTTAAAAGATATTTCATTTTTTCAAAATTACGGGGAAAACATTCACTTATTTTTGTTGACCGAATGCATTTTTAAAACGTTGGAATAAAAATTAAATATAAAGGCTCTTTTTTTTATAAAAAATATTTTAGTCGTGTTTAACACCTGTGATTTGATTTCTTTGACGTAATTCAGCAACCACCTTAGATCTTAGATGTTTTACGGAGCAAATATAAACATTGGCCAGAAAAATGCGAAAAGAAAAATTGCTGAACTTAAACTCAAAAAGTACGTGTCGACCTGGCTTCCTTGTAGAAATGTGTCCCTAGAAAGTTTCAATGGCGTAGCGTAAAAAATTTAGGCGCACATAGCTTACAGTTACACACAGACTCACAGATTACCTTATGTATATATCAAGATGAATAATGTTTATCATATGCATTATTATTATTGTCCATATCCACAAAGCAAAGAGTACTGAACTATTGCGAAATATTGTTCTCACTATATACCAGTGAATATTGAAAATGTGATAACAAATAAATGAAAAAAATTGTGGCTAAAGAATATGGTTCAAGAGAAAGCTGGTGAGAATCCCAATTTATAGCGCTTATAGTGAGGATAGAGGGCTTGAAAAATCTGACACTCAGAAGGTATAATAATAGCAAGAGAGATAGAGAAAAGCAGCGCATGACTTACCTGATTGGAAGAAAATAATTTGGATAAATAAGGAAAAGGCAAAAGCCACAAAGAACAAGAAATTATGAAGAACCATGATTGAAAGAACACGGCATATAGAAGAAGAAACTCCATTTTTCGTCTATGAGCAAATTGTAACTTTTATAAATATAATTGTAATTTTTCATTATTGATACCATTTAACTCAGGCCTGTAGCATACGATTATCACTGGCAAGAGAGAGTTGGTTGTTAATAAGAAAACTCCTGTATGTTAACTGAAAAATTTCACGACTGGTCTGGCTTGTTTTTCATAGAAGTAGAATTTGGAACTTATCTAGTATCTATCTAATCTCAACTTGTTCATGATCTATCTATCTATCTATCTATCTATCTATCTATCTATCTATCTATCTATCTATCTATCTAATCTCAACTTGTTCAATATCTATCTATCTATCTATCTATCTATCTATCTATCTATCTAATCTCAACTTGTTCATTATCTTATCATATCTATCTATCTATCTATCTATCTATCTATCTATCTATCTATCTAATGTCAACTTGTTCATTATCTATCTATCTATCTATCTATCTATCTATCTATCTATCTTATCTCAACATGTTCATTATCTATCTATCTATCTATCTATCTATCTATCTATCTATCTATCTATCTCATTCTGTTCATTATCTATCTATCTATCTATCTATCTATCTATCTATCTATCTATCTATCTGGTGTCCATAATGTTCATGTACAATTATTTCTATCGCAAATACAAATAAAGCTATCATTTTTTAAGTGCACATGGACTCTATGGAAACAAAATATATATATAAGAAAACATTATGACAAACACGTTATTTCACGTTAAATCGGAAGTTTTGGCCTATTTCAGGCAAACAATAATCAGCTTCCGTCTTTATTGTACAGATTTTAAAATCTTCTGTACAATAAAGACGGAAACTGATGACGGTTCGCCTGAAACATGCTCATACGTCCGATTTACCATGCAATAACGTGTCTGTCTTAATTTTCTCTTATATTTACTCTATATGTATTTACATACATATATATATTTAGAGCTCTCTTAGAGAGTTATCCTACCACTTTATGTACAGGACAGTCCTCTTGATTCTTCTATATCTACTTCGCACTCTCTCTCTCTATATATATATATATTAGAAGTGGTACAATGGGTTAACAGTCTGCTGTTTGTAGTAATTTACATTTGTAGAGTGATTGATACTTCAGTAGAGTATTATATACAGTTTTATTATATACAGTAATACTATATCATAAGTGTTTATTATAAAAGCATCATTTACTTTAACACCAGGTCGGCTGTACGTCAAAAAGGAGGTTATAAAAAAACACTACTTGTAAATCTTTTCTATATATATATATATATATATATATATATATATATATATATATATATAATTATAATAATAATAAAACTGACTCTGTACGTATCTAGATCCTAAAATTTTACAAAAGCAAACCTTGAGGACCACAAATAACCGGCAGAATCTAAGTCCGTTACTGTCCGTCGCTATAAAGCGTTGGACAAGAGGGGGAAAAAAAAGAAAACCGCGGAGTACCGACAATACATACAGTACCTCGTAGCAAAGAAAAAAAACCCTCAAACGGAACCAACCACAAAGAAAGAAAAGTGCTCGATACAAACTAACCAATTCGAATTAACAAAGAGGAAGTAACGTAGAGCAAAAACACACGTGAAAATCACAAGATCGCCAAGACCTACCGCGGTTTCGAACAACGGCTCGTCAGGGCAACGGCAGACCAGGGATTAACCAAATAAATAGACACATATCACGTGTATATATATATATATATATATATATATATATATATATATATATATCTGTGCATGTGTTCTGTCTTGAAGGCTGTCACAATGCGTTGAATGAAATAAAGGAATTTGTGCGTCCGTTACCTATAGACTCCGAAACGGCTGAACCAATTTTATGAAAATTTACACAGATAAACATCGAAAATTGATAATCGAAAATATCGGGTTATAGAAGGAGTGGTCCAATTTTCATTAAATTTGATACACTCATAGACAAAGACATAACAAACGATATTCAGAAGTTTCAAGGTTAAAGGAAGACCTATTTATTACACTGCTTACTTCCCAGTCAACTACTCCTTCGCCTTTTCTTTCCTTTCTGTTCCCCTTACAACTTCTATTCCTCTGGAATGGCTAAATTTGAACTTTTAAACAGTTAGCTCTTTTATGGGGGAGGTTTAAGTCTTCTAATATGAGACTGAGGTATCTGTCTGCTTCCGCCTTATTTCCTTACATTCAAAAATTAAACCAACCCGATTTTATTTTACTGTGTCTGGATAATTTTTGGTTGGTTTTCTACTGGTAAAAAAAAATCTTTTAACACATCTGAAATCGAATAAGTAAAGTTTTGGTTTCGGCCGATGCTGAAAAAGCGAGGAGTTCCTCGTAGAAATGGCTATCCATCGGATTTAAATATCGACATTTTTGTTTTATATATAGCTATTCTCAACGAAATACAGGTTGAGTGGTGAGTTACACTTGATGCTATGAGGATCTTCAGGCTTTTTAGTCAACAAGTAGGCATCTACGCAGATGACACTACAATATACTCCCGCTCCAGTAAGAAACCTGTCGTGGCGGACAGACATAATCTCGCTGCTGACCTTGAGCGGGATCTACACTCTGTGGTGAACTGGGGCAAGAAGTGGCTTGTCAACTTCAATTCCTCTAAGACCAAGCTGTTGTCTGTCAACCATTACAGGCAACCTCTTCTGCCTCCCATAAGCATGGACCAGATGATTCTCGCGGAGAGTAATACACTACGCCTCCTCGGACTTACCCTGTCCTCAGACCTCAAATGGAAGCACTATATTGAATCCATAGCAAAATCTACTGCTTAGAAGATTGGGTCACTATGTCGATCCAGGATGTTTTTTCCACCTGAATCCATCCTGCATATATACAAGTCAACCATCCGTCCGTGCATGGAGTACTGCTGCCATTTATGGTCAGGTGCCCCTGCCGTTCTCCTCAGTGTTCTTGACAAGCTCCAAAGGAGAGTCTGTAATGTGATAGGTACTGATCTGGCGACTCGTCTGCAGCCACTTTCCCATCGTGGCCTCTCATACTTTCATGGCTTCTGCTCGGATGAGCTTAAGTCACTGATGCCTCCTCAACAGGTGTTTACCCGTTCAACCAGACTGGCAACTGGGTCCCACCCATTCACAGTCAGGTTAGCCAAACGCAGACGACAATTCTACTCCTGCAGCTTCCTCTCTCGCACTTCCCGCCTGTGGAACTCACTCCCGTATTCTTGCTTTCCTGACGGCTACGACCTCCAGAAATTTAAAAGCAAAGTTAATACTCACCTACTAACCACTGGCCTCTAGCTCTCTCTCCCCTCCCCTGTATAACCTTCCCTTTCTCTCCGCCCATGTACCTGTCATTGCACCTGCTTTCTCAGTTTTCTATTGTTCCTTTCTAACTAGCTTGTACTCCTCACTCTTTTCTAATTAATCTTTCTACATTTATGTAACCCCCTGCACATCAGTGGCGTTTCTGCCTTGCTCGGGGTGAAATGATTAAAAAAAAAAAAAAAAAAAAACTAAATATCGCACAATCGTGAAACTTATCGAGCGATTCAAGCTGTGCTTTGTTGGCAGTTAACATTTTGCTGCTCTGTTGTTTAGACATCGAAATCGTTTACTGTTGGTTTTATTTTTTGTTGTTGTTTTCTTTCTTTCTTTGGCAATGTTTTCCTGCTAAAAAACAGATTTTGCTTTTGGGTAATGAGTGTGATGCTATCACAATATTTGAGGAATTATTACATATATATATATATATATATATATATATATATATTAAAGTTTTGTAATTTGCTTGAAGCATTGCGTAAAATAGTTGTATGTGTTATGTCTTGAAGGTTGTCACAATGCGTTGAATGCAATAACGGAAGGTGGGGAGGTGTTTGTATGACCTGTTTATTATTATATTGGTATTTCGAGACTATAATCTCATCATCAGAATGGCAGAGAAATCCTCAGATTGTCCGTGCTTCTTAGCGGCCCATCTATGAATGGCTGGCTTTATCCACTGCTGCTGTACGTGTGTGCGTGTATGTGTGTGTGTGCGTGTGTGTGTGTGTGAGTGTGTATGTGTGTGTGTTCTAGTTAGGGTTTTTATGGTCTGATGGTGTGTGTGTGTGTGTGTGTTATTTATAAATGAAACTTTGTCTGTGTGTGTGTATGTGTGTGTGCGTGTGTTTTGTGTTTTTTTAATCGTATCACCCCGAGCAAGGTGGTAACGCCACTGATGTGCAGGGGGCTACGTAATAGTGAAAAGATTGGAAAAGAGAAAACCGGAAACCACATCCTAAACAGGGAACAAGGGATGAGCCTCTTAACCTGTTCAATAGACGTGGGTGGAGTGTGAACCGGGCGATAGATATATCTATCTACTCCAATTTGTGTGTCCGTTACCTATAGACTCCGAAACGGCTGAACCAGTTTCATGAAAATTTACACAGATAAACATCGAAAATTGATAATCGAAAATATCGAGTTATAGAAGGAGTGGTCCAATTTTAATTAAATTTGATACACTCATAGACGAAGACATAACAAACGATATTCAAAAGTTTCAAGATTGCAGTTCTTACAATAGTGCAGAAAGTCGATAACATATATATATATATATATATATAAGGCAAGATGTTTATGTGTGTGTGTTTATCTGTCTGTATGTCTGTATTTTTTCAGCCCTTTTATTTTAGTTTTTGCTTCGGGTTTGGCTCTAAGTAGGTATAATTGTAGTTCTTAGCCTCAGCCATGATACCATTTACTCAGAGCAATTATTTAGCCTTCAAAATCCAGTTTACGACGAAAAAACTTATTTGATATCGTTACTAGGAAATCAAAATTTGACTTACATCCATTCATTTTTCTTTCAGTCTACGGTTTCGCTTTAACTGGTAACAACTATTGCTTTTAGTCTTTCGTACCAACGTCCAAAGAGTCTTAGTTCCAGGACCAGGGATTAGTATTAAAACTTTCATTACACCCGAGCAACGCCGGATTATACTGCTAGTTTATGAATAAATGCACGCCCCGCTTTTCCACAAGTTATGGATTATTTGTCGGTTTGACCATCTTCCAAAAGGTTTGGCAGAAGACCAAATATGAATTTACGTGTAGAGGAAGATCGATTGAAGATCTAGTGCCGTAATATTTGCAGTAGCTCGCTCTCTACGGAGAGCTGAGTTTGAATTCCAGTCGAAGTCATTGCATTCACATTTTTGCTAATACACTTGGGAAAGGTAGAAATTCGACTCTTCTTTCTCCAGTTATGGACAGACTGGGTTTTATAGCCTTGGTTAGAAATCAGTCTACCACAGAAAGAAACAGCAGCGTACTTTGGGAAAATCTTCTGCAGAGTCAGTCATGACTCGAAACAGACATGATCACCCAATTGCGCATAGCGTATGGCACTTAACTGACTTAGACGCCACACCTTCTATCGTGTGGATACCGAATCGTCTCTCAGTTTCGTCTCTGTTCTCGAAGACAGAGTGCGGCTCAGTTGTAGCTCTGTCAGCGAGAGCAGGGTTGCATCTAAGAAAAAAAAACTTGCACTAGATAGATGCCGGGTCCCGGAGAACAGTGTTCCGTGGCAGCGCCATTTCATTGCAGCAGTGGGGTGGAGTAGGTGCTCGTCACCGGGGCCAGCTCAACCGGCGGTTGAGGGGACTGGGGAATTTTTGTCCCTGTGACCATCCGTACGTGTTCGGGTCCTCACCTAAAAAAAGGACGTTGTTCATCCTTATATATGTATGTATGCGATCATCTAGTAATTGTGCATTTCGACAGTTATACATCTTTTATACAACATTTATTAAAGACGATTGACAAGGTAATTGCATTCTTATACGTTGTTTTATTTCTGAGCATAAAGGTTTCAAAAACTCTTTGAATTCTATTTAAATTTCTATTGTGAAACCAATAAAATGTAAAGGCAAATTATATACCATCAGCTTCTTTTCTCGCACTTCTCGCCTGTGGAATTCCTTTCCGTTTACTTGCTTCCCCGACAGTTACAATCTCCAAGAATTTAAATGTAAAGTCAATAGTCATCTCTTATCTCACTAACCTGTATCCTCTCTCTCATGCTTCTTTCTCCATCCACTTCACTCTCATCAGTATTCTCATCCTTCTCTTAGCCAATTCCTGACACCCTTCTATAAGCTTTCAGTTTTTCTCATAATCTTCTTTCAATGTAACCCCCTGCTCAACAGTGGCAATAAAATGCCTTGCGTGGGGCGATATTATTATAAAAAATTCTATACATTTATATTCCAGAGAATGTTAATAAATCTAAAAGACATGCATGTGTAGCGAATCAGTATTTCATTGACTGACTGATTCGTTTTCTACGGCTTATCAACAGACAAGAAATTATTACGTAAATATAAAGTGGGGGATCAATTTTTTATATCAATCAGTATATAAATTGATCCCTCACTTTATGACCACATTTATCCTTCTCTTTCCCTCCAGCTGACACCCCCTATAACCTGTTACTCTTTCTCATAACTTTCCTCCTATGTAACCCCCTGCACAACAGTATCAGTAAAATGCCTTGCTTGGGGCGATATGATTATAAAAAAAAAATTCTATACATTTATATTCCAGAGAATGTAAATACATCTAAAAGACATGCATGTGTAGCAAATCAGTATTTTATTGATTGATTGCTTCCTTTTCTACGGCTTATCAGCAAACAAGAATTTATGTGGATAAAAAGTGGGGGGGTCAATTCTGTATCACAGTCAATATATAAATTTATCCCTCACTTTATGGCCATGATTGTTTCTATACATTTATATTCCAGAGAATGTAAATAAATCTAAAAGACATGCATGTGTAGCGAATCAGTATTTCATTGACTGACTGATTAGTTTTCTGTGGCTTATCAACAGACAATAACTTATTATGTAAATATAAAGTGCAGAATCAATTTTATATTACAATCAGTATATAAATTGATCCCTCACTTTATGACTACAGTTCTCTTACCCACTTCCTGACACGCTTTCTCATAACTTTCCTCCTATGTAACCCCCTGCAAAACTGTGGCAGTAAAATGCCTTGCTTGGGGAGATATGATTATGAAAAAAGTTTTTTTTTTTAATTTTTAACTGAATATATAGATTTATATGTACAAGATATGGACAAAATTATGGAAACACCTACAGCCATAATATCATAATTTAGAAAACTTGATTAAACTGTCAAAAGGCTGTCTGTTTTCATGTTTCTTCATTTAATATTAGTAGTACTTCATTTCTTTTTTTGTGAAAATTGTTGTTTTTACAGATATTGCTTAATTAGGTTTATTAACAACACTCAAGACTAATTACGAATTGTAACGTATCAACTTTATTCTATGATACAGGAATTGTTTCCGGGGTCGGGGATACCCTCATTCATGATAATAATTCACACATTCATACTGTAAAGTTGTAGCTGAATGACACGTAGGAATTTCTAGTTAAATAAAACATCTCATCTGGCCACCACAGTCCCTAAATATTAATATCCTTAAACATGACTCATTTTAGAAAAACAAGTTAGGAGTCGATATACTTCACCATCAACAGTGAAGGAATTGGAGACTGATTTAGCTAAACAATAGTTAAAAATTTCATCTGGAAACAATTTAAATTTTGTACGACTCCATCCCATGCACAAATGAAGCTCGAATTATTGCCAAAGTCGTTTATACCTCATACTGAATTAAATTTGCTGAAAATTTCAGGGTGTTTCTATTATTTTTTCACTGCCTGTAAATGTATCTATAGTGACTAGAGTTTGATTTATTTCCAGCCACGGTCGGTACGTTGTGGCTGTGTTAACAGCTAATATATATATATGACTATTTACGCTCTCACACCCTAATTGAGCAGTCTGGAAGAATGGTAGACTTTGAAAAACAGTAGCTACTCTGGCACGTACGCATCGCTCATTCAGTAATGGATTAGACCACTCTGGCTATTGGCGGGTATAATGACAATATACACGCTAAAAGCCTGCCTTCTTCCACCAAACGCCCATAGACCAAAAGTAGAATCGCCGACTGAAGCCAATTCAGTCGGGTTTCAATCCTGGGTTAAAAGCAATCGAAGTCTAACCGTACCGATGAGCTGTGATACAGCGAAACAGATGTGTCTGCGATGACTATATATATATATATATATATATAATGTGTTCATGCACTACTCATAAAAAAGAAATATGCTACATTTAATGGCACCGAACACAAAACCAGAATATTTTGTTTTCTGATACTGAGTAAACCCTAATATGTTATATGGATGCATATATATGTCTCACTCTGGAGATTAAATTGAGCTGATTACCTTACTTCTGTTTTACCATATATCTTTTCAAGGGAAATGATAAGTTCCTTGCTGGTCACAAGGGACTGTATTTTTTTCTGTAATACATTTAGTAGCAATAGAACGGTTTTCAAACAAAAGGAAAACTTGCAGTTACTTTTCCATTAATGATTGAAAAATTCTCTTCTGTTTGGAAAATCATTGATACTTATCTTTTAGGAATATCGCTTCAAATATCTTATTTATAAGTTAACAGTTCATTAATGGTCTAGTGCTTTTGTCCAAATGCCATGAACAGACGCTGAAAAGTAACCATCTATTTAAAAAAAAAATTAAAATTTATAAATTTTAATAGTGACAGATTTGAACATTTATCATGATACAAAACAAATATAGTTATCATTTTATGTCAAAGCTTTATTAAAATTTTTTAACCTATGCTACGACTGTATCCTTAAAAACTGCAAATATGTCTGTAGTTTGCGAAACACATTTCGAAGAATTTTAGCTCACACCTGCACTTTTAACTGAAAGTTTTTTTTAAGCTCAGCTAAATATATTGATCATTTTGCGATAAATCGTCCTGTTTTCATGAAACGCTATGCAAAGAAATCCAAAGGAGTCAACAAAGATGCATTATTTTTGTGGTCATTATTAATCGGGTCCTGAAAGGAAATGAAAACAGAATTACAAAAAAAATTAGAAAAATCATAAAGTTATGAACACAATTTGAAATTTCCACACTAATAACACCTATTAAATATATGGAATAAAAATACAATTAAGATTTTTTTTTAATTCTCTGATTTCACTCAAATAGCGAGTTAATCCTTTGGCACCTGTACGAGTAGTGGAGAAAGAAATTTGGCTCAACACATTTACCAATGATCAAACATCGCTCATTCAGTAATGAATTAGATAACTCTAACTATTAGCGTATGATACATCATACGCTAAAAAGTCTGTCTCCTTCTACCGAGCGCCCATAGCTCAGAGGTAGAATCGTGACTGACGCCAATTCAGTCGGGTTTCAATCCTGAGTAAAAGCAATCGGATGTTTAACAGTACTGATGGGCTGTGATACAGCGAAACAGATCTGTCTGCGGATATATAGGTGTATGTATAATCATATAATTACGAATTAAAATACATTGCGATACCGAAATTTCTATGTTTCGAGATTTATATCTCGTTATCAGGCAAACTCAAAATCGTAGAATCTTGGGTTTTCTTTACCTATATATATATATATATAGGTATAGAAAACCCAAGATTCTGTATATGTTACAGTATATATATATATATATATATATATATATATATATATACTGTAACATATACTGTATACTGTAACATATGCTGTATACTTACAGTATAACGCTCTACATTTGTATCGAGCACTCTTTATAAAATAAATGCATGAACAAAAAGGTAAATAAACCTACGAGTTCAACAACTTAGTTACAATATATATTATGGACTCTCCCATCGATTTCGATGTATGAGGGTCAAACCTTAGTAAGACATCCACACAGAGATTTGTTTATAGTGGTGAAGGTATTGTGTAGTACCATCCACACTTTTTGGAACTGCTGATAACAAACAATCGGTGCAGAAATCTGCCACAGATCGCATGAACAGCAGAGCTCAATTATTTAACCCATAACTGGAGGGAACCAACGGATTAATACCTTTCCCAAGGGTACTAGTAAGCAAGTGAATGCAGTGTGCTGAAATTGGAACTCGGCTCACCGATTTCCCCCTCCAAGCCGACATCCACCGCACCACAATGCACATCCGTCAACGCTAACAGCACCTGGTATTCCCAAGTGGTCACCCACCTAAGTACTGACCAGGCTCAACGTTGCTTAACTTCGGTGATCGAGCGTGATATGACAGATTGAGTTGGCTAAACTGACACCAATTTTCTTAATTTCATGCGTGCTTATTGCTTGTCTTTGATGTTGTCTGCTGCATCGTCTAATAGGCTCAGTTGGACGCCGTCTGTGAGAAAAAGACCACTATATCGCAATTCACTCCCCGATGAATTCGGAAACGACATTCTTTACTGATACGCAGTTGCATCGGAATCTCTAGTACGAAAACGTTTGTGGCTTTTTGTCAATCTGAATATAGTGCAGAGGAATTAGAAAGAGTTGTATGAGTCTAATGATGACTATTTTTTTTAATCATGTCACCCCAAGCAAGGCATTCCACTGCCACTATTGTGCATGGGGCTACATAGGGGAAGGTAAAGAGAAGGAGTGGTTAGACATAGGGAATGTCAGGAGGAATGAATATTAGATATAGGGAATGTCAGGAGGAATGGGAGCAGGTTAGTGTGTTAGAAGGTGTCTATTGAACTTACATTTAAACTCCTGGAGATTGTATCCTTCGGGGAAGCAATCGTGTGGAAGGGAATTCCACAGTCGGGAAGTGCGAGGAAAGAAACTGTTGGAGTAGAAGTTGCGGTTGCATTTTATTGGTTGCACTGTAAAAGGGTGGGATCTACTTGCTAATCTAGTATCACGTGCAAATTCGTATTTAGCGGGCACCAATGATCTAAGTTCATCGGAGCAGAAGCCGTGAAAGTATTTATAAAAGAGACACAGGGAAGCCACGTCGCGCCGGTGGGACAGAGACTGCAGGCGGTTTGTCAAGTCGGTATCTATCACATTACAGACCCTCCTCTGAACCTTATCGAGAAGCCCGAGGAGAAAAGCAGCGGCACCCGACCAGATATGGTAGCAGTATTCAATGCACGGGCGGATGGTAGATTTATATATGTGCAGGATAGATTTAGACGGAACAAGCATCCGGGCCCTACACAGAGAACCGACTTTCATAGCAGCGGATTTAGCAATGGATTCGATATAGTCATTCCATTTGAGGTCCGCTGAAAGTATGAGACCAAGGAGGCGTAGTGTTTTACTTTCTGGGAGGCAAGCCTGGTCCATGCTAATGGGAGGTAGGTGAGATTGTCGATGATGGTTAATTGAGTGTAGCTTCGTTTTAGAAGCATTAAAATTTACTAGCCATTTCTTACCCTAGTCTAATATGGATTGGAGGTATTTTTCAATCTCGGCTGCGTGGTTAGCTTTGACGCCTACACCAGATTTTTGTAGGAGGCGAGAGTAAATTGTGGTGTCATCAGCGTACAAACCTACTTGGGCTCTTATGGAATCAGGGAGATCATTAATGTATATGAATGCGTTTGTAGTTATCACTAGAAATGGAGACGTTATATCTTCATTCATCTTTCCACAGGGCCTCAGGCTTAATACGGAGACCTACATCTATTGCATCAAGGGTGGCGGCTGGAAGACTTCATGTCTCGTAACAGGAATTTAAATTATGTAGGAGAAACCACTCTTCGCTGATATTTCATTAAAATGTTTCTCAGCAAGCAAAATAAAACGGAAGAGATTCTTACAAGCGAGAATTACAATAGAAGAAACTCTTTACATAGAACTTGCTGTTGCTTCTAACCTTTTTAACTTTGGAATTGTGAGACTTTGCCGCCAATCTAGTATTTGGCTTAAATTCATATAGTTATGTACAGTAGAAGAAAATTGATAAAAGCAATTAATATGAAAGTATTTGTAAAAAAAGATAAGGTAAAATGACTTAAGTAAGAATTCCGTGTGAGTACCCTTCTGTTGACTTTATCCGGGAGAGTACCCTTTTGTTGATTTTATCAAGATTCTTTAAGCAGATAGAAGTACCACCAAACCAGAAGTGCAAGCAATATTCAAAGTAAAGATGAATGGTATGAATATAAATATGCAAATAGGCTCGGAATCGAAAAAATACTCTTTTGCATGACACTGTGAACCAATTTTCAGTGCAACAGTGTTGATATCATCCCCGCCCACTAATGACAGCGTAAATTCTTCTTCTTCTATGTGCCATGTCCCTTCATGACGTAGGCGATCATGGTTCTCCACGTCTCCCTATCCCTTGTGGCTCTTAGTATGTTAGCTCCTGTTACTCCTGGCAACCCCCGTTCCGTCATCCACCTGATCAGGCCCTGCATATTATGTTATCTGCTGCCTTCCTCTGTCTCTCTTTCCTTCTATCTGACCAGTCAGTATCAGATTCTCCAAGCTCTCCTTCCTCATTGCGTGTCCCAGGAACTTCAGTTGTCTCTTGGCTTCGTATTAATTACCTTTTGTTGCCATTTTTTCCAACACCTCATCAGTAGTTTTCAAAAAAACCCATCGACTCAAACAGCTGGAGGATGGCGTCTAACGCTTTGATGGCGATTCAAAAGTGTAGTTTCCTTTTGGTAGCAATACATTTTATAAGCAATTACTTTTTCCAGTTAATAATTCCAGTAGGTCTTTCATTCTAACGTTTACCGATCGCTAAAAAAGGCTTTTGTGTATAGATTTTATCTAATCAATTCGAGGTGCAACAGATCGATATTAAAACGTTTTCAATTAAAACCTGCGGAATTTCAATTTAAAAAAAGCGCTCAAAAACTGTCTGATATGTTACAACAAATAGATGATCTCCCAGACGTGATCAAATCCCAAGTAGGCATTTACGAAGATGACACCACCATTTACTCCCGCATCAGTAAGAAATCCGGCGAGACGGACAAACATAACCTCGCTGATGATCTTGAGAAGGACCTCCACTCAGTGTTAGACTGGGGTAAGAAGTGGCTCGTAAATCTCAACGCTTCTAAAACGAAACTCCTATCTGTCAACAATTACAGGCAATCACACCTGCTAGCCATAAGCATGGACCAAGCAAGTATCACTGAAATCAATACACTGCGCTTCCTCGGCCTTACCCTGTCTTCCGACCTCAAGTGGAATCATTACATTGAATCAATAGCTAAATCCACTGCTAGGAAGGTGGTGTCACTGTGGCGGGCCAAGCGGTTTCTTTTCCGCAAGTATCCATTTTGCACATCAACCATCCGACTGTACATGGAATACTGTTCTCAGTGTTCTCGACAGGCTTCAATTTGGTCCCGACCTAGCAGCTCGACTCCAGCCACTTTCTCATTGTCGGGATTTGGCTTCCCTCTGTCCCTTCTATAAATATTTTAATGGCTTCTGTTCTGACGAACTTAGATCACTGGTGCCCCTTCTATAAGAATTTACTCGGGCAACCAGAGCGGCAACAAGGTACCACACTTTCACAGTTAAATCAACCAAATATAGGCAAAAATTCAACTCCATCAGCTTCTTTTCTCGCGCTTCCACTCTGTGGAACTCCCTCCCATATACTTACTTTTTGACGGCGATAGCCTCCAGGAATTTAAATGTAATGTCAGTTCTCATTGTTTATCCACTTACCTTCAGCCCTTTCTACATCACCCTGTGTATCTTGTTCTCTTTCTTTTTATCTAACTTCGCAACTGTCTTCACTCCTGTGTTCACATCCTTCTCTTGCCCTTTCTCTTTCACCCACTCTAGCTGGTTCATCTTTCTCTTCACTCTCCTCCTACCTAATACTTCAACTCTCTTATGTATTCCACATCACCCCGTGTATCTTGTTCTCTTTCTTTCTCTCTACCTTCGCAACTGTCTTCACTCCTGTGTTCACATCCTTCTCTTGCCCTTTCTCTTTCACCCACTCTAGCTGGTTCATCTTTCTCTTCACTCTCCTCCTGCCTAATACTTCAACTCTCTTATGTATTCCACATCAACCCGTGTATCTTGTTCTCTTTCTTTCTCTCTACCTTCGCAACTGTCTTCACTCCTGTGTTCAAATCCTTCTCTGGCCCTTTCTCTTTCACCCACTCTAGCTGATTCATCTTTCTCTTCACTCTCCTCCTGCCTAATACTTCAACTCTCTTATGTATTCCACATCACCCCGTGTAACTTGTTCTCTTTCTTTCTCTCTACCTTCGCAACTGTCTTCACTCCTGTGTTCACATCCTTTCTTGCACTTTCTCTTTCACCCACTCTAGCTGGTTCATCTTTCTCTTCACTCTCCTCCTGCCTAATACTTCAACTCTCTTATGTATTCCACATCAACCCGTGTATCTTGTTCTCTTTCTTTCTCTCTACCTTCGCAACTGTCTTCACTCCTGTGTTCACATCCTTCTCTTGGCCTTTCTCTTTCACCCACTCTAGCTGGTTCATCTTTCTCTTCACTCTCCTCCTGCCTAATACTTCAACTCTCTTATGTATTCCACATCAACCCGTGTATCTTGTTCTCTTTCTTTCTCTCTACCTTCGCAACTGTCTTCACTCCTGTGTTCACATCCTTCTCTTGGCCTTTCTCTTTCACCCACTCTAGCTGGTTCATCTTTCTCTTCACTCTCCTCCTGCCTAATACTTCAACTCTCTTATGTATTCCACATCAACCCGTGTATCTTGTTCTCTTTCTTTCTCTCTACCTTCGCAACTGTCTTCACTCCTGTGTTCACATCCTTCTCTTGCCCTTTCTCTTTCACCCACTCTAGCTGGTTTATCTTTCTCTTCACTCTCCTCCTGCCTAATACTTCAACTCTCTTATGTATTCCACATCAACCCGTGTATCTTGTTCTCTTTCTTTCTCTCTACCTTCGCAACTGTCTTCACTCCTGTGTTCACATCCTTCTCTTGCCCTTTCTCTTTCACCCACTCTAGCTGGTTCATCTTTCTCTTCACTCTCCTCCTGCCTAATACTTCAACTCTCTTATGTATTCCACATCAACCCGTGTATCTTGTTCTCTTTCTTTCTCTCTACATTCGCAACTGTCTTCACTCCTGTGTTCACATCCTTCTCTTGCCCTTTCTCTTTCACCAACTCTAGCTGGTTCATCTTTCTCTTCACTCTCCTCCTGCCTAATACTTCAACTCTCTTATGTATTCCACATCAACCCGTGTAACTTGTTCTCTTTCTTTCTCTCTACCTTCGCAACTGTCTTCACTCCTGTGTTCACATCCTTCTCTTGCCCTTTCTCTTTCACCCACTCTAGCTGGTTCATCTTTCTCTTCACTCTCCAGCTGCCTAATACTTCAACTCTCTTATGTATTCC
Organism: Ascarosepion bandense; assembly: GCA_037127315.1. NCBI lineage: Eukaryota > Metazoa > Mollusca > Cephalopoda > Sepiida > Sepiidae > Ascarosepion > Ascarosepion bandense. The sequence continues at coordinate 2,173,573 of JBBBDQ010000945.1, read as the reverse complement.
ACATCAACCCGTGTATCTTGTTCTCTTTCTTTCTCTCTACCTTCGCAACTGTCTTCACTCCTGTGTTCACATCCTTCTCTTGCCCTTTCTCTTTCACCCACTCTAGCTGGTTCATCTTTGTCTTCACTCTCCTCCTGCCTAATACTTCAACTCTCTTATGTATTCCACATCAACCCGTGTATCTTGTTCTATTTCTTTCTCTCTACATTCGCAACTGTCTTCACTCCTGTGTTCACATCCTTCTCTTGCCCTTTCTCTTTCACCCACTCTAGCTGGTTCATCTTTCTCTTCACTCTCCTCCTGCCTAATACTTCAACTCTCTTATGTATTCCACATCAACCCGTGTATCTTGTTCTCTTTCTTTCTCTCTACCTTCGCAACTGTCTTCCCAACTGTGTTCACATCCTTCTCTTGCCCTTTCTCTTTCACCCACTCTAGCTGGTTCATCTTTCTCTTCACTCTCCTCCTGCCTAATACTTCAACTCTCTTATGTATTCCACATCAACCCGTGTATCTTGTTCTCTTTCTTTCTCTCTACCTTCGCAACTGTCTTCCCACCTGTGTTCACATACTTCTCTTACCCTTTCTCTTTCACATTTCTCTTTCACTTTCTTGTATTTGGTTCGTCTTTGTTTTCACTCTCCTCCGGCCTAATATTTCTACTCCCTTTTGTAACCCGCTGCACATCAGTGGCATTAATGCCTTCCTTAGTCTGAAATGATTAAAAAAAGATTTCAAATAATAGCGAACATATTATTCAATGAAATGGAATTGTACTTTGACTTGACATAAGTTTATAAGCAAACACAGAACTTATTTCTGACTCAACCTAATATTTCTTCTTTGCATATGGTTTTATTATGCCAGGATCGCCGCTTACTATAATTACTGGTAACACACCTACTTTCAAACTGGATTTGATATCAATTATTTCTCGAGAAAAATAATTTATTCTGGTAACATAATGGCGATTCTCCAAGGCAAAAGAATATTTTTCTTTCTTTACATAAGAATTTATTTTCATATTTGGCTCAATGAATTACAGCTTAACATTTTATCCAGCGGAATAGAAATTATTATTCCTGACCCAATGTGAATTGGATCTCTTAATAGAGAGCTGATTATTTCCGATACTGGGGGCAAATTTCAGTATTTCACCTTGTGCGAATTTTGGTTTCCTTCCATATTGAATTTTGAATAATTTCTTTCTGCATAACATGATCATCAAGGCAAATCTTACACACACACACACACAGAGAGAGAGAGAGAGAGAGAGAGACACACACACACACACATACACTCGCTCACGCACGCACACACACACACACACACACACATATATATGTGTGTGTTTATATATATATCACAATATTCATGAGAATATAGATATATATATATACTACAATATATGTATGTATATATACTACAATATACATGCAGATATATTGCAATATACAGATGTACACACATATGTATATTATAGCAATATGTAAATATAAATTTAAACACATATATAAATATATCAATAAATACATATAAATACAAATATAAATATATTACTAGATACATATATAAATTAATATATATATATATATAATATACATACACACACACATATATATACATATACATATGAAATATATGTATATATGTACATTGTAATACACATATATATATTACAATAATATAATTAGTTAAGTATATGGTAATATTGTAAGTATATATATATTAATATTGTAATATATATATAAATGCTGATATTATAACTAGCAGTATAGCGCGGCGTTTCTCAGGTGTAAAGAAAGATTTAAAACTAATCCATGGTCCTGAAGCTCAGACTCTTTAGACGTTGGCAGAAAGACTAAAAGCAATAGTTGTTTTCAGTTAAAGCGAAACCGTTGAATGAAAGAAAAATGAATGGATGTAAGTCAAAATTTCATTTCCTGGCATCGATATCAAATAAGTTTTTTTCGTTGTAAACTGAATTTTGAAGGCTAAATAAGTCATCTGAGTAAATGGTATCTTGGCTGCTACTAAGAACTACTATTATACCTACTTAGAGCCAAACCCGAAGCAAAAACTAATTGCTTATGAGCTGTTATTTTTAAAGAATGTTTAACTTGTTTATAGATAGAATGCATTAGATTCCATTATAGTAGGTTGATTTGTTTAGGGTTATTTGTGGGAGTATTATGTTCTTTTGTTTATTTATGTTAACACTAGCAGAATAGCCCGGCGATGCTCGGGTGAAATGAAAGCTTGAAAACTAATCCATGGTCCTGAAGCTCAGACTCTTTAGACGTTGGCACGAAAGCAATAGTTGTTTCCAGTTAAAGCGAAACCGTAGACTGAAAGAAAAATGAATGGATGTGAGCCAAATTTTGATTTCCTGGTATCGATTTATATATAACCTTTATCAATTTTCTTCACTATTGTAAGAACTGCAACCTGGAAACTTCTGAATATCGTTTTTTATGTCTTTGTCTATGGGTGCATCAAATTTGATTAAAATTGGACCACTTCTATCATTCGATTTTTTCGATTATCGATTTTCGATATTTATCCGGGGTACCTCGACACAAAACTTAGCTAAAAACACTTGCAGACGCTCATAGTACAAGAAAATTGGTTCAGCCGTTTCAGAGTCTATAGTTAACGGACACACACACACAGAGACAAAGTTCCATTTATAAATAAGTTTATATATATATATATATATATTGTATATATTGTAATTTTAACGATACTTCGTTATAAGCAACCGACAATGTGAAATGAATTGTTTGAACATTATTTTTTTTATCAATACTCATATTTTAGTAGATATTCTGTTTTTAATGAAACAGTATTATATATTTTTATCTACCAGCCTGATTATTTACGATAATTTTTTATTACGAAAATGTGTGCCATTCGGCAGGATTCGAACCTGCGACCATATATAGATATGTGTCGCAGGTTCGAATCCTACCTAATGGCACACATTTTAGTAATAAAAATTTATTGTAAATAATCAGACCGGTAGATAAAAATATATAATACTGTTTGATTAGGAACAGAATATCTACTTAAATACGAGTATCGATAAAAAACAAAAATCATGTTCAACCAATTCATTTCAAATTGTCGGTTGCTTATAACCAATATTCGTTAAAATTCGTTGATTTCCGTAACATGTTTACATTTGTTGACATTACGAAACATTTCAGAGCAGATACGTTTGTTTACGATGGATCAAAAATTGTGTTATATAGGCTTGATAAAAACCTCGTTTAGACTGGAGGCTATTCAGGGTCGAGAGGTCTAAGACGTTACCTGATCTAATGGGAGGTTGCCCTATATAGATAGGGGTCGTAGGTTCGAATCATAATAAAAATTTATCGTGAATAATCAGGCCGGTAGATAAAAATATATAATACTATTTCATTAAAAACAGTATATCTACTTAAATACGAGTATTGATAAAAACAAAAAATAATGTTCAAACAATTCATTTCAAATATTGGAATTTATATATATATCTATATTTATTATAAATTATGTTTTAGAGCATGTACATAATTTTTTCTATATATGTCCTCTTCTCTACAATCATATGTTTGTTTTAATGTTGGGATTCCAACATATCATCAGGAGGAAAGAGTAAGAGTTGGAATTAACCTCTGTTTATATTTGGTTCGTTGTTGTTGTGGGGTTGGTTGGGGTTATTGATAATTAAGGGAATGTATCTTTCGTTTTGACCGTTAGACTTTTGAAGAACTTGGTATGTAAGTGCGAAATTGTTGATTAATGGTATTATCTGTTGGAATGTACGTTTTTATCAGTTGGGAATATCTTTTGGTTATAATTTCGAAGAAAGCGGCGTGTGGAGGGGTTTGATTACTTGGTCAGTTTTGTGTGTTTGTGTGGGTTTTTTTTGTGTGTGTGGTTTAGGAACTTATCCTGCTTGTTGACCTTAGGAATTTTTAGGACGGCTTTATGGTTGGCTAGCGTTTAATTAATTGATAATTGTGGGGTTGGTTGGGGTTATGTTTTGGACTTGAAAAAATTTTCTTTTCTCTCCTCGTTCTGTACTCACTCTGATATATATATATATATGAATTGTTTGCTATCTTTCTGTGTGCGTATATACATATATATATATATTTATATGTTTATATATATATATGTATGTATTTATATATATGTAATATTTCAATATAACTTCAGACTTTAATATATATATATATATATATATATATATATATATATGCAGTTATCCAACTTCATACCCCTGTACATTTGTACACAAACCCCTTTTTGCATAGTTTCACCTCAAACATTGATATAACCTGTTATCTTACCCTGAAGTTGTTGAACTGTTGTTGGTTTGTTGGTTTAGACCTTACTTTGGACATGACCTCAAAGGAAGCAATCTAAAGGCGTAAAGTCGTACGATCGTCGAGGCCTATTTACATCACTGCTTCGAGAGATGACGCAGCCTGCGAACTTCTCTTGTTTTAACCTATATTTGTATAACAGGCTTCAATAATTTTAAAACGTTTTTTGATTGTTAATATTTCCGTGTTTGAAATAACCAAAGACTGAAGTTGTTGAATCTGAAAGGTTTTTAAAAAATCATTAGACGCTTAAACTTTATTCGCATTTAAATTCGGTTAAAATTATTGGCAAAGCTTATATATCTGAACGATAAAGTATACTTTTAAGTTATGCTATATTTACGGGTTAAAATGGTCAATATCAATGATAGAATGTAAGTAAATATAGATGTGTACCGAGACAACAGTTACTTACATACACTTGCTAATACCATTGGAGAAACGTGTGAATCCATCCCTTCTACTCCAGCTATGGTTAAAGAGCTAAACTGTGCAGTTTTTATAGTCTTAGAAATAAAACTTTGAATTCAAAACCTCCCATTTAAACATAATCTTTATATATCAAAGGAAAAGTAAAAACGTTTTCTACACTTACAAGAAACGAGATCATGTCAATTTATTTATTCATTAAAAATATATGCATGTCTTCAGTTTTACTATAAAAAGATGTATTGCTTGACATTTTACTATAAAATTGTGGTTTTATATTTTCGATATGTTCTGATTTTTCTTTTGAGGGTCAATAATTGCCTATACGTAGGACCCTAATAGCTGCTACCAGACGAAATAAAAGCAGACCTGGAAACAGCAGCAATTAAGAGGTTGTTTTACACTCTACAACCCTCCAATCGCTCGATCAGTGGCATGTCTGTTAGGTATAGTTCATCCTTATACGTCTTATTTATCTACAAAATGTACAGTCGGCGTATTCTACAGATACAGTCGACAGGGCTTTCAAAAAGCTGAATCATCTAAATTTCCCCCATATTCCATGCATAAGAAGGGAAGTCTACTTAGTTTGTTAGTCTGTGAAAAACAGCGCGTCAATCGATACTTCCGTAACACCATAATCTGCAGTATCTACCCTGGTTATCTTCAGAAGCTTTTCTTCCTCCAGCCTACACATAATTCATCTAGCGTCCAAACTCCTACGGCTACAGATTGAAACACTTGTTCCTGTACACTCAGCAAAGTTAAGCAAAATCGGCTCTGCTTAATAACTAAACTATGAATGCCTTTGAATATCGAGTGCCGTAAACTTGGAAGTTCGGATGGTGTAATTGATAATACATCGTATTTGTTATTCGACGAAACATGTTCGAATATCCGTTAGGTTCCTTATATTCATTAACGCATGAAAGATGTATGAATTCACTTTTTTCTCCCAGTAATGGGTTAATTTATAAAACTATTATAAATAAAATCATTAATACCTAAAACAAAAATTCCTGCAATCTAAAATATACTTCCTATTTTTAAATTACCTGCAAAATGTTCGTAAGCCATAAAAAGTGAATCAATAAATATTACATCCAATAAACCTTTACTCGGAGTGACTCTTGAACCTTGTGTTTATTGAATCATAGTTTTAAAAAAGTCATTAAAATAAGTTAAATCGACATTTTTATTGAATATCACTGAAATTTAATATAGAATTTGATCCTTTTCTCATATGAATTGTAGCAAAACAATCTTTTAGTTGGGTTGGCAATCAGACCGGATCTTGTTCTCTTCCTTTCTCTCTACCTTTCACATTGTTATCACACCTGTGTTGCCATTCCTTCTCTTGCCCTTTCTCTGACACCCCCTGTAACTGGTCCGTCTTTTTTCACTCTCTTATCGTGGACTGAGCATGCAAGCAAGGATCAGGTGTTGGAAAGAATGGCAACAAAAAGGAAATTAATAATGAGCATCAGGAAGAGACAACTGAAGTTCCTGTGACACGCAATGAGGAAGGAGAGCTGAGAGAACCTGATATTGACTGGCCAGATAAAATGAAAGAGATGCAGAGGAAGGCAGCGGATAACATATTTGCAGGGCCTGATCAGTTGGATGACGGAACGGGGGTTGCCAGAAGTAACAGGAGCGAACATACTAAGAGCCACAAGAGACAGGGAGACGTGGAGAACCATAATCGCCTACGTCCTGAAGGGACAGGGCACATAGAAGAAGAAGAAGATTGTCTAAACTTTTACTCTTATGTAGCTCCCTGCTCATCAGTGGCGGTACCGCCTTGCTTGGGATGAAACGATAAAAAAAGTATTGCTAATGCAGATTGAAAATGAAACTTTAGCCGTTGAAATAATTTTTGACAACCAAATAGCACAAGCATTCACTATTATATTTGCATTCTAACTAAAGTTAATCAGAATCCTGGCAAATCTAATTCCCTTGAAAATTCATATAACAGAGAATAAAAGCATTGTATTTAAAATTTACTTGCGGGTGGGCTATCATTTTCTGGCAAATCTCAGGCACGTGATCGTTTTTAGGGCACGCTTTAATGGACCACACAGTTGAAAGAACACAAGCGTCAGTTTGCGGATGCCAATAAGGGGGCGATAAATGGAATGTTTGGCTAGAGGAAGAGAACATGGTCTGAGACGTTTCGCTTGATTGTTATGTTTTGCCTGTGCGTAAAATCGATAGATTTAGTGGAAGTCAGTCTCAAGAGAAACATCCGCGGAAAACGCTCGCTGATCAAAGAAAAGTTTCTTCGCTTTGAATTTACTTGTTTAGGCTTATCAGATGCAAGACATTCTGGCGTTATTTGTAAACTGTATGAGCCGTCAACGTAGACTACTTTTACAAGATTTAATAAGGGCCAGCGTGCTTTATTTATGAGGAGCTGCGTCTGAGGCCGAGGCGGGCGGGCAACTTTTTATATGAACAAAAATGCACTTCGACTTCTACTTGTTTCATCCTATCAAGCGTAACCGATATTTTTCAGCAGGAAAGATATACGGAATTTTGTAAAGTCGAAAACGCATAAAGAATCAAACAACTTTTCCCAGAAATGAAAACAAAACATAACAAAACAAAACAAAAACAATGGTATCATCTTTTTAAATATTAAAAGATTAAGTAAATAAATAAAATCTATGAAAAAATCATATTAATAAGATGATTTATTATTCTATATTTCCTTTGACTTTTTTCTGTTTCTTGCCCAAAAAATTTGGGCGAACTTTTCTTCAGATAGGCTTAGGAAAACATTCTGTAAGAAAAAAGGAAGAGGCCCTAGAAAGCAATGGAAAGCAATGGAAAAAAGAGAAGCCTTTTTCACCCGAACTTTCTGTACTTTATAAATATCAAAATGGTTTAAAAAGTTAATTATTTTATTATAATATATATATATATGTGTGTGTGTGTGAGTGTGTGTGTATTCGTCTACCACACATACACACACACAAACAAACACACTCACACATATATATATGTATCCGTTATCTACACACACACACACACACACACACACACACACACACACACACATATATATATATTAAATTGTGTGTATTTTGGCAAGGCATTTTTTCATTAATGCAGGTTTCATTGAATAATATAGACAAGTTTTGTCTATTAATTTTGTGTAGGATCCGTTCATACCGTCTGATATACTTGATGGTGATGTCGTTAAAAGACAACAAAAAATCACAGTATTTGTTGAATTTTTTATCAGGTCTAAGCTTTCGGCTCACATAAGCCATTATCAAAGAGTAAATAATAACACACAGTAAACATAGAACATTTAAGCTATTAACAATAAAGATAATTGAATTGAAAATATAAGTCCATCCCTACCGTGGCGGATGGCCGAAGACAGTGGTGTTGTGGTCCCTGGTCTGATTACAGACATTTGAGTACGTTGTTGGAAATATCGAAATTGATTGTATTCAAACCAGGTTTAAAATGTTTAATGTAGAGTGCTTCGAGGATTTTTAGTTTCTGCTTATTATTTTCTTGTTTGAGTATGTACGTGTTATCAACAAGCGTTTTTCTCAGAAATGTGCGTTGATAACCGTGTTGTTCTAAATGACGGAATATATTTGAATTTTTATTTAAGTGCAACGTCAGACGCCGTGAGAGCGAATTTGTGGTGTGGCCGATGTAGATATTATTGAGGTTGTTAGAGATACATTCTCTAAATGGACATATGAATTTATATACTACATTGGTCTTTTGCAAATCACTAACGGTGGGGGAAGAGTCGTTGCGGACAAATGAATTAGATGTAGTGGATTTAGTGTAATATATAATGAACTTAATTCTTTTGTTAGGGTCTGTTGGAGAAATATTAGTATTTATGAGTTTTTTTAGGATGTTTTCATCTAGTTGGTAGTTGGAGTGCATCTGGCTACGGTATAAGAGAGTGATATGTTTAGGATTGGTTGGGTTAGTATCATGTGTTGTTTTTTCCATGTTAAGCTTTTTAAGAAAGTAATGTATTTGTTCATCAACTATGTAGTTGGGAAAATTATTATTGATGAGTGTCTGTTTTATGTTTTTTAGTTCACTGTAGAAGATCTGATTTGTAGATGAATTGACTTTTGCACGGTATAATAGATTTTTAATAATGGCTATTTTGTAATAGTGAGGCATTCACTAATATAATTGAGTGTGGAGGGATTTTTATTAGTGGGTTTTTGATACGGTGAGATAGTAAATTTATTGTTGTCAGTGTTAATTAATATATCAAGAAAAGGAATTTTGTTATCTTTGCTAAGTTCATAAGTAAATTTTAAAACTGAGTTATTTTGAAACTGTTTTTGAAGTTGTAAGATTTCATTAGTATTTTTAATTGATAGTAGGATATCATCAACATATCTTAGATATATTGATGGTTTTGTAAATTTTGCAAAGGTAGTATTTTCAAGGTTAGACATGTAGAAATTACTAAAAATCGGACCAAGCACTGAACCCATGGAGACTCCGTCACGTTGTATATATATAGTGTTGTTTGGATCAACAAAAGGCACTTCAGTAGTACAAGCTAGTAGAATTTTTCTTAGGATGTTGGGATTAATTTTGAGTGGGGGTAATGAAGGATTACTGTAAACATTTCTTATAATTATATCAATAGTTTCACTGACGGGTACATTAGTAAAAAGGTTTTCCACATCAAGTGAAGCTATGATTTCATTATTAGGTTTTTCACTCTTGAGGATTTGGATTGCCTCTAGGGTTGACTTTATGCTGTATTTACTCGGAAGGTAGGGTGTGATAAGCTGGTTAATATGTTTAGTTAACTGGTATACAGGAGTAGGAATTTGGGATATGATAGGGCGGAGAGGATAGTTAGGTTTATGAGTTTTTATGGTTCCGTATATGTAACCAGGTTTATAGTCACCAATAATTTTAGGGAGTTTTAAGGAATTCTGATCAGCGTTGTTGGCACTAATGAGTTTATTAAGTTTAGATTTTAGTTGGTGTGTCGGGTTTTTGTTAATTTTTTTAAATTTTGTGTGGTCATGGAGTATGTGGTTGAGTTTTGTGTTGTAATCTGATTTGTTAAGTACAACAAAGATGTTAGACTTGTCAGCTTTTTTTACAATTATGTGAAGGTGGTTGCGTAGTTCGTGCGCGGCACTTTTTAGTTGTTTCGATAGAATTTTTTGAGGAGCTTCTGCTTTTATCATGGCGATCTTTGATTGCCTCAGCCTTAAGTAGATCTTTCAGTTCGGGTTTAACGGTTATAAGTTTTTCATCTTGTAATTTCGTGATGCTTTGATAGAGCGTTTCTATTTCAATTTTTTTAGTAAGCTGGTTATACTTACGGTATATATGGCAGTTAGGTCCAAGATTGAGTAATTCTTCTTGGTGCTTAGTTAGTTCGTGGTTGGAAAGATTTATGAATTTATCAAATTTTTTGGGAAGAGTGATCGTGCCATTGTATATAATTCACTATACAATGGCACGATCACTCTTCCCAAAAAATTTGATAAATTCATAAATCTTTCCAACCACGAACTAACTAAGCACCAAGAAGAATTACTCAATCTTGGACCTAACTGCCATATATACCGTAAGTATAACCAGCTTACTAAAAAAATTGAAATAGAAACGCTCTATCAAAGCATCACTAAATTACAAGATGAAAAACTTATAACCGTTAAACCCGAACTGAAAGATCTACTTAAGGCTGAGGCAATCAAAGATCGCCATGATAAAAGCAGAAGCTCCTCAAAAATTCTATCGAAACAACTAAAAAGTGCCGCGCACGAACTACGCAACCACCTTCACATAATTGTAAAAAAAGCTGACAAGGCTAACATCTTTGTTGTACTTAACAAATCAGATTACAACACAAAACTCAACCACATACTCCATGACCACACAAAATTTAAAAAAATTAACAAAAACCCGACACACCAACTAAAATCTAAACTTAATAAACTCATTAGTGCCAACAACGCTGACCAGAATTCCTTAAAACTCCCTAAAATTATTGGTGACTATAAACCTGGTTACATATACGGAACCATAAAAACTCATAAACCTAACTATCCTCTCCGCCCTATCATATCCCAAATTCCTACTCCTGTATACCAGTTAACTAAACATATTAACCAGCTTATCACACCCTACCTTCCGAGTAAATACAGCATAAAGTCAACCCTAGAGGCAATCCAAATCCTCAAGAGTGAAAAACCTAATAATGAAATCATAGCTTCACTTGATGTGGAAAACCTTTTTACTAATGTACCCGTCAGTGAAACTATTGATATAATTATAAGAAATGTTTACAGTAATCCTTCATTACCCCCACTCAAAATTAATCCCAACATCCTAAGAAAAATTCTACTAGCTTGTACTACTGAAGTGCCTTTTGTTGATCCAAACAACACTATATATATACAACGTGACGGAGTCTCCATGGGTTCAGTGCTTGGTCCGATTTTTAGTAATTTCTACATGTCTAACCTTGAAAATACTACCTTTGCAAAATTTACAAAACCATCAATATATCTAAGATATGTTGATGATATCCTACTATCAATTAAAAATACTAATGAAATCTTACAACTTCAAAAACAGTTTCAAAATAACTCAGTTTTAAAATTTACTTATGAACTTAGCAAAGATAACAAAATTCCTTTTCTTGATATATTAATTAACACTGACAACAATAAATTTACTATCTCACCGTATCAAAAACCCACTAATAAAAATCCCTCCACACTCAATTATATTAGTGAATGCCCCCACTATTACAAAATAGCCATTATTAAAAATCTATTATACCGTGCAAAAGTCAATTCATCTACAAATCAGATCTTCTACAGTGAACTAAAAAACATAAAACAGACACTCATCAATAATAATTTTCCCAACTACATAGTTGATGAACAAATACATTACTTTCTTAAAAAGCTTAACATGGAAAAAACAACACATGATACTAACCCAACCAATCCTAAACATATCACTCTCTTATACCGTAGCCAGATGCACTCCAACTACCAACTAGATGAAAACATCCTAAAAAAACTCATAAATACTAATATTTCTCCAACAGACCCTAACAAAAGAATTAAGTTCATTATATATTACACTAAATCCACTACATCTAATTCATTTGTCCGCAACGACTCTTCCCCCACCGTTAGTGATTTGCAAAAGACCAATGTAGTATATAAATTCATATGTCCATTTAGAGAATGTATCTCTAACAACCTCAATAATATCTACATCGGCCACACCACAAATTCGCTCTCACGGCGTCTGACGTTGCACTTAAATAAAAATTCAAATATATTCCGTCATTTAGAACAACACGGTTATCAACGCACATTTCTGAGAAAAACGCTTGTTGATAACACGTACATACTCAAACAAGAAAATAATAAGCAGAAACTAAAAATCCTCGAAGCACTCTACATTAAACATTTTAAACCTGGTTTGAATACAATCAATTTCGATATTTCCAACAACGTACTCAAATGTCTGTAATCAGACCAGGGACCACAACACCACTGTCTTCGGCCATCCGCCACGGTAGGGATGGACTTATATTTTCAATTCAATTATCTTTATTGTTAATAGCTTAAATGTTCTATGTTTACTGTGTGTTATTATTTACTCTTTGATAATGGCTTATGTGAGCCGAAAGCTTAGACCTGATAAAAAATTCAACAAATACTGTGATTTTTTGTTGTCTTTTAACGACATCACCATCAAGTATATCAGACGGTATGAACGGATCCTACCCAAAATTAATAGACAAAACTTGTCTATATTATTCAATGAAACCTGCATTAATGAAAAAATGCTGCCAAAATACACACAATTTAAATTACATGATCCAGCAGCCCAACACACCATCACCACCTTGAAATATAAATGGAGCCTTGTGAAAAGGCAAATTGAAATAGCGAAAGAAAATCTTGACACATTATACAAGAACAAACATGACCTCTACAACAAACTGAAAGATATAACTACCTCAAACCAACTAGAAGAAATAATACTCAGACTATCCAAAATCACAGCAAAATCTGAAGCTGAACACCGTGCTAAAATTGTCAAAAAACTTAATTCACTATACAATGGCACGATCACTCTTCCCAAAAAATTTGATAAATTCATAAATCTTTCCAACCACGAACTAACTAAGCACCAAGAAGAATTACTCAATCTTGGACCTAACTGCCATATATACCGTAAGTATAACCAGCTTACTAAAAAAATTGAAATAGAAACGCTCTATCAAAGCATCACTAAATTACAAGATGAAAAACTTATAACCGTTAAACCCGAACTGAAAGATCTACTTAAGGCTGAGGCAATCAAAGATCGCCATGATAAAAGCAGAAGCTCCTCAAAAATTCTATCGAAACAACTAAAAAGTGCCGCGCACGAACTACGCAACCACCTTCACATAATTGTAAAAAAAGCTGACAAGGCTAACATCTTTGTTGTACTTAACAAATCAGATTACAACACAAAACTCAACCACATACTCCATGACCACACAAAATTTAAAAAAATTAACAAAAACCCGACACACCAACTAAAATCTAAACTTAATAAACTCATTAGTGCCAACAACGCTGATCAGAATTCCTTAAAACTCCCTAAAATTATTGGTGACTATAAACCTGGTTACATATACGGAACCATAAAAACTCATAAACCTAACTATCCTCTCCGCCCTATCATATCCCAAATTCCTACTCCTGTATACCAGTTAACTAAACATATTAACCAGCTTATCACACCCTACCTTCCGAGTAAATACAGCATAAAGTCAACCCTAGAGGCAATCCAAATCCTCAAGAGTGAAAAACCTAATAATGAAATCATAGCTTCACTTGATGTGGGAAAACCTTTTTACTAATGTACCCGTCAGTGAAACTATTGATATAATTATAAGAAATGTTTACAGTAATCCTTCATTACCCCCACTCAAAATTAATCCCAACATCCTAAGAAAAATTCTACTAGCTTGTACTACTGAAGTGCCTTTTGTTGATCCAAACAACACTATATATATACAACGTGACGGAGTCTCCATGGGTTCAGTGCTTGGTCCGATTTTTAGTAATTTCTACATGTCTAACCTTGAAAATACTACCTTTGCAAAATTTACAAAACCATCAATATATCTAAGATATGTTGATGATATCCTACTATCAATTAAAAATACTAATGAAATCTTACAACTTCAAAAACAGTTTCAAAATAACTCAGTTTTAAAATTTACTTATGAACTTAGCAAAGATAACAAAATTCCTTTTCTTGATATATTAATTAACACTGACAACAATAAATTTACTATCTCACCGTATCAAAAACCCACTAATAAAAATCCCTCCACACTCAATTATATTAGTGAATGCCCCCACTATTACAAAATAGCCATTATTAAAAATCTATTATACCGTGCAAAAGTCAATTCATCTACAAATCAGATCTTCTACAGTGAACTAAAAAACATAAAACAGACACTCATCAATAATAATTTTCCCAACTACATAGTTGATGAACAAATACATTACTTTCTTAAAAAGCTTAACATGGAAAAAACAACACATGATACTAACCCAACCAATCCTAAACATATCACTCTCTTATACCGTAGCCAGATGCACTCCAACTACCAACTAGATGAAAACATCCTAAAAAAACTCATAAATACTAATATTTCTCCAACAGACCCTAACAAAAGAATTAAGTTCATTATATATTACACTAAATCCACTACATCTAATTCATTTGTCCGCAACGACTCTTCCCCCACCGTTAGTGATTTGCAAAAGACCAATGTAGTATATAAATTCATATGTCCATTTAGAGAATGTATCTCTAACAACCTCAATAATATCTACATCGGCCACACCACAAATTCGCTCTCACGGCGTCTGACGTTGCACTTAAATAAAAATTCAAATATATTCCGTCATTTAGAACAACACGGTTATCAACGCACATTTCTGAGAAAAACGCTTGTTGATAACACGTACATACTCAAACAAGAAAATAATAAGCAGAAACTAAAAATCCTCGAAGCACTCTACATTAAACATTTTAAACCTGGTTTGAATACAATCAATTTCGATATTTCCAACAACGTACTCAAATGTCTGTAATCAGACCAGGGACCACAACACCACTGTCTTCGGCCATCCGCCACGGTAGGGATGGACTTATATTTTCAATTCAATTATCTTTATTGTTAATAGCTTAAATGTTCTATGTTTACTGTGTGTTATTATTTACTCTTTGATAATGGCTTATGTGAGCCGAAAGCTTAGACCTGATAAAAAATTCAACAAATACTGTGATTTTTTGTTGTCTTTTAACGACATCACCATCAAGTATATCAGACGGTATGAACGGATCCTACACAAAATTAATAGACAAAACATGTCTATATTATTCAATGAAACCTGCATTAATATATATATTAATATACGTAAATTTTGTGATTTAGCTGATTGATCTTAACCTCAGTATCCCGAATTAAAAGTTTCATATGTTAACCTGTCCGCATACTCTTCAGGAGTTATCTGAAATTTACTATTATTTTCTCGTTTTTATGGATATATTGTTAGTAATATATATATATATATATATATATATATATATATATATATACATACAAATTTCTTTTCATTTCATAAATTTTCAAAAAAAATGTCCGAATAATATATTTTACAAGTACTTTTATTTTCAGTTTTAGCGATTATCACGGAATTATTTTATATTATTTTTAACTTTATATATATATATATATATATATATATATATATATATATATATATATATATATATTGTCTTATGTATTTATGTATACTCATAGAAATGTTTTACTTTCTAAACACAGTGAGTATATTTGACTGGTGTTCAAGGTTGATATTGTTGAGTGTTGGCATTTTCTTTTTTATTAATAATGCTTCCATTACTTTTAGCTTTTTTTTACAGGTGGACGCTGCTGCTATATATATACTTGAGGTATATTTAAGCAGCAAGCATTCATCCAAATAAGTTTGATTAAATTGGACTGAAAATGTGTGATTGTTTAACGTCTGTCACATTTTACCAATTTTGGATGTGTTGTCTGAAAATGACAGAAAAACTGTCCGAATTCTATGTTGTGTTGTTCAGATATTTTTGTCCGTCTCTGTTATTTTTAATGAAACTTGAATATACTTGAACGAATCAAAATGTCATGAAGTTTGAACACTTTACCTATTATTTTGATCTCAATTCATAATGCACACTGACTTGGCATTAACCCGAGCTTTCCCACATAGCCGGCGTGTAGCACACGGTCGACTTTTATGTGGGCAAAAATTCCCCGTAGGCTCCACATACGCAGTGTCTGGCTTTTGTCTGCTTTTCCTCAGACGACGCCCTGCCGACGGGCAGAGTCTCTTATGGTTTTCTTTTTGCCCGAAGGCAGAATGTCTTACAAGAGTAGATGGCGTGTCACAATGCATAACAACTTATTCATAAAGTACAATTAATTTTAAACAGTCAAATCTTTCTGCAGATCCATCATCTTGTTATGCCCAGGTTAGGGTCATTAAATGTCTGAAAGTGCTTTCTTTGTCTTTGGCTGATTAAGTATGTATTTGCTTGTTTAACGACAAATAAACTTTTTTATGGGCCATTGCTTATTTAACAGCATATCAACTAATATACTAGTCATTTAATTCCGAAGTTTAATTTTCCTGGGAGCATTGAAGTAATACAAATATCATATATGTCATTCTGCTTTCACAATTGAATACATGGAAGATGATACTCAGCTTTTTTCTTTTTCATATATACGTTTGTGTGTATATAATTATTAGAGGCCGTGATATGTGTGTTTTATGTTGTAGTTTTGTTGAAATTTTGTTTTAGTTTACTGTTTAATTGAAAAAAAAAACATTATAGGATATTATCTGGAGAAAGAGTTCTTTTGTTTTGGTTGTTTGGCTGGTTGATTTCGACTAGTTGTATATCAACACCAAAAAGTTATTTAATTTTGACATCTAAATATTTTGTAAGTAATTTTTTTCCTTTCAACTATAAATATTTAATAAATAACTTTATACTTTTCGAATAAAAATATACAAATTTTGCCGATCATAAAATTTATTGCTGGTAATTTTGCTATAAAATTATATTTTTCTGTTTTAATGCTGCTTTGATTGTCATTTTGCAATAACAATATAATGTACGGTCGATTTTTGTTTGTTTTCTATTTTATCAATACCTGAAAGATACTACCATCTGAGCCATGGTAGACCCGGGAAGAGCAGTAATTAAGACGAACATTCATCTTCTTCTTCTACTTCTTCTTCTTCTTCTTCCATGTGCCTTGTTCTTTCAGGACGTAGGCGATCATGGCCTTCCACGTCTCCCCATCCTTGGTGGCTTTTAGCAGGCTTTCTCCTGTAACGTCTCGCAGCTCCCGATCTGTCATCCACCTGCTCAGGCCCTTCAAATATATTTCTCCGCTACTTTCCACTGCCTCTTTTTCCCTCTATC
The DNA here is from genome assembly GCA_037127315.1 of Ascarosepion bandense. Taxonomy (NCBI): domain Eukaryota; kingdom Metazoa; phylum Mollusca; class Cephalopoda; order Sepiida; family Sepiidae; genus Ascarosepion; species Ascarosepion bandense. The sequence continues at coordinate 2,156,210 of JBBBDQ010000945.1, read as the reverse complement.
TGGCCTGTTAGTATCAGATTCTCCAAGCCATCCTTCCTCATTGCATGTCCTAGGAACTTCAGTTTTCTCTTCCTGATGCTCAATATTAATTTCCTTTTCGTTTCCATTCTTTGCAACATCTCGTCATTGCTCACATGCTCGGTCCACGATATCCGTCCGCAGCATCCTTCTGTAGAACTGAATTTCAGCTGCTTTAATTTTTCCCTTCATCTTTGTCGATATTGTCCAACATTCACTGCTATATTGAAGACTTGACATCACAAAGCAATCCCTATACTCTCTTTGTTTCTAGTGAAAGTTTCCTGTGTCCTAATTTTTTACTCAGCGTCTGGAATGAATCCTTCGCCATGCCAATTCGCCTTTGGATCTCTGTGTCGCACTTTCCGTCCTCAGTTATACCTCAAATTAATAGATCAGACGCCTTGCTGTGGGGAGTAGTTAATCATCATACCGACAGCAATCATTGGTTGAAGCCCATTAAGGATGTTAAAGATTCACTGAAGAAAATAATGTTTTCAAGCCTTAATTTAAAACATTAAGACCCCCAAAAAGAGCGGAGATTTGCATGTTATCAGACTATCGTTCGAAGCATATAAGTAATCCCAGCCATTTTTATTCCAAGTTTTATCATTAGTAAGAGGTTTATTACTGAGTATTACTGGATAGATGATCAAGAAAATAATAATTTATTTTGCGGGTCCAGTTCCATGTTATCGCAATAAGGTGAATATGAACAGAAAGCTATTTCCAGCACGTATATGAGGACGGATAAAAAAAAAAGTACCGTTGCTATGGTAATTAAAGTAAGCAAAGTAAAGCTACTGGGCACAGGTTGACCTTGAACTCTGTCGTGCATACAACCGAAGTGTAACCTCGTTCACTTACGCTTTTATAGCAGGGCTTGGAAGGCGAGTAAATACAGTAGTTCTACAGTGTTTCCATCAGAGACCATGGCTTTTGCAGAGCAAGTGACCATGGCTTGCGCTTAGCCAAGCACAAGATTCTCAATTCCAATGAATGACGTTTCTCCTTGAGTAATTCCCTTTTTCAAAAATCTACTTGAAAAGAAAAAAAAGATTTCAAGAATTCGAAGAAAATCCAAGGGGATGCGACGAGGCAGCTGCTCGCTAACCCCGAAAGTTGTTCCAGCAATATTTCTATCTTTTGAGTAAAAACGCTATATAAAGCATGTCGATTTAGAAGGGAACAATTTACAAAGAGATTAAATGCCAAATTGATATGTGTTCTGGATGTGCGTTGTGGTGCAGTGGATATCGACTCGGAATTACAAATCGGGGAGCCGAGTTCGAATTCCAGTTGAATTTCTTGCATTTACTTACTCACAAATAACCTTGAGAAAGTTATCAATTCGTCTCTTCCCTCCAGTTATGATTTAAATAATAGGGAAGATTGGGTTCTATAGCCTTGGGTGGGAACCAGTCTACCGCAGAAAGTAATGACAACCTACTGCGGTATAATCTTCTGCCCAGTCAGTCATGTCTGTTTCGAGACATGATCGCACAAAGCGTGTATCACATATGGCACTTAAATGAATAATGTTCTCTAGATTTTTTTTTATACCACCAGTCCTAATTGTTTTTTATCAAACCTCGAGTACCGTTGTGTTGTATCCTAGCTTATAATGTATACAAGTACAATATATAATCATTTAATTTGATTTATAATGATAATATAATATATAATCATGGAGTTTATTTTTTTAATCGCTTTGCCCAAGCAAGGCAGTACCGCCACCGTGTGATACTACCGCAGGCCGGACTGATGCCCTCAAGCTAGATCCTAAACAAAACGGCACCAGATGTGACGCCTCAGCCTGGCTGGCCGTCTGTCTAATGTGACGCTCGTTCTCGCTGACGGTCGTGACGATCCCATTGTGACACTGCCACCCGGTTGTACGGTTGGATTGATCGCTGTCGCAGGTCGGGAGGATCCGTCCGATGATGTCGCCACAAAAGCTGGACTACAGGACGTCTTTTGCAACAACGGACCACTGTCCCACGTTGTGATTAGATCCCAGAAGTCTCGTCGTGCAATTTTAATAGTCGTCCCTTTTAGCCAGTCCGGACACTGGTGTCCACTTGTGGGTTGAAAAAAATAAACACGGCACCAAAAAAAAAAAAAAAAAAAAAAATTAATAAAATAAATGAACAAGCCGAACACGCCTGGAGAGCTACGTAGAATGTCTTTATATAAAGAAAAAACAATGTCTTTCTTTTCCCAAGAATACAGTTGTCGAAAATGATATACAATCGTCGAAAATGATTTTTACAACGGAGAGAGAAAGTTCGCCAAAAGCACCATAGCTTCTAATCGTTAAACGAAATGTTTTGTCCAAGTTTCGTTAGCGTTGAAATAAACAGATCTCTTCAAATATTCGCCAACGTCTCTTGTATTTCATTAAAAGTCTTTTTACTAATTCTCCATAATCAGGGTTGTCAATTTTCCTATGTAACTTCTAAAACAGCAAAGTTCTTTCGGGTCCTTATCGGAGTTTAACGGAGTTTGCCGAGGTTGAACGAACGAAGAATCAGAAATTTCTATTTTCCCATGATTAAAAAAATAACAATAACGTTCTTTCGGGTTTCATGTCGATGGCGCATTATTCCAAATTAACTTCTTTGTGTTAATTTGCGGCAGGCTTCATTCAAAATGAACTCTTTAGCCATAAGTTCCATGGTGGGCGACCAGCCGTGGGTCATGGCTCCCCGGCTGGGCCATTTTTGCCCCAGTCGCTACATTTCGACTGATAGTAGCTCTAACTCAAAAACTGTCACCCAACTCGAAAGTCTTCTACAGACTAACTTTTTAGTGTCGAGCATATATGTTTATAACCAATTTCGATCCTCTCTGGGGATCCGGCCGGCTCACAGCTTTCGGCCAATGAAAATCGGTCTCCAACCATTCGATTTGCGGATGTCTTAGCTCGACCAATGAGATCATGCCAACTCACACCGAACCGAATCCAGCTCGGGTCACTTCGGACTGTTGTGCTAAACAGTGGCCTTGGCCTCCGGGTGACCTTATCAAATCACTCTGACACTTTTGTCTACGCGTTTTCAGATTAGCGGAATCAACATTTCAAATCTAAGAGAAATTTATATGAACATGAAAAGATTCGAAATTTATACAATCATGAAAGACGAGAAATGATTATTTTCCCAAAATAATCAAATTTTATGCTCCCGTGTTTTTAGAAGCACTTGATGGTCCTAAAATTATTTTTTTTCTAAGCTCACATCGCGTGACGCAATAAAACATTAATAATATCACCAATAACAATTTCACTTTCCGTTGTTTTAAACCAACCAAAGGAAAGTATCCCCGCGGGAAAAGGGAAAGCATCACCGTGGAAGACAGTGTCACAACTGATGCGCAGGGGGCTACTTAATAGCCAAAGTTTAGGCAAGAGGAGAGTGAAGAGAAAGACGACCCAACTGCAGTGAGTGTCAGAGAAAGGGTAAGAGAAGGACAGAAACAGAGGCATGAAGACAGCTGCTAAGGCAGAGAGACAGAGAGAAGACAGAAAAAGATACACAGTGTCATGTAGAAAGAAATGGAGTCAAGTGGATAAGAGATAGGTATTGACCTTGCATTCAAATTCTTAGAGATTGTAGCCGTCAGGTAAGCAAGAATACGGAAGACAATTCCACAGGCGTGAAGTGTGGAAAAAGAAGTTGATGGAGTAGAATTGACGGCTGAATTTGGTTGATCTAACTGTAAGTGGGCGAACCTTGTTACCAGTCTGGTTGCACGAGTAAATTCTAGTGACCGGGACACCAGTAATTTGAGTTCGTCGGAGAAGAAACCATTAAAATATTGGTAGAAAAGACAGGGTAAAGCCACTTCCTGCCGGTGAGAAACCTATCACATTACAGATTCTCTTTTGGAGCCTATCGAGAATACTAAGATGTACAGCGGAGGTGCCTGACCATATATCACAGCAGTATTCCGTGCATGGACAGATGGTTCATTTGTATATGTGCAAGATGGAATCGGGCGTAAAAAAATTCCTGGCCCGACACAGAGACCCAATTTTCCTAGCAGTGGATTTAGCTCTTGACTTAATGGAATGATTCCACTTGAGGTCGGAAGATAGGGTAAGGCCGAGGAGGCGAAATATATTGCTGTGCAATAAAATATATGATAAAAAATAATGTTCAATCATATATTATATCAAAGATATAATATATTATAATAATACATAATGATTTAATAAAATACATAATTATTTGATATCATATATGATCCTAATAAAATCTATAAACATAATATTAATATATAATAATTTAATATAATATATAATGATAATATATTATATAATCATAATATATAATCTAAACTTATTTATAAATGGAACCTTGTCTGTGTTTGTCTGTGTGTGTGTGTGTGTGTGTGTGTTTGTGAGTCCGTTACTCCAAAACGGCTGAACCTATTTTCTTGTAAATTTACACAGTTGTACTATAAGCGTCTGCGAGTGTTCTTAGCTAGGTCTTGTGTCCAGGTACCCCCGATAAATATCAAAAATCGATAATCGAAAAGATCGGATTATAGAAGGAGTTTTCCGATTTTAATCAAATTTGATTCACTCATTGGACAAAGACATAAGAAACGATATTCAGATCTTTTAATGTTGCAGTTCTTACAATAGTGCAGAAAACGATAATATATACAGATATAAGGCAAGATGTTTATGTGTGTGTCTGTTTATCTGCCTGTATGTTAGTATTTTTTCAGCCCTTTTATTTTATGTTTTTCTTCGAATTTGGCTCTAAGTAGGTATAATTGTAGTTCTTAGTCTAAGCCATGATACCATTTACTCAGAGGACTTATTTAGCCTTCAAAATTCAGTTTACGACGAAAAACTTATTTGATATCGATATCAGGAAATCAAAATTTGACTTACATCCATTCATTTTTCTTTCGATCTACGGTTTCACTTTAACTGGAAACAACTATTGTTTTTTAGTCTTTTGTGCCAACGTCCAAAGAGTCTGAGCTCCATGACCATGGATTAGTTTTAAAGCTTTCATTACACCCGAGCAACGCCGGGTTTTACTGCTAGTTAAATATAAGTATACAATTGCCTTAGGTGTATAAACTAATCTCGCCTTTTTATTAAGAATTATTGTCGTTTAATAGCTGCCATCATCATATGAGTCTTCACGAAGTCATATCTTCTTTTTTTTTTGTCAATCGACAAATTTCGCATTGATTAAGGGTTTAAGACTGATCCAAAAGGAGGTAGGTCTAGAATATTGGGGAGGCTGAGTATCTTTCTCTGCGACGTCCATTAATATCTGCCGTTTAGAAAAAAATATCTGTAGCTTCGGTTTCTGTTTGGGCGCAATTTACCCAAAGTAAAGGTTCTTTCGGATTTGGAGTCAATCTTCTCAAACATTGCTGTTGCTTGATTAGCCCAGTCTTTGTAATAATTGGAGAATGGCGTCACATCTGCTGTTCTTCAAATCGGTATGCTTTTATAAATACTGAATCTATGAAAATGCTTCGGGCAATACGGAATGAGAGGAATAAATATATTGAGGGAAATAAATAGACTTGTAGAAAGAGAGACTGAGAGAAAAAGAAGTGAATGAAAGAAAGATAATAACAGATTAATAGAAAAGCATGAACAGATTGACAGAGAGAAAAAGTGATAGAGAGAAAGAGTAAATGAGAGTGAAACAGATTAGTGGAATGAGACAGAAATAAATCGATTGGTGAAAATAAGACAGAGAGAAAAAGAGAGGGAGAGAAAATACATTTATTGGGGGAAAGAAAGAAAGAAAGAAAGAAAAAAAAGAAAAATCAAGTAATCGTTAGAGATAACGAGGGTTAGAAATTCATTTCTAACCCTGAGAGGAAAGGGGTTTGAAAGAAAAAAGAAGGAAAAAAAGCAGTGGAGTATAAAAAAGAATAATAGAAAAATAAACAAATTAAGAAAAGAAAGAGGAAGAAAATGAGGGAATATGAGAAAAACGATATTCTCAGAAAGATGAAAAGACAGAGACAGAAAAAAGAGAGAGAAAGGAAATAAATATATTAGGGGGAAAGAAAGAAAGAAAGAAAGAAAGAAAGAAAGAAAGAAAGAAAGAAAGAAAGAATAATAGAAAAATAAATAAATTGAGAAAAGAAAGAAAAAAGGGAGGGAATGTGTGGGAAAAAAAGATATTCTCAGAAAGATGAAAACGGAGACAGAAAGAGAGAGAGAAAAAGGAAATAAATATATTAGGGGAAAGAAAGAAAGAAAGAAAGAAAGAAAGAAAGAAAGAAAGAAAACAAAAAGAAAGATTAAGAGAAACGAGACATAAATAATGAAAAACGTTAAGGGTTAGATATAACGAGGGTCAGAAATTATTAGCCTGCGGGGAGTGGGGCGTGAATGAAAAAAGAAAGAAAAAAAGAAAGGAGTAGAGCAAAAGTGGGAATAATAGAAAAATAGAAAAATAGAAAAATAGAAAAATAGAGGGAATGTATGTAAAACGATATTCTCAGAGAGATAAAAAGACAGAGACAGAAAAAGAGAGAGAGAAAGGAAATAAATATATTAGAGGAAAGAAAGAAAGAAAGAAAACAAAAAGAAAGATTAAGAGAAACGTGTCATCAATCAAGAAATACGCTGAGGGTTAGAGATAACGAGGGTAAGAAATTAATACTCTGAGGGGAGTGGGGCGTGAACGAAAAAAGAAAGAAAAAAGGAGTAGAGCAAAAGTGGGAATAATAGAAAAATAAATAAATTGAGAAAAGAAAGAAAAAGTGAGGGAATGTGTGGGAAAAAAAGATATTCTCAGAAAGATGAAAACGGAGACAGAAAGAGAGAGAGAGAGAGAGAGAGAGAGAGAGAGAGAGAGAGGAAATAAATATATTAGGAGAAAGAAAGAAAGAAAGAAAACAAAAGGAACATTAAGAGAAACGGGACATAAATAATGAAAAACGTTAAGGGTTAGATATAACGTGGGTCAGAAATAATTTCATGGCTTCTGCTCGGATGAGCTTAAGTCACTGATGCCTCCTCAACAGGTGTTTACCCGTGCAACCAGACTGGCAACTGGGTCCCACCCATTCACAGTCAGGTTAACCAAATGCAGACGACAATTCTACTCCTGCAGCTTCCTCTATCGCACTTCCAGCCTGTGGAACTCACTCCCGTATTCTTGCTTTCCTAACGGCTACGACCTCCATAAATTTAAATGCAAAGTTAATACTCACCTACTAACCACTGGACTCTAGCTCTCTCCTCTCCCCTGTATAATCTTCACGTTCTCTCCGCCAATGTATCTGTCATTGCACCTGCTTTCTCAGCTTTCTATTGTTCCTTTCTAACTAGCTTGCACTCCTCACTCTTTTCTAATTAATCTTTCTACATTTATGTAACCCCCTGCACATCAGTGGCCTTTCTGCCTTGCTCGGGGTGAAATGATTAAAAAAAACCCAAAAAAACACATTTTTAAAGAAAAAGGTACCAACAATATCTAAACTTATTTATGAATGAACTTTGTCTGTGTGTGTATGTGTGTGTGTCTGTATGTGTGTGTCCGTTACCTATAGACTCCGAAACGGCTGAACCGATTTTCTTGACAAATTACACAGTTGTACTATAAGCGTCTGCGGGTGTTCTTAGCTAGGTTTTGTTTCGAGGTACTCCCGATAAATATCTCAAATCGATAATCGAAAAAGTAGGGTTATAGAAGGATTGGTCCTATTTTAATCAAATTTGATACACTCATAGACAAAGACATAAGAAACGATATTCAGAAGTTTCAAGTTTGCAGTTTTTACAATAGTATAGGAAAACGATAATATATATATATATATATACATATATATATATATATATATAAGTCAAGATGTTTGTGTGTGTGTCTGTTTATCTGCCTGTATGTCTGTATTTTTTTCAGCCCTTTTATTTGAGTTTTTGCTTACGGGTTTGGCTCTAAGTAGATATAATTGTAGTTCTTGGTCTCAGCCATGATGCCATTTATTCAGGGGACTTATTTAGCCTTCAAAATTCAGTTTACGACGAAAAAACTTATTTGATATCGATACCAGGAAATCAAAATTTGATTTACATCCATTCATTTTTCTTTCAGTCTACGGTTTCGCTTTAACTAGAAACAACTATTGCTTTTTAGTCTTTCGTGCCAACGTCCAAAGAGTCTGAGCTCCATGACCATGGATTAGTTTTAAAGCTTTCATTACACCCGATCAACGCCGGGTTATACTGCTCGTATAATTATAATAAACTTACCAACAATACGTTTGATGTGTATTTGAAGTTAAATAATCGCTTTCAAAATAGATATGTTTTGGCTTTAAATAAACTGCAGAGATGGACATGCTGCTAAATTAAAACAACCTACATGAAATATTTTTTCATGACATTATTCCATATGATATCAGAAAAATTAATCAAGAAATCAAACTGAAATCTAAATTACAAATTCAACAAAACGATAACATAAAACACACATATCACCGCCTCTCGTAATTATGTCCACAGAAACATTTATATTTTTATAAAGTTATTCTTATCTACCATTTATTCAACTGTGAAAGCATAATAACGTAGAAAAGACGTGATGGATGAATTGTCGTCTTATTTACGCAAAAATGAAAAAGCATTGACATCTCATTTTAAAATATATATTTACAAAAATATTCACAAAATTATCTTGGAATACCAAAGAGTAAATTTATTCAATAAAATCGCCATTGTCTTTAACCATGGCCTCCAGATATCTTCGGCATCTCCTGCAATACTTCTGAACAGTCTTTATGTTTAAGTTTGTGAATGCTGCTATAATCCTTGCCATCACTTTCTTTTTTAATCTTACAAAAAGTTTTAATGGTCTCTGGCTCAATTCTACCGCACATATGGTAATAAAAAGGGTTAAAGCCTTGGAAATTAAGTGGCTAGATATAAGCGTAGATCTATTCCCAGAAATTATCTGACTGCCAGGAATGGGGTCCCTTGCTTGTGTAGCAGGATGCAGAGTCCTGTTGTCAGATATAGGTTCTTCTAGCAGCCACCCTCTTGACCAAAGACATTCCGTGTTGAGTCTGAGGCCCTGTGGGAATATCAATAGAGACATACCACTGCCATCACTCGTGATCATTGTTAAACACCTTCCTGTTCTACATTAGATTCATCCAACTCTTTTCGAATCATCTGCGCTGTCCTCAGATTAACTTTCAAAAACTCTTAAATATTTGTATTGATGCTTTCAGCGCGTATGCCAATCAGTAAAGCATGCCATTTCCAAATTACTGGCAGAACCGCATACCGTATATACTTTCCTTGTCTAATTTTTATTGACATCATACCACACCGTTACACCCACACTATAAGGCTTGTGACTAAATGAACAAGTTAGACGCTTAAATAAAGAACTCCAACTAGTCAATAAAACGTTGGTGTCGGTAGAAAACGAGTTATAACACATACTCATTAGGCTTACTCTCTCTAGAAAGAATAATGCACGCAAAAGACAGATAAAGCCATTGCAAAAGACCTAACTCTGTTAATAAGAAACCATCAATACAACGCTTATCAAACACTAAGGACTTAACCCAGAGAATCTTTTTTCTATGTGTGGTGTCCGTTCAGGGCTTAGGCATTCATGAATCTTCACATCTCCCTACACCTTGTATCTCTTCACAGTTCTTCTGTTTTCTCGCGAAAACCACGCTTTGTCATCTATCTGGTAATTGTGCCCCGCTTCCCTCTATCTATCCAATGAGCATCATATTCTTCAAGCCTTTCTTCCTCACTACATGCCCCGGCTGTCATTTCTGGTATTAAGTATAAGTTTCTTTTTCGTGTCCATCCTCTATAAAAATCTTCTCGTTGCTCGAATGTTCTGTCTTAAGTTCTCAGCATGATTCTGTAGAACCAGATTTCGGTTGTTCGAATTCTGTATTTCATCTTTGATGAGATTGCTCATCATTAGCTATAATATGGAAAGATAGACATCACATCGCAATCCAATACACTTTTTTATTTTCAACGAAATCTTCTTGTCTCTCAATCCTCTATTTAGCTTCTAGAATGCATCCTAGACAATAACAGTTTGTTTTTGGACCTCAGCCCAACATTTTCGTCCTTCCCAGTTATTTAAATTTCTGTACCAGCTTAATTTTACTCTGTCCTACTTGAATTTGACATTCTTGCCTGCTCTTTTTTTTTTCGGTATAAAGACTTCTACGAGGGTCATACAATAAAAAAGGTGAACTTTTCAGTATAAAGACTTCTACGGGGGTCATTCAATAAAAAAGGTGAATTTTTCAGTATAAAGACTTCTACGGGGGTCATTCAATAAAAAAGGTGAATTTTTCAGTATAAAGACTTCTACGGGGGTCATTCAATAAATAAAGTGAATTTTTCGGTATGAGGACTTCTACGAGGCTCATTCAAGAAATAATGTTCATGTTTTGGTATAAGGACTTCTACGCGGGTCATTTAATAAATAAGGTAAAATTTTCGGTAATACAGACTTCTACGAAGGCCATTCAATAAATAAGGTGAATCTTTCGGTATAAGAACTTCTATGACCGTCATTCAATAAATAAAATGAATTTTTTGGTATAATGACTTCTACGAGGGTCATTCAATAAATAAGGTAAATGTTTTGGTATAAGGACATCTACGAGGGTCATTCAATAAATAAAGTGAATGTTTTGGTATAAAGACTTCTACGAGGGTCATTCAACAAATAAGGTTAAATTTTCGGTATAAGGACATCTACGAGGGTCATTCAATAAATAAGGTGAATTTTTCGGTATAAGGACATCTACGAGGGTCATTCAATAAATCAGGTGAATTTTTCGGTATAAGGACATCTACGAGGGTCATTCAATAAATAAAGTGAATGTTTTGGTATAAAGACTTCTACGAGGGTCATTCAACAAATAAGGTGAATTTTCGGTATAAGGACATCTACGAGGGTCATTCAATAAATCAGGTGAATTTTTCGGTATAAGGACATCTACGAGGGTCATTCAACAAATAAGGTGAATTTTTCGGTATAAAGACTTCTACGAGGGTCATTCAACAAATAAGGTGAATTTTCGGTATAAGGACATCGACGAGGGTCATTCAATAAATAAGGTGAATGTTTCGGTATAAGGACTTCTACGAGGGTCATTCAATAAATAAAGTGAATTTTTCGGTATAAGGACTTCTACGAGGGTCATTCAATAAATAAGGTGAATTTTTCGATATAAGGACTTCTACGAGGGTCATTCAATAAATAAAGTGAATGTTTTGGTATAAAGACTTCTACGAGGGTCATTCAACAAATAAGGTGAATTTTCGGTATAAGGACATCTACGAGGGTCATTCAATAAATAAGGTGAATTTTTCGGTATAAGGACATCTACGAGGGTCATTCAATAAATCAGGTGAATTTTTCGGTATAAGGACATCTACGAGGGTCATTCAACAAATAATGTGAATTTTTCGGTATAAAGACTTCTACGAGGGTCATTCAACAAATAAGGTTAAATTTTCGGTATAAGGACATCTACGAGGGTCATTCAATAAATCAGGTGAATTTTTCGGTATAAGGACATCTACGAGGGTCATTCAACAAATAAGGTGAATTTTTCGGTATAAAGACTTCTACGAGGGTCATTCAACAAATAAGGTGAATTTTCGGTATAAGGACATCTACGAGGGTCATTCAATAAATAAGGTGAATCTTTTGGTATAAGGACTTCTAATACAGATTGACGATTATTTTCTTTTATTTTTCAACGTAGTCTCCCAGCGTGTCACAGAAGTTTTCCATTTGTGCACAAGCTTCCGTTTTCCCTCAGTGTAAAAATCTCTGGAGTGATGTTTCATTCAATCTCTTATGGCACTTTTGATTCCATCGTCACTTTCAAGCTTTGTGCCTCTCGTGAACATTTTCAGGGGACCAAACAGGTGAAATTCTGAAGAGGCAAGGTCTAGGCTGTAAGGTAGATGAGAGAGCAGTTCCTTTTTTGTTTATGCTCTGCAGTAAGCAACTTTGGCACCAACCGGCAGCTGACTTTCGAGTAGGCAAGGTCTTCATGGACAATTTCGTGTGCCCTCCCAATAGATAAGCTCAAAGTCCTTGCAATGTCATCCACTATCACCGTTCTTTTAGACTGAATGAGGTCATTGACTGATTCGATCACCTCCGGAAACCTCACTTCTCTCGGTCTCCCAGAACTGCCTTCATCCTCAACACTGCTCTGTCCTTCTTTAAACAATAAAGCCCACTTGTAGACATTGTTCTGGTTGAAACATGTGGCACCATACATAGTTGACATTCTCCTATGAATTTCAACTAGTTTGCATCCTTCAGCAACCAAAACTGAACTCTGTTCAATCCTGGAGCATGCTTCTTGGTCGGCCATCTTTGTTAATCTCCAAAACTCTCACAGATTTTTCAAACTGTAAAAAAATTAAATCCCTTTGAAAAAGAATTGAAGGAAAAAATTAAACAAATAAGCTTCTATCTGTATTAGAAGTACTTAAACCGAAAAATTTACCTTATTTGTTAAATGACCCTTGTATGTAGCCCTTCATTTCAATTTTTATAGGGGGTCTTATAGTTTACTTTGCGCGTCTGCTATCAGCACTGTATCATCTGCTTCTCTTATATTATTCAGATTGCGGTCACCAATGACGAATCCTGGCAGGACATCTATCGTTCTGAGAACTGTTTCCCTGGTTAGGTTGAAAAGATTTGGTGAAAAGAAACATCCTTGTCATACACCTCTTTCTACCTTTGTATGTCTGCTGAAATCGTTTTCGTCCGTATGCAGGCAGTTTGTTGCCAATGCATGTTCTTCATTACTCTAATGTGTTTCCCGAATATCAAGTCTGCCGAGCGTCTTCATCAGGTCTTTGTGGCGAACTTAGTCAAATGCCTTTGCGTAGTCAACGTTCATCTGCATTTTTATTTACCCTTTCTGATAATATCCTAGGCTTAAATATTGCATTTCTTATTCCAGTGTCCTTGACAAAATTACACCGTTCTTGTTCTATTTCTGGTCTGATTCTGCTGCGCACTGTGACGTCGCCGTCGGGTCGCTGGTCGTGATTATGGCCTCGACAGAGTAGCTGGTCTTCGAGACGTCTATTATGACGGCGCTTGCCCTTGCCCACGCTGTGAATTCTGGTCCAAGGAAGCTCCTACTGACTTTTCTCACTGGGGTCTCGAATTTTATAATTGTACCCAGTTCTCTTAGGGGATGCTGAGAGACCCGGATTATCTTTATGCAAATCAGATCTCTGATCAATGAGATTTCTTCCACATACACACCACGAGATGGGGAGTTTTGGTTCAACGAATGAGGCAACAACACCTCAACTGACGTAATTTTCTCTTCGTCTTCTTCTTCTTAATTCAACTGATTACGTCAGCATATCGAGCCTTTAGCTTGGAAATTTTAACTCCAGTGAGATTTATAATTTACTTCTATTCTCATAGTCAAGTCCTGACCTTCTAACCTCATCAAAAGTTTTTGACAATTTGTGACTCTCACCATTTCTCACTTCCACTGGCCAAAAATTCTCTTCTGAATAACAATAGAAAAATATATTTTTCTTTTCTTCCCAATTTCCAACTAGTTTTTCTATTTTCCGGATTTTACAAGCATCCGAGTATTAAAATGCAGAGCTCATATCGCGATTTACAATAAACTGCAAAATCAACAACACAACTAATAATAATTTCTTTCGCTCCGTCGTATTAAACTAAGAATTACATTTATTTACATGTAGAAATAGGGTTACGCACTTTGTTCCTTAGAATCCGAATTATGAGTTTTGATATATGGATCATTAAGCTGATTGTTCAGTGTAGCTTGCATTTGTTTGAGCCTTGCTTCTTAGGCAGTGCTATGAATATGTATTTTCTTGTTTTTTCCGTAATATTAACGCTGTTGTAGATTTCATTTGTTATTTCTGTTATTTTGTGTATGTCGAAAAATGTCTAAGGTTGCCAGCACCTCTATTACAGTGCCGCCTGGTCCTGCTGCTTTGTTTCTATTCAGTTTGACTAGTGCAGCTTCCAACTCAACTTTTATTATTCCTGGTCTGTCGGTGTATCTGTTTATTGTCGGTTGTTCTCTCTTGTCCTGGAAGATATATTCTTCCCATCTCTGACGAATTTTCTCCTCCAATATGAGCGCTCTATCCTTGGATTTTATACACCATGTTGAGGAGCATGTATTTTGTTCTGTTAATTCTCTTATTTTCATGCGTGTCTCCTTAATCTTCGAGTGCTCATTCTCTCGATTTCTGCACATTTATCATTTACGCATTCCCCTTTAGCCTGTCTGCATTTACAACTTTATTTACTTGTGTAGTTTCTTGTATTCCGTTCCATGTCTTGGCATTGTTTTCTGCCTCTTTTGCATAATGTCTAGAATCACTTATTTTTCTTCTACGTCTATTTTCCTTTGCCGATGTTATTAACGCTTGTTTTAGTGCGTCTCATTTCGAGTCTTTGTTTCCAATGAGCCCCTCGTATATTGTTTCCACACTGTCAGTGTACATATCCTGTAGCTTGAGGTCATCCATGAGTCTATTGTATTGTAGTCAAGGCGCTGCACTAGGCGTCTTCAGTCTCAGATGTTTCATCTTTAGTTTACAAATTACCGGGACGTGCTTGCTTCCACCGCCGGCACTTGGATAAGTTTTATAATAAACAACGGCATTCCTAAAGATACTGTTTAAAGTTATATCGCTTATTTGCTTCTTTGTATCACATTCTATGCATCTTCATGTCCGTAATCGCGTTGGGTGTTCTTGAAATCAGGTGCTGATTATTACATTATCGTTTACCGTGAACCACTGTACCCATTTATCGCTTCTGCTATTACGGATTTCTAGTCCACAGATGCCAAATGTTATACCTTCCCTCTCTTTTCTTATTTTGGCATTCAGTTCTCCCATGGTAATTCTATTTTTTTATTTTTACACTGAGCAATGTCGACCACAGAGTAGAAAGGATTTATTTCCTACTCAGTGCTTTACGTTGTCGATGCATACACTACCATGATCACAATGTTAAAGGGTTTTTCTTTCAGGTTAACCACAAGAACTCTTCCAGATAACTGACAGTAACCCATGACGCAATTCAATTCTTCATGTTTCGTTCCAGTGTCAAGCCGCCGACAATTAAATATCTAGGTCTGGGTTGTAACTGTCTCATACAAATTATATTTCATTATCTAAGCAAAGCTTCATTCAAAAAAAGAAATATTTAAACGTTAACAAAAACTTTCTATGGAGAGGCTTACCCCCCCCCCCCACACATATTTACGCTCTCACACCCTAATTGAGCACTCTGAAAGAATGGTAGACTTTGGAAAACAGTAGCTACTCTAGCATCTACGCATCGCTCATTCAATAATGAATTAGGGCATTCTGACTATTAGACGTGTATAATGATAATATAAACGCTAAAATGTCAGCCTACTTCTACCGAGCGCCCATAGCTCAGAGATAGAATCGACGACTGACACCAATTCGGTCGGGTTTCGATCCTGGGTAAAAAGCAATATGATGTTTAACCGTACTGATGAGCTGTGATACAGCGAAACAGATCTGTCTGCGGATGACTATATATATATATATATATACATTACAGAATTATACGGAAATTTACGAAACTGGGCTTAAGGCACATATTCGAACTTATAGTTGTTTTACATTACTATTTTTAATAGATTCTCGTATTTGAGTAGGAAATCTGTTTACTATATATATATATATATATATATATATATATATATATAGTATAGTATGGAAAATCTGTTTACTATATATATATATATATATATATATATATATATATATGTACAGTGTGGAAAATCTGTTTACTATATATATATATATATATATATATATAGTATAGTATAGTATAGTATGGAATATCTGTTTACTATATATATATATATATATATATATATATATATAGTATAGTATGGAAAATCTGTTTATTATACATATATATATATATAGTATGGAAAATCTGTTTACTATATATATAAAACAGTAGTTATATAAACATAGTTAAACAGTACATTATAATTCCTACTGGCATCACTCGTTCGAGAAATCGTTTGGGAAGCATCTATTCTCCGGCAAACATTCCCTATATATTAAAATCGTGTGACTTTGTTTACATCCGATACAATCTGAGCAGATATTAATCGTTCGATAAAGGAAATCAGTTGAATATCCATATAAGGTAAACTGAATCTTGTTTACCATGAAATCTACCATGAAATCTCTCGTAGTCTAGTGGTAAGACACGTCTTGTCTAAAGACGGCATATATCCGATGTTGAGAGTAAGCAGTTTCGATTCCTGCAGCAAGACATGTTTTCCAAATGATTTCCTTGGGAAAGGTATTAATCTGTCTCTTCCCTCCTGTTATAGGTTAAATGACAGAACAGATTAAGTTCTAAAACATTGGCTGGAAACCAATCTACCGGAGAAAGTAATGGCAACCTACTGCGGGATAATCTTCAGCCCAGTCATGTCTCTTTCGAGACATGATCGCCCAAGCGTGTATCACGTATGGCACTTAACTGACTGACTTTCTTCTCAAAAACAAGAATCCATTAAAAATAATAATGTTAAACAAATATATATATATATATATATGGAACTTTTTATCTAAAACGTTTTATCTAAGAACTTATTTATCTAGAACTTTTTCATCTAGAACTTTTTCATCTAGAACTTTCTTTATCTAAAACGTTTTATCTAAAAACTTATTTATCTAGAACTTTTTCATCTAGAACTTTTTCATCTAGAACATTTTTATCTAAAACGTTTTATCTACGAACTTATTTATATAGAACTTTTTTATCTAGAACTTTTTGAAATATCCAAAGAATAAGAAATAGTATTGACTTGATCTTTTCTCTCAGGTTAGGTCACTTTCCCATCACCCTCTCAGACACGTTTCAATAAATACTTTTATTTTAATTGTTCGGATTAGCTCTTCATTCTAATGCCCAGACATTTGTTAATTCATTCGCAATACTAGACTGGCGCGAGATCTCAACAATTCACACTGACTCTAACAAACTACTATATTCACAGGGTCATGAGTCCTTGAGGACATTTTTGTTTAGATTTTCCAGTGACTTGACCTAAAGAGTCGTGAGATCATTTATTTGTTCACTACAACAGTAGTGAACAAACAACTTAGAGAGTTGATTTAAAGGGAGATAACATAGCAATAAGATGATGACAACAGTTCGAACAATGTAATTAATGTAAATACTATCTCATATCAAAACTATAGACAAATACTCTACATACTTGTATATTAAAAATACTAATAAGAAAAATCCAAATCCAATTCGTATTCGCCTTCCACATTAAAATGATTTAATTATAATATTACTACGACTGTTGTTTCTTTTTTTTAGTTTTCTTTCTTTTTTATTTTTTTATTATTTTAAATTATTTTTAAAGAAAATTTTTTTTGTTATCACTGAATTGCAGGGCCTGAAAAGGTGGATGACAGAACGGGGGTTTCGAGGTGTAACAGGGGCAAACATACTAAGAGCCACAAGGGATAGGGAGACATGGAGAATCATGATCACCTACGTCCTGAAGGGACAGGGCACATAGAAGAAGAGGAAGAAGAAAAGAAACATAACTTTAAGCAGAATGCAACGTAAACTATCTCTGATTAAGTTGTACAGTTTGGCAGACATTTTGATTCTGACCGGGGCATCATAATTTTGGCCTTGTGCCATATCTAAGCTACGCTGCACCTAAAATATAACTATAGTATGGCAAACCAAGCGAAAAATTAAAAGAAATGACTTTATTTCATCAAGTTTAATTATCGATGGTGAATTTTCTTATCCAGTACTTATCGCACTGCTTTGTAAATTTTTCTAATTCTAAATCTTCTCATTTCATTTTAAAACTTTTCATCTACACTTCGTGCACTTGCATTTGATTATTCCGCAAATGCACAGGTATTCTCTAACCTCCCCACCTTATGTCCCTTACTCCTATCGAACCTGAAAAAGAAACCACCTGCAAGTAATGCGGTAACTTTTATTTTATATTCTATTTCTGGAGAATCCTACACGCTCAATAATTGCTCTCTATTTCTAATACAAAAATATCTGCACAACGCAACGGAAATGATAGGGAAAGAAAAAAATTAGTGAGATTTTCAAGCCATGTCTTCTTCAACAAAAGGTTAGGTTGCTCAATTTCGGCTTATGTCAGCCCACAAGTTGCGTGACGGAATCAATTATGTCTTCCTCAATTGTGGTTGGCGATAAGCGGTTTTTTTTTCTATCGGTGACATTCATGAAAGCCCTTATCAAAAGTTTTTTTCTTTTTGTTTTCAGAAACCTTTTGATGATCACTATCATTTCTCTGTCGTTATCAAAAGGCCAGGATAGTAATATCCGTTTGTGTGGCCTCGCATTTACTTCAGTAATCTGTAAAAGAAAAGACACTGCTTATTATTCAAGACTTCAAAGAGCCAATATATAATCAAAATTGACAAAGATGTTGAGCCAAACCGAGTAAAAGTTTTACCAATCGAGAAGGGAATATGGCGCATTTCTTAAAAGCTGTTCGTACAGTACGTGTATTTGT
Source organism: Ascarosepion bandense (assembly GCA_037127315.1). Classification (NCBI taxonomy): domain Eukaryota; kingdom Metazoa; phylum Mollusca; class Cephalopoda; order Sepiida; family Sepiidae; genus Ascarosepion; species Ascarosepion bandense. The sequence continues at coordinate 2,137,568 of JBBBDQ010000945.1, read as the reverse complement.
TGGAATTGCATGTGTGTATGGATTTAGTTTATTTTGTTTATATCATATCAATATCAATGAGTTATTTAACTCCGACAAGATTTTTACAATAACTTTGTATGAATAGAGTATTTATTAAGAAATATGTTTGTAGATAAGGTTTTATTGAAGTACTTTTATTGATGTAAATTGGGTTTCGTTGATATAATCGTTTCAGATATACACTTTGTAGAGAAATTAATTTTATGGGTTGGTTTAGTTTGGTTTGGGTTATCTTGTTTTAAGGCATATTAACCACAATGGGTTATTTAATGCAGACAAGACTTTTGGTATAGTTTCACAAGAATACAGTATGAATTCTTTGCAACAAACCACTTCGTAAAACAGGTTTTATTGATGTACTTTTGTAAATAGGGTTTCGTTGATATAATCATTTTAGATATACTGTTTGTAGAGAAATTGATTTAATTGGTTTGTTTTATTTTATTTTACGGCACATCAACCTCACATTTTTACTATAAAAGTCCATGCATGTAATTTCTAGTTTTGAGAGTTAACTATTTACTCATATCTGGGGTCCTAACAGGTGCTACCAGTCCGGATCATGATAGACCTGGGAAGAACAGCAGAGAAAATATTGTTCAACGCCCTCCAAAGCCTTCCAATCAAAGGTCTTGCTGTCGAATCTAATTCATCAGTGAGTTAAATGTCATTGGTGAAACACGCTATTGGTGATCATGTCTCGAATGTGACATGACTGACTGGTCAGTAGATTATCCCACAGTAGGTTGCCATTGCTTTCTGCGGTAGACTGGTTGTAGCAGAAATCGAAAAAGATTTAAGATGAATGATATTTTCAGTTAAGCGCCATACGTGAAACAAGCTTTGGGCGATCATGTCTCAAAAGGAGACATGACTGACTGGGCAGAAGATTATCTCGCAGAAGGTTGTCATTGATTTCTGTGGTAGACGGTTTTCCAGCCAAATCTATAGAACCCAATCTGTCTTATAAGTGGAAAGAAGAGGCGGATTAATACCTTTCACAAGGGCATTTGTGCGTAAGTGAATGCAAGGAATTCCATACAGGCAGATAAACAGAAACACACACAAAGGTTTTGCCTTTTACATATATATATTATCGATTTTCTGCACTATTGTAAGAACTGCAATCTTGAAACTCCGCTCCGCTATTTGTCGTTCCGAGCCGATATCCACTGTACCACGACGCACACAACGCAATTTATCGTCATACCGAAAACCCGGATGTAGTTTATCGTCAAAGGACGCCTTATTGTGGGGTACAGAGGTGCAATCGGCGTATTCTAAAGCACCAGCCGACAGTGAGTGTATTTGTGTCATAAACACGTTTGTTAAGACGAAATGAAACCAAAATGAATGGAATTTGCTGACACCTTAAATATAAACGTAGCCTATAGACGTATATCACTTTCAGTAAAATCAGAGGAATAAATAATATATATGTGGTAATAAATAAGGATGATGGTTAGTGCCGGAAATGTTATTTCTTTCAGCAGTTTACTGATAGAAAGGTAATTATGTTTTTGTCATAAATTGCTCGATATTAAGATAGTAATATACAAAGCCGTGCTTAGGACCCCCGCAGACAATTGCGGGGCGGCCGCAAGTTCCCTAATGGCCGCGAAGCCCCGCGAAGCCCCGTGAAGCCGCAAAGATGCTTGGCTCAGCAGATCTAGTGTAATGAAAAAAAAAGTAACATGATAATTATTAGGATTAAGTGGAAAATTATTATCATACTTGTATGCTGAAATAGACATCTATCAACCCGTCTTGCTCTCTCTCTCTCTCTCTCTCTCTCTATATATATATATATATATATATATATATATAAAACATAGCGATGAACCACGTATACTGTCTTAATAATATGTATAGGAAAAAATGCTAAAAAGTTCTAAGTTTAAACATGTATTTTTCTGACAGTATTTATTTATTTCTATTATAATATAATAATAGAAATAAATAAATACTGTCAGAAAAATACATTCTTAAACTTACAACTTTTTAGTCGTTTTTCCTATATATATATATATATATATATATATATATATATATATATATATAAATTAGAGAAAATTTTCAAAATTCAAAAGTGTCGGATGTACATTTCGACATAAGATCTCTAATAGAGATTCTACGTCACGTCAGCGACATTGTTTTGTTCCAATTGGCAAAGGCCCTGGGGTAAAGTGTGGAAGGGTTTTAGGTTAATAACGGTCACAAAGTTCAACAGGACAGAGCTGTTAGTGGCGGGGTTACAGGTTATATATATATAAATCTTTGATTTCTTCCGTTTTTTTGTGATCACGGAATAACTGCGTTCCGAGAGTATATTATTTTGTTTAAAGTACTATTTATTATGGGTCCAGTATGTTGTGGGATTGGGGGGGAGGAATTGAATTCTGCGGGGTGCCGTGATGTTGCTAAGCACGGAACTGGCAATATAGTGTTAATAGGTTTAGAATTAATGTGGAGAGGTTTCACCACTTAACTTTTCTAGAGGTAAGTTATGTTAAAATTGGCGAAATGTTTTGTATCCCCGAACGCTTTCGGCTTTAGTTTTAACCATTCTCAAGGATGATTTTATTTTTACTTTTAACTGTACGCATATAATGATATAGGAATGTTTTGTTTTTTAAACACGGTCAGCGCATAGTGACCGTGTTCATAGATGATACTGTTTGGCTGTTGACTTTATCTTTTTCATTTTTTATTAATTGTACATTAATTATTTTAACCTGTTTTTACATGTAGATGGGGTAAATTTCTCCATTATTTAGGCTCAGAAAAAAGAAAATTATAAGAAGCCCCAAAAAATTAAATAAAAAATTAACCACAGTTTTTGTCATTCTTATTTAATAAAACTTGTATAAAAAAGGTAATGCTGCCAAAATGCACTATATATATATATATATATATATATATATAAATTTTATTTTATTTAAAATTAATATAATATACATTGCGACTCGGAAATGTCTATGTTTCGAGATTTTAACCTCGTCATTATGTAATATTAGATCATTGTTGTCAAAATCATCTTCATTTAAATATAAAAAAACAAGGCTTTGTTATTTATAGATATGGGAAGACATAAAACATTATGTGTGTGTTCAATTTAAACAATCAGAATAGAGATTCCCTTTAAATCTGAAAATAAGTTTATATTTTTTAACAATAAATTATATGTAGTAATGTAACTATATCAATTAAATAAAAAAACCCAGATTTAATTATATTATGCTCTACAAAATTTGTTGTATTGAGCACTTTTATAAAAAAATGATGAATGCCGGAGAACTCAGAATTGTACATCTTTTGCTTTTCTTAATCTGGATATTATATATATATATATATATACATATATATATATATATATATACATATATACTAGTAGTATAGCCCGCCGTTGCTCGGGTGTAATGAAAGCTTTAAAACGAATTCATTGTCCTGGAGATCAGACCCTTTGGTCGTTGGCACGAAAGACTAAAAAGCAATAGTTGTTTCCAGTTAAATTGAAACCGTAGACTGAAAAAAAAAATGAATGGATGTATGTCAAATTTTGATTTCCTGATATCGATATCAAATACGTTTTTTCTCGTAAACTGAATTTTGAAGGTTAAATAAGTCCTCTGAGTAAATGGTATCATGGCTGAGACTAAGAACTACAATTATACCTACTTAGACCAAATCCGAAGCAAAAACTAAAATAAAAGGGCTAAAAAAAAATGCAGACATACAGGCAGATAAACAGAAACACACACAAACGTTTTGCCTTTTACATATATATATTATCGATTTTCTGCACTATTGTAAGAATTGCAACCTTGAAACTTCTGAATATTGTTTCTTATGTCTTTGTCTATGAGTGTATCAAATTTGATTAAAATCGGACCACTCCTCTATAACCCGATTTATTCGATTATCGACTTTCGATATTTATCAGGGCTACCTCGACACAAAACCTAGCTAAGAACACTCGCAGGCTCTCATAGTACAACTATGTAAATTTTCAAGAAAATCGGTTCAGCCGTTTCAGAGTCTATAGGTATCGGATACACAGACACACAGACACACACAGTCAAAGTACCATTTATAAATAAGTTTATACATATATATATATATATATATATATATATGTGTGTGTGTGTGTGTGTGTGTGTGTGTGTGTGTTAAATAAAGAAGACAAGAAGAAAACCATATTTTCTTGCCTACGCGTTTCGTCATGTGAAAAAATTTATCAAGGCAAAAAGATGAAATGATTTTTTTTTATTTTAAATAACGTATCTATAAACTAAGTATTATTGGTAACTGTAAAAAAATACGTTTACAATTATTCATAAGATTAACAGAAATTATTGATCATTTGAAAAACGTCATGGATTATATTTGAAGAGAATTCTTTTACGTGCAGTAAGTGCCAAGTTAAGATATGTTAAAATGATGAAGTTAACCGATTTCTTCGGATTTTTTTTGTATATATCGGTCTGAGAAAGTATTGTTTCTATAAGAAAAGGTTAGACTGGAGAAAAAACTGTGGCGTAAATAGATGCTTTGGTTCTATTGAATGCCGGCGCTGCCGTAATTTTCCTTCTGAATAAATTGTTTTCTCTTCAAATGGGTATGGCATATTTAAGTCGAAATTATGGTTGAACTTATTTCTGTGAATCAGTAATGAGTTCGTTAAATTATTCTTTGTGATGTTTTTTTCTGTATTCATATATCAGTTTTCTTAGATTTCTACTTGTCTCTCCGATGTAACTTGAGGGACAATTTTGACAATTTATTTTGCATATACTTGATCTTACGTTATTAAGTCTACAGCTTTTTCAGGTCCGACTATGTCTATAATAGTATTCGAGATAGCTTGTTATTATTTGGGTGTTGTTTGGATGGAACATGTTGTTCCCGATAGTGGATATTATGGAGTTGGTAGGTAGTATAATGTATATATATATATATATATATATATATAATCTGTTACTGTTAAATTTAGTCGACAATGTTGTTTTGTTGCGATTCTCATTATTTTATGTGCCTTTTTGCGTTGGGAAGAAAGTTTTATGAGCTTTGTAAGATTTGAAATGTATTTTGTGCGTTTATTCTTTTAATAAATGTTTTGGGCTGCAGATTCTTAATGCTCTTTAAAAGAATCCTATAATTATATCAGGTTTGATTTTCGAAGTGTGGTTTGAATAGAAGTTGATTAGTTCTTTATTGACGGTATCTTTTCTATAGACGTCAATATTGATTAGTAGTTATTTTATGTGTAATATGATAACTAAGAAAGGAATTCAGTTACAAATGTAAAGTATAATTTAGGTTCAATATATATATATATATATATACATATATATATATATATATGTGTGTGTGTGTGTGTGTGTGTGTGTGTTTTAGGGTCAATATATATATATTTATATATATATTTATATATTATATTTATTATAAATTATGTTTTAGAACATGTACATCATTTCTTCTATATGTGTCCTCTTCTCTACACTGAAACAGCCATATGATTGTAGAGAAGAGGACATATATAGAAAAAATTATGTACATGTTCTAAAACATAATTTATAATAAATATATATATATATATATATATATATATATATATATAAATTACAATATTTGAAATGAATTGTTTGAACATTATATATAGAAGAAATTATGGACATGTTCTAAAACATAATTTATAATAAATATTCACAGCTCTATACATCATATATCGAGCACTGTTTTAAATTAATGTTGTGGAAGGAAAGAAATTTTTCTTTTGTCTCTCCTCATTCTATATTCACTCGGATATATATTATATATATATATTTATTTATTTATTACGTGAGAACTTGTTAGAACTTGTGTTAACTACTATTAGAAAATTGTATATTTTGTTTCCACATGGAAAGAACGATGCCTCATACATATCAATATAAATATTCATTAGTTAGATTTTATACAGAGCACTGTTTTAAATTATAGTTTTGAACGCTGTAACTATTTTCTTCTTTTCTATTCATTTGCATATATATATAGCAGTATAGCCCGGTGTTGCTCGGGTGTAATGAAAGCTTTAAAACTAATCCATGGTCACGGAGCTCAGCCACTTTGGACGTTGGCATGAAAGGCTAAAAAGCAAAAGTTGTTTACAGTTAAAGTGAAACCGTAGACGAAAAGAAAAATGAATGAATATAAGTCAAAATTTGATTTCCTGGTATCGATATCAAATAAGTTTTTTTCGACGTAAACTGAATTTTGAATGCTAAATAAGTTCTCTGAGTCAATGGTATCATGGCTGAGTCTAAGAACTACAATTAAACCTACTTAGAGCCAAACAGGAAGCAAAAACTAAAATAAAAGAGTTGAAAAAATACAAACATACAGGCAGATAAACAGACACACGCAAACATCTTGCCTTTTATATATATATATATATATATATATATATATATATATATATTATCGATTTTCTGCACTGTTGTAAGAACTGCAACCTTGAAACTTCTTAATATCGTTTCTTATATCTTTGGCTATGAGTGTAACAAATTTGATTAAAATCGAATCATTCCTTCTCTAAAACGATTTTTTGATTGTCGATTTTCGATATTTATCTAGGGTACCTCGACACAAAACCTGAGAACACTCGCAGACGCTTATAGTACAACTGTGTAAATTTTCAAGAAAATTGGTTCAGCCGTTTCGGAGTATATACGTAACTGACGGACACACACACACACACAGAGACTAAGTTCCATTTATAAATAAGTTTATATAGATATGAATAAGTTTATATATATATATATATATATATATATATATATATATATATATATATATATGTATATATGGTAGACTAAGTAAACACTGTTAAGGTCTGAGAAGAAAATGAGTCTGTGAAAAATGTCATTTCCGACTTCCAAAAATATTGTAGGTTCCATGTTTCTAGATTAAAATATCTCATGATAATGGTCAAATTTTCCATTTCCATACAGCATACATTCTGCATTCATGATCTAAATAGGCGGGTGTTCGGATGGCCTAATAAATAGCGTCTCGGAGTGAGAAGCCTAAGAGTCGAATTTTAATTCCAGTCGTGATTTTTTCATGAACGTGCGAGCAAATACCCTTGCAAATGGTATGAATTTGCATCCTCGCTATCTAATATTCTTGCAAAGCAAAATATATTTCAGCTTTAATAAGTCAGTTAAGTGCCATACGTGATACACGCTTAGACGATCAAGTCTCGACAGAGACATGACTGACTGGGCAGAAGGTTATCCCGCAGTAGGTTGCCATTGCTTTCTGTGGTAGACTTGTTGCCGACCAAGGCTATAGAACCCAATCTGTCCTGTTATTTGATTCATAGCTAGAGAGGGAAGAGATGTATTATATTATTAATTATTAATTAGTGGGTGATCAGTTTATTACTTTATAACAATAGAAAACCGATCCCCCACTTTATGACCAGTAGAAGCTTTAATTGTTTTCAACTATTATGTTCAATCAGTCAGTTAAGTGCCATACGTGATACACGCTTGGGCGATCATGTCTCGAAAGAGACATGACTGACTGGGCAGAAGATTATCCCGCAGTAGGTTGCCATTGCTTTCTGCGGCAGATAGGTTGCCGACCAAGGCTATAGGACCCAATCTGTCCTATTATTTAACCCATAACTGGAGGGAAGAGACGGATTAATACCTTTCCCAAGGGTATTTGTGTGTAAGTGAATGCAAGGAATGCAACTGGAATTCGAAATCGGCTCCCCGATTTCTCGTTCTGAGTCGATATCCACAAAGCACATCCGCTTTAATAAATAACCAATGAAAGGTTCATAAATTGCAAAAACAAATAAATTAAAACATTCTGAATAGGTAGTGTCCATTTTAATTCATAAAGTCTTATCAAATTTTTTTCAGGTAATTAGTCTGCTCAAATCTAGTAATTATTGGAGTTCTTTCTAATCATGATAGAAGTTTCCTTTCGACCTTTATGTTTTTGGTTGTTTGAAAAGCTAACTACTTGATTATAGTATTATTTTCTTGCTTATACTTTTTTTGGCTGTTCTTCGAGGTCTTTTTTTTTTTAATCATTTCACCTCGACCAAGGCGGAAACGCCACTGATGTGCAGGGGGTTACATAAATGTAAAAAGATTAATTAGAAAAGAGTGAGGAGTACAAACTAGTTAGAAAGGAACAATAGAAAGCAGGTGCGATGACAGATACATAGGTGGAGAGAAAGGGAAGGTTATACAGGGGTGGGGAGAGAGCTAGAGTCCAGTGGTTAGTAGAGTATTGACTTTGCATTTAAATTTCTGGAGGTTGTAGCCGTCAGGAAAGCAAGAATACGGGAGCGAGTTCCACAGGCGGGAAGTGCGAGAGAAGAAGCTGCAGGAGTAGAATTGTCGTCTGCATTTGGCTATCCTGACTGTGAATGGGTGGGACCCAGTTGCCAATCAGGTTGCACGAGTAAACACCTGTTGAGGAGGCATCAGTGACTTAAGCTCGTCCGAGCAGAAGCCATGAAAATATTTATAGAACAGACAAAGGGAGGCCACATTTCGACGATGGGGAAGTGGCTGCAGTCGAGTAGGTGAGGCAATTTTTGTTAAGATTTTTAGTGATTGTAGTGCGTTAGTGTGTAGGATCTGATACAAGATCGTATTCTGTAAAATTTATCGGGCTAATTTGTTTGATGTCATTTTAGGAATTGATCAGAACCATTGTTGTATGCAGATGTTTGTTCCGACATTTTTTAATGCTGCTGATGCCATGAATAATATCCATAAAATATCTGAGATCAAATGAAACAATTGCGTCAATATAGTGGTTTTAAAACATTACCGGCCTGCAAAAGAAAATATTACTACATCAAGCCACCAAATGCTCAACTGTTTCTTGTACTGAATTTGATCCAGATACGAAAGAATTTAAACGATTCGAAATTTATCAATGTAATATTGTAAGTTTTAAATGACGTATGCTGAGTAGGAGCCATCACTACTTTCATACAATTGCAATTAATAAATTTACAATTAAATTATATTGCTCTTAATCAATTCTCATATTCAAAAAACTGTTATTAATAAGACAGTTAATTGTTTGTTTACGATAAAGTGATAAACAAGACATTAAAATTAACAATAGAAAAACATTTCAATGTATTTTTTCCGATCCTGGCTTCTAATATTTTAGAAATTATAACGCTAATTTTCCAACTAAACAGCACAGTTGTCCACAAATAATTAAATACAATTGATTTATATAAACATCGTAATCAGTGAAGCTGCGTTTTTAACGCTGTGAACATCTTAGTTGTTGAGGCATACTCGTACCTTCAGTGCATTGTTGGTTGCTCTTAAACAATTATAAAACCAAGCATCGTGCAATCACATTTGTGTATTTTAGGGACGGAAAAAACTGACTGCTATTCATTTTAAGCCAGGCGTATTCTTTTGCACTAAAAATAAACTATATTGGAGAAGATAGACTTAACTATCGCCCGGTTCACACTCCACCCACGTCTATTCAACAGGTGAAGAGGCACATCCCTTGTTTCCTGCTTAGGATGTGGTTTCCGGCTTTCTTTTCCAAATCTTTTCACTCTTTTATTTATTTATTATATTTTTTCCTTTTCTTCAATTGGAGTAGATAGACTTAACTATCGCCCGGTTCACACCCCACCCACGTCTATTGAACAGGTGAAGAGGCACATCCCTTGTTTCCTGCTTAGGATGTGGTTTCCTGCTTTCTCTTTTCCAATCTTTTCACTCCTACGTAGCCCCCAGCGCTTCAGTGGCATTACCGCCTTGCTCGGGGTGATATGATTAAAATATATATATATATATATATATATATAGTGTATCGAGGCAGCAAATAATTTTCTAAACATATGCTGTTAAATATAAGAGACAATGAATGTCTGTTATGTTTAATCATGAGCCGTTCTAAACGTCGTATTTTTGCTTTAATTTCAGTTGAAAATAAAGACAAAAATTCTCCAACATTTGGATAATTATTTATTGATTTTCTTCTAAGCTTTCGGCTCACCTGAGCCATCATCAGAGAGGTTGTTAAGACTGAAAATTTATAACATCCACTATCACCGACAATTTTATTTTGTGTTGACATAAAACTCCGCTTGGCAACGGCAATAGTTACCAAAACTAATAATAAACGCAGTTCTTAAATTTGCGATGCGGTTTCATGACGTCACACCGCGTGATAGCTCGAAATGACAACAAAACCATGGTGTCAAATGCAATGTAATATTATCCAAATGTTGGAGAATTTTGGTCTTTATTTTCAACGGAAGTTAAAGCCAAAATACGACGTTTAGAACGGATCATTGTCTCTTATATTTAAGAATATATATATATATATATATATATATATAGTGTATTGAGGCAGCAAGTAATTTTCTAAACATATGATGTTAAATATAAGAGACAATGAATATCTATTATGTTTAATCATGAGTCGTTCTAAACGTCGTATTTTGGCTTTAATTTCAGTTGAAAATGAAGACAAAAATTCTCGAACATTTGGATAATTTTTATTAATAAATAATTATCCAAATGTTGGAGAATTTTTAGAAAAAAAAAATATATATATATATATATATTATTTTTGTTTTTATATATAACCACACACACACACATATATATATATATATATATATATATATGTGTGTGTGTGTGTGTGTGTGTGTGTGTGTGTGTGTGTGTTTATATATATATATATATATATATAAACGTTTATAGTATTAACAACACTCTTACATCAAATTTGACCTATTACACACCACAAACCGGAAAGTAATCTAAATATTATAGAAAAAGTGATTTTCTTAATTCAAAATTAAAGTTAAATATACAAAATTAGATTAAGTATAAAAACTGTGTTCAAGCAAAAAAGAAAAATTTCTATAATTGTACAAATAGGCATTAAACACAGGTTCAATCCCATTCCTCCCCACCCTTACACTTGATTACTCTCCCCATCTACTAAACCCAAAGAATAAAGTCAAGCAATGAGGCCATAAACATATACCCCATCTTCTAATGTTAAATCTGTCTGCAAAATTCCCGACACTTGCATTCATCAACTATATTCCTTACCGACTCCACTTTTTTCAAGATTTTCGCGGACATTTTACAAGACTTATTCCTTTATTGCTAACCCCAACCAACACACAACTCGCCAAATATAAGAAAAGAGGCTTTCCGTTCCTTTCCACACCACCTGATGAGACATTGTAATTTCAATGTCGAAACAAAATGTACACTTTGTAGTGGATAAAAAAAATTGTACATGTTCTAAAATATAATTTATAATATATATATATATATATATATATATATATATACTCAGAGGTAAAATGGCTGACTAACGCCAATTCGGTCGGGTTTCAATCCTGGGTAAAAAGCAATCGGATGCCTAACCGTACTGATGAGCCGTGATACAGCAAAACTGATCTGACTGCGGATGACTACGCTCTCACACAATGAAGAATGGTAGACTTTGAAAAACAGTAGCTACTCTAGCATGTACGCATCGTTCATTCAGGAATGAATTAGAAAACTTTCAGCTATTGGGCGTGTATAATGATAATATACACGCTAAAATGACTCACTTCTCCTACCGAGCGCCCATAGCTCAGTGGTAGAATCGCCGACTGACGCCAATTCAGTCAGATTTCAATCCTGGGTAAAAAGCAATCGGATGTCTAACTATACTGATGAGCTGTGATACAGCGAATCAGATCTGTCTGCGGAGACGATATATATATGTGTGTGTATAAAATTTGAAATTGCTTTGTTTTTCTTAAATGTTCCGGGCTCACAATCGCATCCATAATTCTCAATTTGTGGTATACGCATTTATTTAACACGGAGGATATTTTGTGCAAAACTATTTTGCTCATAATTGAGTAAGATTTTAGTTTTTCGATGTATTTTGTATTAACTCTTACTCTTTGCAACCGTATGATGTAAGAATACAATTTGTTTGTTTGTTATTATTGAACAAGCATGAATAGAAACGACAATTGCAAAATAAATCTTGATAAAAGTCTGAAATGTGATAGGTACTGATCTGGCGGCTCGACTGCAGCCACTTCCCCATCGTCGAAATGTGGCCTCCCTTTGTCTGTTCTATAAATACTTCCATGGCTTCTGCTCAGACGAACTTAAGTCACTGATGCCTCCTCAACAGGTGTTTACTCGTGCAACTAGACTGGCAACTGGGTCCCACCCATTCACAGTCAGGTTAGCCAAATGCAGACGACAATTCTACTCCTGCAGCTTCTTCTCTCGCACTTCCCGCCTGTGGAACTCGCTCCCGTATTCTTGCTTTCCTGACGGCTACAACCTCCAGAAATTTAAATGCAAAGTCAATACTCATCTACTAACCACTGGACTCTAGCTCTCTCCCCACCCCCGTATAACCTTCTCTTTTTCTCCACCTATGTATCTGTCATCGCACCTGATTTCTCAGCTTTCGATTGTTCCTTTCTAACTAGTTTGTACTCCTCACTCTTTTCTAATTAATCTTTTTTACATTTATGTAGCCCCCTGCACATAAGTGGCGTTTCCGCCTTGCTCGGGGTGAAATGATTAAAAAAAAATGTTTTGACCACCAAACATATTTTGAACTTTTCATTTAATTTGTTCATTGGAAAATTATATGAATTTAGAAAATCCATTTTTGTTTTTTTTTTCGCTACAATTTGCTTATAACTAGTGTTGCTGTCAATGGCGCTTGGTATTGCTGAATGGTAAAAGGATGTATAATTGTCATTTCCTAGTTTCTGTCACCTTGCTAGAAGTTTTTAACTTGTCTTTATATCATTAAGCAGACAAACTGTAAATCAGTTAAAATGAATATTTCATAGAAATAATTGCTATTTTTTAATTCTTACCCGATAAAGGCATGTACTCAGCTAATTTTGTTATAATTAAGAACTTACTTAAATCTCCGATTTCCAAACATTTTATAATATTTTTAATTTTGGGGGGATCAGTCAGTTAAGTGCCATACGTGATACAGACTTGGGTGATCATATCTCGAAAGAGACATGACTGACTGGGCAGAAGATTATCCCGCAGTAGGTTGCCATTGCTTTTTGCTGTAGACTGGTTGCCGACCAAGGCTATAGAATCCAGTCTGTCCTGCTATTTAACCCATAACTGGAAGGAAGAGACGGATTAATACCTTTCCCAAAGGTATTTGCGCATAAGTGAATACAATGGATTACAACTGGAATTCGAACTCAGCTCCCGACTTCTCGTTCCGAGCCGATATCCACTGTACCACAACGCACATCCAATGCCTTGTCTGTTTTTGAGGATACATTATCCAATCTCATAATGAGCGCACGATTCCCTCCTCTAATTCTAATACGGCTTATTTTAATAATTTGAAAAGGAACAATTTTATTTTTATCATAACTTTTCGACCGTTTTAATTTCCAAATCTCATCTGTTCAGCGTCTTCAGGGGTGAAGCCCTGTCATACATTCTACGAGGTTTCAACTCACAACTAGATTAAAAGAATACTTATTCACTAACGTTTCTAATCGCAAAGTTCACGTCATTTCCCTCTGCAGTGAGTTCAGTTTACCGATACGGTAACATAAATGAGAAAATCAATGGTATTATATTAAACTAGCAGTATAGCCAGGAGTTGCTCGGGTGTAATGCAAACTTTAAAACTAATCCATGGTCCTGGAGCTCAGACAGCCTAAAGAATATTTGAAATAATAAAATAATTGCGACAACTTACCAATCGCACCTAATAAAATCGCAAATATATATATATATATATATATATATATATATATATATATATATATATATACTAGCAGTATACCCCGGCGTTGCTCGGGTGTAATGAAAGCTTTAATACTAATCCATGGTCCTGGAGATCAGACTATTAGGACCTTGGCACGAAAGACTAAAAAGCAATAGTTGTTTCCAGTTAAAGCGAAACCGTAGACTGAAAGAAAAATGAATGGATGTAAGTCAAATTTTGATTACCTGTTATCGATATCAAATACGTTTTTTTCGTCGTAAACTGAATTTTGAAGGTTAAATAATTGCTCTGAGTAAATGGTATCATGGCTGAGACTAAGAACTACAATTATACCTACGTAGAGACAAACCTGAAGCAAAAACTATAATAAAAGGGCTGAAAAAAATACAGACATGCAGGCAGATAAACACACACACACACACACAAACATCTTGCCTTATATATATATGTATATATTATAGATTTTTTGCACTATTGTTAGAACTGCAAACTTGAAACTTTCTGAATATCTTTTGTTATGTCTCTGTCTATGAGTGTATTAAATTTGATTAAAATCAGACCACTCCTTCTATAAACCGATTTTTTCGATTATCGATTTTCGATATGTATCCGGGGGACCTCGACACAGAACCTAGCTAACAACACTTGCACACGCTTATAGTGCAACGGTATAAATTTTCAAGAAAATCGGTTCAGCCGTTTCGGAAATAGGTAACGGACAGACACACATTCACACACACACAGACAAAGTTCCATTTATAAATAAGTTTAGAGTAATAGCAATATTCTATTGCCAAGTGTATTGTTAAGAAATTTCAAATTTCAGGCATTTTATTCTTTTCTATTCTTTGGTTTTGCTAATGTTTTGTGTTTTTATAACTTAATAGTTTTATCGTTATTTTTCACTCCATTTTTGTCACAGGTACATTTTTTCGGTCGATAATACGAATTCAAATTTCATCTAAACCACCGTTGATTTGCGATTAATGACTGAAAAAATTATTCACAGAAAAGAATAGAAAATAAAATAGCAAAAGAAATAAAAGTAAAATCAATTAAACAGTTTGTAATTTTAGAATATAAAAAATATGCTTCAAATTAAGAAATCATTTCAAATGCGAAATAAATCGATTGCCACGGCAGACAATAACGTTTAGCAAACGTGTCTTCTAACGCGTTCAGTCGTCACTGATTGACATATCAATGATGCTTTTATATAACTACTAGCAGTATAGCCCGGCGTTGCTCGGGTGTAATGAATGTTTTAAAACTAATCCATGGTCCTGGAGATCAGACTCTTTGGACGTTGGCACGAAAGACTAAAAAGAAATAGTTGTTTCCAGTTAAAGCGAAACCGTAGACTGAAAGAAAAATGAATGGATGTAAGTCAAATTTTGATTTCCTGGTATCGATATCAAATAAGTTATTTTCGTCGTAAACTGAATTTTGAAGGCTAAATAAGTCCTCTGAGTAAATGGTATCATGGCTGAGACTAAGAACTACAATTATACCTACTTAGAGTCAAACCTGAAACAAAAACTAAAAGGGCTGAAAAAAATACAGACATGCAGGCGGATAAACAGACACACACACAAACATCTTGCCTTTTATATATATATATATTATCGATTTTTTGCACTATTGTAAGAACTGCAACCTTGAAACTTCTGAATATATTTTCTTATGTCTTTGTCTATGAGTGTATCAAATTTGATTAAAATCGGACCACTCCTTCTATAACCCGATTTTTTCGATTATCGATTTTCGATATTCATCCGGGGTACCTCGACACAAAACCTAGCTAAGAACTCTCGCAGACGCTTATAGTACAACTGTGTAAATTTTCAAGAAAATCGGTTCAACCGTTTCGGTGTCTATAGGTAACAGACACTCACACACAGACACACACACACAGACACCATTTATAAATAAGTTTAGATTTAGCTTCTTTTTAACATTTTCATATACCTTCAGGGTGTAGATGATTATGCCTCTCTACAGCTTGGGATTGATAGACCTCCTTGGAAAAGCTGGAGTGGTTTCCGTTGTCTTTTCAATGATTCGGAATTTAATTTTAATTCTTGTAGATTGTTAGCCATTTTAGTATCAACAATTTAATCTACCCGTCTATTCAGCTCATAGATGGGGAAAGAAAAGGATAAATATTTTTCTCAAACAGATTAATAGCAGATTATTGCCGCTAGACAAGGAACCCACAAGATTTGAGTGTCATTTCTATTGTCGTGCAAATGAACTTTATTAATAGCTTTATTGAAGTCGTCATCTGTTGCCAACTGCAAAGTACTTTATTGCTCAAATGTTTCCAGTGTGGCAATTTGAATGGCAGATCTGACAGGTTTCTCAGCAAACTGAATGGTTGATTTGCTGTACCACCCTACAAAAATAATACATTCTGGCTGACAATGGAGACGTCCTTCCTTTATTTCTAGAATTTAACACAGAATCTCCTCACAGTCCCTTCCATCATGTAAGACCGGTCCACTGTGCAGGACCGGGAGGTTTTTCCCGTCTAAATCCATCTTGCACAAATATAAATCTACCATTCGCCCGTGTATTGAATACTGCTGCCAAATCTGGTCGGATGCTGCGGCTATTCACCTCGGGGTTCTTGACAAAATTCAACGGAGAATCTATAATGTGATCGATCCCGACTTGGCAGCTCGGCTGCAGTCGCTGTCTCACGGGCGTCTGGCTTCCTTGTGTCTCTTCTACAAATACATTCACAGCTTCTGCTTCTATTAAATTAGCTCAATGGTGACCCCTATGTATGGATTTACTCGAGCTACTAGACTAGCAACTAGTTCACACCCTTTTACAGTGAAGCCGATAAAATGTAACCGCAAGTTCTAATCTAACAACTTCTTTTCTTGCACTTCCCGCCTGTGAAATTCCCTTCGGTATACTTGCTTGTTATAGTGAAGACTGTCAGTCGTCTTTTGTAAAACATTACAAAACCATTCAAGAAAAACAATGCACCGAACAGAAGAATATTTCCTTCCCCATAAACTAAAATCTCCACGAATTTAATTGCAAAGTCAATTGCCATCTCTTATCTTCCTGACTGACATCCATTCCATGACAACCCTTTTATCATGTTCTTCTTCCTATAAACTCTCCTCTTCCATTCTTACTCATTCTCGGACTCCCCTATAAATTGTTGCTTTTTCTCATCTCACCTCTTCTGTAAACCCCTGCGCATCAGTGGCAGTTCCGCTTTGTTTGGGGTGAAATGATTAAAAAAAGATTAAGGTGACTGTCTCGTGGACCATGGGCATTGTCTATTACAACTAGAATTTAACTAGTGTATCTTCTTCTTATATCTGCCCTGTCCGTTCAGGACGTGGGCAATCATGGCTTTCCACGTCTCCCTATCCCTGGTGGTTCTTAGCACGCTTTCTCCTGTTACACCACCCAAAACTGGCTCTGCCATCCACTAGCTTAGACCCATAAATCTAGAATATAAATATATAGAAACTAGCATGGCCAGAAAATGAGGGATCAGTTTATATATTAATTATAAGAGAGATTTGATCCCTCATTTTATATCTACATTCTGATTTCTTATAAACAGTTGGCATATATCTTCTTCTATGTGCCCTGTCTCTTCAGGACGTAGGCGATCATGGCTTTCCACATCCCCTGGTGGTTCTTAGCACGCCTTCTCTTATTACACCACCGAAACCCCGCTCTGCCATACAAAACTCAAGCATATAAATCTAGAAATAAATGTATAGAAACCAGTATGGCCACAAAATGAAGGATCAATTTATATATTGCTTATAATCTAAATTTGATCCCTCACTTTATTTCCACATTATCATTTCTTATAAACAGTTGGCATATATTTTCTTCTGTGTGCCCTGTCCCTTCAGGACGTAGGCGATCATGGCTTTGCACGTCTCCCTATCCCTGGTGGCTCTTAGCACGCCTTCTTCTGTTGCACTATGCAACCCTGGTTCTATCATCCACTTATCACCAGCGAAATCTACGGTCAGTTAAGTGCCATACGTGATACACACTTGGGCGATCATGTCTCGAAAGAAACATGACTGACTGGGCAGAAGGTTATCCCGCAGTAGGTTGCCATTGCTTTCTGCGGTAGACTGGTTGCCGACCAAGGCTATAGAACCCAGTCTGTTCTGCTATTTAACCCATAACTGGAAGGAAGAGACGAATTAATACCTTTCCCAAGCGTATTTCTGTCAGCATCTGGATAAAATGCACATTCAATCCAGCAAAATGAAACCCGTACTGGTTAATGGAATGGGTCTAAGTTTGTTTTATGACAATGCTTGGCCACTTGTTGCCAGGATGAAAACTGCATATTCTCACCGTGTTGGAATACACGACATTTTCCACATCCACCATATTCTCCTGTTCACTCGCCCGCTTTTTCAAATATCTCGACAACGTTAAAGACGAAAAGAAAGAAAATATAGAGACTGCATTAAAAGATTTATTAGCGTTCAAGAATTTACGGCTTCATCCTAATGTCGTAAATATTGTAATTTAATGCCAGAAAAGTATAGATGTGTATTGTTCTTATTCTGACTGATTTACACACTGTTTAAATATATTATTTCAAGAACAAAAATTGATTCTAAAATACTACATTATTTCTCAAACAATCTATCTCAAAACTAAAGACGAATTCATATAATTAAAAACGCAATACAGAAAAGTAATTTATTAAGATAATAGTCAATATCGATAAAATCAAATACAAGATTAGTTTAATTAATGCTAATTAATATCTATTCTTCTATATAGAGCCCCGAGGCAGCAGGATTCAATCGACGGGCGAATGTTGATACGACGGTTCTGGTAAGACCAACGAAATTAAACTGCGTTGACCTCCGTCATTACGAAGATGAGTGACTGCTTTTTAATGTAACCGTGGTTGCGTGGATGATGTAATAGATCAGTCAGTTAAGTGCCATACGTGATACGCGCTTTGGGCGATCATGTCTCGAAAGTGACATGACTGACTGGGTAGAAGATTATTCCGCAGTATATCGCCATTACTTTCTGCGGTAGACTGGTTGCCAACCAATGCTATAGATCTTAATCTGTCCTGTTATTTAACCCATAACTGGAGGGAAAAGATATGTATTATATTAGTAAGTAATAAGTAGTGGGGGATCAGTTTATTACTTCAGAACAATATAAAATCGATCCCCCACTTTATGCACAGTGAAATTTTTAATTGTTTTCAAGTATTACATTCAGTCAGTCAGTTAAGTGCCATACGTGATACACGCTTGGGCGATCATGTTTCGAAAGAGACATGACTGACTGGGCCAAAGATTACCCCGCAGTAGGTTGCCTTTGCTTTCTGCGATAGACTGGTTGAAAGCCAAAGCTATAGAACCCAAACTGTCCTATTATATAACATATAAGTAGAGGGAATAGACAGATTAATACCTTTCTCATGGGTATTCGTACGTAAGTAAATGCAAGGAATTTAACTGGAATTCGAACTCGGCACCCAACTTGTCGTTGCGAGTGGATATTCACTGCACCACAAATGGCTTAGAACTGAAACAGGAGAGCGAAGTTCCAATTTCATTTTGTTGATATATATGCAGATTTCAAGTGGAATGACTTTATCGAATCTATAGCTAAATCCGCTACTAAAGATGCCAGTTCACTATGCAGGGCCAGGATTTTTTCCCGTCTGAATCCACCTTGCACATATATAAATATACCATCTGCCCGTGTATTGAATACTGCTGACACATCTGGTCGGGTGTTCCTGCTAATCAGCTGGGGGTTATCGACAAAATCCAACGGAGAATCTGTAATGTGATCGATCCCGATTTGGCAACTCGGCTACAGTTGCTCTCTCACCGGCGTGTGGCTTCCTTGTGTCTTTTCTACAATTTTTTACGGCTTCTGCTCCAATGAAGTTAGATCAATGGTGCCTCTTATGTATGGATTTATTCTAGCTACCAGACTAGCAACTAGGTCCCTACCCTTTTAAAGTGAAACCAATAAAATGTAACCGCGATTTCTACTCTAACAGCTTCTTTACTTGCACTTCCCGCCTGTGGAATTCGCTTCCGTAAAGTTGCTTCCCCGACAACTACAATCTCCAAGAATTTAAATGTAAGGTAAATAGTCATCTCTTATCTCAATGACGCCCATTTTTATTCTCAAGCTCTTTTTTCTATCCTCCCCATCCACATCACACCAGTATTCTCATTTGTCTATTACCCTCCTCCTGATACCCCCTATAATCTACTCTTCTTTCTCATCACTTTCTCCCAATGTAACCCCCTGAGCAACAGTGGCAATAAAACTGCCTCAAAAGCTGAGTTAATTAGTTGAACGTTTATCCGTAAATCATTATTCTCTATAAATAATTCTGGTCCTGAGTATGACGGTAAACTGCATCCGGCATCAAGGCCTCTAATTGGGATTTTGTGAGGAACATGTTACTACCTCTTAATTACTGTTGTTCCCAGGTCATTTTGACCCGGAGTGGTAGCACCTGTTAGAGTCCGAACTATGGGCAAATAGTTAACCCCCAAACTGGGGTCAAAACACTATGAAAGTATAAAAATAAACTTTTGTAGAAATCTCTTGAAAGAACAATATTACCGTTAATACATTTCTGAAGAAAAAAAAATATTCTCAGCAAAACATTTTTGAATACAAGACTAGAAGACATTTTCAGTTTTCTAAAATAAAGAAGAATAAAAACAAAAAAAAAATTCACTAAAATCTGACTTAATCAACCTTTTCACTATAACCGAACATTATGAAAAAACAAAAAACAATAAAAAAAACAAAAAACAAAAAAAACAAAACAAGGAGAATACCTTAAAACCCGACCTATTTTGACTTTAAATATCCCACAGAGGTTGATATGCCGTTAAACATAGCTAAAAGCTTAACACTATAACTAATTACGCTCTAATATATTTCCGGTTTTGAATAACCTGCAAAATATTGATAACCCGTAAAATAACATATCACTCAAAGCTAAAGCAATTGAAGAGATATATGCTTAAAAAACATAAGCTTAACCTAAGAGCAACGTAGAAGCGTTAATAAAAATACGAATAAAAATAAAAAAAGTTATTATTGCAATCAGTAGTCGATATCTTAAATTTATGTGTCTCTATAAGCGAAAGGTAGACGGAAAAATATATCAATCGCAGTACGATAAGAAAAACGGGGGAAAAGTTACTGGGTTGAGGAGATTGTATGAACAAATTGTAGAACAGAGACAAACAGAAATCATAACGGGTCATAAATTACTTGATACTAAAACGAAATGACAGAAAAAAAAGTTGTAGTGATCGCTTATTGCGCAAATCCTGGGGGTGACATTGAGGATAAAATTTCAACTTCAATACTGAGAAGTTAATGAAATGAACAAACTGATATCATATTCCCTACTTTCAATTTTAAAACTGATTTCTTAGTTTACTATATATATATTTTTTTTTTTATAAGCGTTTCACCCCGAGCAAGGCATGTCACTGCCACTACTGCGCAGGGGGCTACGTAGAGTGGAGAAAGGATGATTAAATATAGGAAATGTCAGAGGGTGGGTGATAGGCGGGTAAGGATACCGAGAATGAGGGTTGGGTAGATGAGAGTGTTCTGAGAATAGTTGGGAGTTAGTGTGATAGGAGGTGTCTATTGACCCTACATTTAAACACCTGGAGATTGTAACTGTCGGGAAAGCAGACTTGTGGAAGGGAGTTCCACAGGCGGGAAGCGCGAGAAAAGAAGCTGTTGGAGTAGAACTTACGGTTACATATTATTTGTTTAACTGTAAAAGGGTGGGACCTAGTTGCTAATCTAGTATCTCGTGTAAATTCGTGCTTAGTCGGCACCAGTGATCTAAGCTCATCGGAGTAGAAGCCATGAAAGTACTTGTAGAAGAGGCACAGGGAAGCCACATCACGCGGGTGAGAGAGCGGCTGCAGCCGGTCTGCCAAGTCAGTATATAGAAACAACTAGTACTTTTACGTTTAGTAAGCTATCATTCGGATGTGCTTTGCGGCTCCAATGTATGTTTTGGTGCAGTGGATATCGGCTCGGAACGATAAATTGGGGTGCCGTGTTCGAATTCAAGCTGAATTCCTTGCATTCACTTACGCACAAATACTCTTTTGGAAAGGTATTAATTGGTTTTTTTCCTCCAGTTATGAGTCAAATAATAGGACAGATTGGGTTCTATAGCCTTGGCTAGCAACCTGTCTACCGCAGACAGCGATGACAACTTACTGCGGGATAATCTTCTACCCAGTCAGTCATGTCACTTTCGAGACATGATCGCCCAAACCGTGTATCACGTATGGAACTTAACTGACCGATAGGATGTGCGGTGTGATTTTGGTGTGCGTTGTGGTGCAGTGGATATTTTCTCGGAAAGACAAATAGGGATGCAGAGTTCGAATTCAAGTTGAATTAATTGCATTCACTTACGCACAAATACCCTTGGGAAAGGTATTAATAGTCTCTTCCCTCCAGTTATGGGTCAAATAATAGAACAGAGTGGGTCCTATAGTCTTGCCTGGCAACCAGTCTACCGCAGAAAGCAATGGCAACCTACTGAGGGATAATCTTCTGCCCAGTAAGACATGTCTTTTTCGAGTAATGATCGCCCAAGCGTGTATCACGTTATGGCACTTAACTGACTGACTGTATATAATACTTGAAAACATGATTAACGCTTCTACTGGGCGTAAAGTGGGGAATCAGTTTTCTAGTGTTATGAAGTAATAAACTGAACCCCCACTAATTACTATTTAATAATTTAATATATTTCTTTCCAGTTTTGCTATGAGTCAAATAACAGGACGGATTGGCAACCTACTGCGGGATAATCTTCTGCCCAGTCCGTCATGTCTCTTTCGAGACATGATCTCCGAAAGCATGTATCAAGTATGGAACTTAACTGAAACTGTCATTTATCTTAAAATCTTTTGCGATTTCAGCTACACGCAGGTGGCCAAACCTGTATTAAGAACGATCCAGCCGGAGATATTCGTTTCGAAATTTTAAGCTTGTTGCCGATGTTAGTCATTAAATAAAAGTGTCCATTGCTTTCTCGCTTCAGGAAATCTCTTCCAGCTTCTTGCTTTCCTGTTAATTTTGACCTTCATAAATGTATATACAATGTCAAGGTTATCTTTGTCTCTTTAATCGGTAAGCTTTCTTATTCTTATAAATTGCATGTCATCTGATGCATACGAACTTTTCAGCAAATGTGCAAATTTTGAAGAATTTTCAGCAAATGTGCAAATTTTGAAGAATTTTCAGCAAATGTGCAAATTTTGAAGAATCTGGAAACTTTCTCAAGGGCTTTCGTCCAAGAACAAAGTGAGATATACGCCAGGGACATGATTGCAACCAGAACTCAACAGGCTGGATAAACCATGAATCTATAAATTCAATCATGCATGTTCTGGTGAACGTAAATTTAAGCTTGTTAATGCAAAAGTTTATAAACCTCTATTAAAGATACTGTTATTCCTAAGTTATCTTCACCTTCTATTCGACAGAGACAAAATGAAACACTCGGCTCACGCAAGTGTAAAGCGTGAAAAAGGCTATTCTAAATCCTGAAGCTTATTCTATTGATACCTAAACAAGTTATCAAGCAGTGTGGGTGCCGGTATCGGAATCTTGGTCTGACGGTTTAAATTCTCAGTTTAAAAAAAAAAAAAAAATCAAAATAATCACGACCAGCAGATTCCTTTTAATAGAGTGATGTATTTTTTAAAAGCATTAGACACTCTAGAATGAAACTTCTAGTTTAAAGCAAGAGTTCTGTCGCTAGAATGCTAAAATGTTTTTTATTACCTGTCATGGCCACAGTAACAACTAGGACAGAAGGAATTTTGAAAGCCACAATAAAATGCCTAGTAAACAGAAAAGAATTACCACACTCGTATATTTTGGAAGTAATCATAGTTTTATAATCACCATGAGAGCTCATTCTATGGGTTTGGGCGTCAGACCTACTAACTCTACCGTCAGCATCGCTTATTCTGACTTGTTAAAAAACTATTGGAAAGAGAATCCTAAATTAGGTAGAGAAACATGCAAAAGTAATTTCTCCTTATTTATTCTTAATAGATTATTTTTGTGGAGATATGATACTCGGACAAGACTTTACGCAAGACAGAAATTTTACATGAGGGTGACAGACCACTTCTAAATCTGTGTGGATGAGCTATCACGAGGATTTCATCTTCTGCTCAATTTCAAAATCTTTCGCTTGCTGTTGACTTATATCTGCGAAATCCCGATGATATTCTAGAAAAGAGTAGACAGTTATGGAGAAGATGTGGTGTTACCGACCGAGCAAGTATGCGTTTCCACTATAAAGAAAATAATAATGCTGTTGAATTCGGATAACATTGAATTCTGTGGAGAGGCCAATTAGTGCGTAATAAGGACAAGAAACAAAAACCAGAAGGTTAGTCATAGATTATTCACAAAGAAAAAAAAGGGAACAAGGTATGAGCCTCTTTACCTGTTCAATAGACGTGGGTGGAGTGTGAACCGGGCGATAGTTTAGTCTCTCTACTCCAATTGAAAAAAAAGTGAGCAGATTGAAAAAGAGAAAACTGAAAACCGCATCCTAAACAGGAAACAAGGGATGAGCCTCTTCCCCTGTTCAATAGACGTGGGTGGAGTGTGAACAGGGCGATAGTTTAGTCGCTCTACTCCAATTGAAAAAAAAGTGAGCAGATTGAAAAAGAGAAAACCGAAAACCGCATCCTAAACAGGAAACAAGGGATGAGCCTCTTCACCTGTTCAATAGACGTGGGTGGAGTGTGAACCGGGCGATAGTTTAGTCTATCTACTCCAAATGAAAAAAAAAGTGAGCAGATTGAAAAAGAGAAAACCGAAAACCGCATCCTAAACAGGAAACAAGGGATGAGCCTCTTCCCCTGTTCAATAGACGTGGGTGGAGTGTGAACTGGGCGATAGTTTAGTCTATCTACTCCAAATGAAAAAAAAGTGAGCAGATTGAAAAAGAGAAAACCGAAAACCGCATCCTAAACAGGAAACAAGGGATGAGCCTCTTCCCCTGTTCAATAGACGTGGGTGGAGTGTGAACCGGGCGATAGTTTAGTCTATCTACTCCAAATGAAAAAAAAAGTGAGCAGATTGAAAAAGAGAAAACCGAAAACCGCATCCTAAACAGGAAACAAGGGATGAGCCTCTTCCCCTGTTCAATAGACGTGGGTGGAGTGTGAACTGGGCGATAGTTTAGTCTATCTACTCCAAATGAAAAAAAAGTGAGCAGATTGAAAAGGAGAAAACCGGCAACCGCATCCTAAACAGGAAACAAGTGATGAGTCTCTTCACCTGTTCAATAAATGTGGGTGGAGTGTGAACCGGGCGATAGTTTAGTCTCTCTACTCCAATAACTCCCGCATTAGCTTCGTTCAATTAACTGATATTTCTGTCACAATTTAATGGCTTGGGGGATATTACTAACACGATTTAGTTGTGTTTCTTGTAGATGTATTTATCTATTGTACATACTCATTAGAGAAATTTTTAAATGTTGTTTTGCTTTTACTCCTGCCCTCCACAGAAAACATATGGCGTTTTTATCTGGGATTCCATCGAGTTTTTCTGGTATTGTGATGGATGTATTATGAAAGATAAATAACATGTGCCATTTTGGTAATTGGATATTTGTAGCGTGTCAGGGTCAGTGATTGTGGCTAGCTACGTTTAATTTTAAACAGTTGAGTATCAGCTTTTACTACCCCTATTTTATGTCCCACAGGGATGGGAAAGAGTGGTACTTTATTGTACATCTTTTAAATAAGGGGTGATACATTTTATACATCTGTAAAATCATATTTTTTGAAAATCTATATGACGAATTTGAAACGAAATACCTTTTTTATGTTCTATGATTTGTTTTACATTTATTTTTTTCCAGTTGAAGACAAAATTTTAAGTCAAGTTCTTTTGTTTTATTTCAGCCTCGTTATTTGATATATTTTATTTTAAATTGTTTATTTCTTTGCATTTTCTTTCAATGAATATCGACTCAGAACGACAAATAGGGGAGTCGAGTTCTAATTCCAGTTAAATTCCTTGCATTCAGTTCGGTACAAATATGCTTGGGAAAAGTATTAATCCGTCTCTTCCCTCCAGTAATGAGTTAAATAACAGGACAGATTGGGTTCTATAGACTTGGCTGGCAACCAGTCTAACGCAGAAGGTAATAGCAACCCACTGCGGGATAATCTTCTGCCCAGTCAGTCATGTCTCTTTCGAGACATGATCGCCCAAAGCGTGTATCACGTATGATACAACTGACTGATTGACCCTTCCCGGGCTTTTGTTTTCTTTATTTTTATTTTTTTGGTACTTTTTTAAATTATTGTTTTGTCTTTGAATATGTCTTATATTTTATAATCATATCAGTTTAACGTCTTTTTGTTTGCAATTTATAATATTTTGAATAGCTAGACAGTTCTATTTCTATTTATTTTCTAGTCAACCAGATTATTTTTGGCAAATCTTTGTGTTTTTCCCCACGTGCATTTTAATTGTAATTTTTTTCAGTCTTTATCGTTTCTGTTTGCGCTATTTTTAAATGTGTATTTTTTTTAAAGTCTAGTACAGTAGCGAGCATAAAGATCAGAACGATGTTAAGAAAAAAGCTCAGTATGAAATAAGTTCTTATTTTAAAGTTTCACAGTTTCAAAGAACATTTTATCAAGGAGAAAAAGGATATAAAAGTATATTATACAATCCTATTAGTCTTATAAGTTTATCAAAAAATTTTATTGAGCTTTATATTTTGGAATTATATACTTTACGCTTATTTTCTTATTTTTCCTTGATAAAGCTTTCTATGAACCTTTAAAATAAAAAGTTAATTCACATTTAAAGTTTTTCTTAACATCGTTCTGATCTTTATGCCCGCTACTGTATAACTGCGTGTCTTTTTATTTTTTGTTAGGATCTTTTCGTTATTGGTAAACACGGTTGAGAACAGCAAAGTTGACCGAGGAACAACCGTCTTGATGAAAGTCTCCACCATATAACCAACATAACGGAGTATTTGTCTATATTTCTGAGATGAAGGAAGTATTTACATTATTCGGACTATTGTCCCCCTCTTTATTGCCATTTGTAGACGTTTCAGCTGTTGTACGCTCCAGCCTTCTTCAGGTGCTAGGAATTTCAAACTGAACCGTTTATTACAATCACTGTGGTATATTATTCTCATTCTTTGCGTAGTAGTAATATCTCGATTAGAAGTCATGAGTTATCGCCCTCTAACCCTGCAAAGACACATGGCCCAGTGGATATAAACGTTGGTTAGTTCCCGTGATTTGACTCTTAGAGTTGCGAGTTCAATACCAGGCTACGGCAGTGGTGAACAAGTAACTTACAAGGTTAGAGGGAGATAACTCATGACTACTAAAAGGGGCTCTACGCAAGGAAGGAAGATAATATACCCCAGTGATTGTAATAAAGGGTTCGGTTCAAAGTTTCTAACACCTGATGAAGGCCAGTGCGTACAACAGCCGAAACGTTGTACAAATGGTAACAAAAATGAGAACAATAGTCCGAATAATATAAGTACTAGAATTTTTGAGGATATCTAAATGTTACTCATATTTCATCAAAGCAAATAAGCTTTTGGTAGATGTCCAAGAAATTTGAGAAAAGAATTGATGTGCAACTTAATGGTGGACGAAACAAATCAAGAAGATTTCTCGCAACCCAAAAGAAGCGGTGAACAAGGTTTTGGCTACTCTGGGAGTTAAACCCAGAAGAGTGATTGAAGGGAAGGTGTATTTTACGAAGGACTTACGGTTACAAACGTCTTCTGTCGGTGAAGAAGCTTGCAGTCGCGACCTCATAACAAGATTCCACTATAAGGACCGAATATGAAGGCAGACGACGGAACAGCGTGGCAGTATGCGAAGGTTCCTCCTTAATTATCAGGGGAGTGTTTGGTTGTATATCTAATCAATTCTCTATGCTTACTCTGATGATCTGAGCAGTGGGGTGGAGTTTCGAAATAATTTTCGATACATTTAAAAGCCTTCAACTCCCTCCCCAACAAATAAGTATCGGGCCAGAAAATGCCGGTTAGTGTGTCCGGCCGTGAACCAATTTTCTTACCTCAACAAATGTCCCTAATGCTAAGGGAATATTATCAGTTGTATTGACAAGGCTTCCAGCAAATATGGGGATTGTCGCGAGAGGCTATTGATGCCTTTTTAAGATTTCCCCTTTTCATATTTTAAGGAAAGATGAGAATAAAAAATTGATTCATTTTTGTTCACAAAGAACTGCTACCTATGTTAATCCCTTTTTTTATAGAGCACTATAACAAACGGGACATTGACGGTCTGTCCTCTGATGGCTTAATCAAGAGTGAGATAGACACTGGCTCAAATAGACAGTACATCGGTGTCCCGACTCCATATATATATATATATATATATATATATATATATATATATATATATATATAGCGCACATCCCCAACGCTAATCAAAATGATAATGTCTCTCTAGTTCCCTAGTACAATACGGCGGTGCCTGAGGCTGGAGACTCATAGGTCGCGTTTTGAACGCCATCTTCAGCACCTCGGTGTGAATGTATTTTTTCTTGTACTATGTTTTAAATGATTGTTTTTCAACTCGGGACGTGAATATATACTGTCTAGTTGGTGTGTGTTCTGTTCACTATTTTTTGATGGACGCTCAAGAAGTGTTTTCTGACTAGTGAGCAACTCTTTGGATAGAGTGTGTGCTCTTGTGCTCGCAAATCCGTCGGGCAGATTTTGTGTGCTGAATGATACCATAAAGAATAAGTCTCTCTTCTCATTGCCCCAATGACCATACGAAATGATCTGTTTTGTTTCGGTAGATTAGGACATTTTGATGAGATCTCTTTGGGTAAATTTAGTTTGTATGCTAAGTGTCATGCGAGTCGTGATTTTGATGTAGCAACAGAAGGAATAATATGGAGATGAGTTGGGCGGAGAAACTTTTGGTAAGTTAGATATATTATTGTTTGCATGTTGCTAGAAAAGCTATTTTTCATTGAGTCCAGTTCTATTTGTAGTAATGTAAAATGGTCGTTTACTAGAGTTAAACATTATGTGTTTGTATGCTAACTAGGTTTCATGCGGATCTTGATTTGGATGACGCAGCAGAAGAAATTCTATGGAAACGAGTTCGATGGAGAATTTTGCTTAAGTTTATTTGCGATATCATCGTTTGTATGTTGCAGGAAAAAATATATTTCCATGAGATCAGTGACAGTTAAGAGTGACAACTGTCTTCTGCCATCGATGTCAGTAAAGATTTTGGAGCCAAGCTTAAGATTTACAAATTAACCCATAGCTTGGAGCTTAAAAATGGATTCATGCATTTCTCAAGAACATTGGTGCGTAAATGAATATATATAAAAAAATGAAACAACAGTACTTGCATTACCTTCACGCGCAAATACCCTTGGGAAAGGTATTAATCCGTCTATTCTCCCAGTTATGGGTTAAATAATAGGACAAACTGTTTTCTATAGCCTTGGTCTGCAACCAGTCTACCGCAGAAAGCAATGGCAACCTACTGCGGAATAATCTTCTGCCCAGTCAGTCATGACTCTTTCAAGACATGATCGACCAAGCATGTATCACGTATGGCACTTAAGTGACTGACTTGAAACTCGTCTACCCAGTTAAAATTTGAACCACGGTTAATTGCCTCAACGGTATTTCCAAACTCACAGCATCTGCTATTGTCAAGTGGTCGGTACATCTAGGTAATGAGTAGGGAAAACAACATTAGTTTAACTTCCCTATTCTGTCCGGTGTTTCAACATGTCTACTCTGCAAGCAATTCAGTTTTCTAAAGTTAGTCTTTGCCCTTGTGTCAGGCATATTATATTCAAATTTAAAAACGAGAAGAAAAAGAGAATGTCTTCAAGGAATTAAACATACAATTACCTTTAAATTATTACTTAGCATTCTTGCCACCTTGATCAATGCAAATTCCTCACGGCAAACAAATCGAATTTCTGTATCTAACCTCGCCTTTGGGATAACATTGGTAAGACGCTTCCGGAGAAATAGATATTCTATCAAGAGCATGAAAGCTTTTCTCGCATGCTAGATTCAGAGAGCAACAAACCTTTGCCATAAACGCTCTCTCTGCTAATCAGCCGCGTATTTCGGATGACACGCAAAGCAGCTCAATTAAACTCATGAGAGATCTTTGACCATCGATTTCTGACTGTGCGCACTCCTATCGTTTATAACATATTACTCTCTCTGCATGCTTGTTTTTTTTTAAATGTTCATGGCTTTTTTGTATTACATATTTGAATAATACGCTAGTTAAAAAAAAGACATGACGAAGAGGCAAAAAATCAAACACTTATAACTACGTTTTTTTGATGCCTTTAAAGCAGTCGGTAGATAAATTATTTCAATAAACCAATCAAATACGTATGTATCTACAAAACAGCAATATATGCCAAGACCTTACTGTTCACATATAGTTATGTTTGTGTTAGCACCAGTGGTCGAGCGCACGTGTGCGTGTCTCTGCCTACATCAATTGGTGTACAAGCGTGTATCTATGTCTGCGTTTGTATGAGAGGCGTCACGACAAATTTTCCTTCCATTTACAGAAAAATACACCAATATACGCAGCCCTGCATATATATAATATTTTTAAAACAAATCAGTTTGTCTGACGATCGTAAAAGCGTTAAACACAGCGTCACAAACCCATACCTATCTAATTGAATATGTTAGCTCTATCACCCATATTGAGCGCTTTCAAATAAGTACCGCGCATATATGATATATAAATAATATAATAAGTTGCATATACATATATATAGTCATCCACAGACAGATCTGTTTAGCCGTATCACAGCTCATCAGTACGGTTAGACTCCGATTGCTTTTTTACCCAGGATTGAAACCCGACTGAAATGGCGTCAGTCGCCGACTCTACCCCTGGGCTATGGGCAGTCGGCGGAAGTAGGCAGATTTTTTAGCGCATATCATTATATGCGCCCAATAGCTAGCATGTTCTAATTCATTTCACTGAATGAGCGATGCTATATATATATATATATATATATATATATATATATATATATATATATATAAAACAGAAATAGGGCTGTTCCAACAAGAGAAATTGGTAAAGAATAAAAAGTACGACAAACCTTGAACATTTTGTTTAAAGGGTGCATTTATTGTTGTTGTTATTATTATTATTCACATTACTTGTTTTTTGTAAGATACATTAAGTGTCCATAATGGCATTTGTGACCATTATGGATACTTAATTTATCACGCATGTGCGTTGTGGTGCATTGGGTATCTACTCGGAACGACAAATCGCGGAGCCGAGTTCAAATTTCAGTAGAATTTGTTGCATTCACTGACGCAAAAATAACTTCTAGTAAAGGTATTAATCCGTCACTTCCCTCCAGTTATGGGTTAGATAACAGGACAGATTGGGTTCTATAGCCTTAGTCGGTAACCAGTCCACCGCAGAAAGCAATGGCAACCTACTGCGGTATAATCTTCTGTCCAGCCAGTCATATCTCTTTCGAGACATGATCGCCCAAGCGTGTATCACATATGACACTTAACTGACTGTTCACCTCTTGGGATCTGAAGGACTAAGTCATCTACTAGTCACAAAGTGGAGGATCGGTTTTATATTGTTATCAAGTAATTAACTAATCCCCCACTAATTACTACTTAATAACATAATACATCTCTTCTACCTCTAGCTATGAGTCAAATAACAGGACAGATTGGGTTCTACAGCCTTGGCCGGCAACCAGTCTACCGTAGAAATCAATGGCAACCTGCTGCTGGATAATCTTTGACTCTTTCGAGACATGATCGCCTGAGCGGGTATCACGTTTGGCACTAACCGAGTTGAACCGTCAAGCGTGGACCAAAGCAAAGATTGACGTTTCACATGGTATTTTAGCGATGGTATGAAAGCATCGATTCCGGCTTTCATTCAAGAAGAAACCTCGATATCTACAATTTTCAGCTAGAAGTTTGAATATTCACCCCAAGGGGTTGCGTGAAAAAAATCAGAAAAAGTATCTCAATTAGTGCGTTGGTAATAAATGTGAATCGGGAGTTCTTGCCTAATAGACGAGCTGAAATAAATATTTATAACAAGAGTAGAAATTTGCAAAGCGTGACAAGAGTCCGGAGAGGTAAGGAATCGATCAAATAAAAAAGCGTGTCAGAATTACTAAGAAATCATGTAGTTTGCTGATTGATTTTGAAACTGAAAAATACAAAGTTTGAATGCCTATATGGTCAGTGGTATTAGCACGATAAAGTTACTTGTCCCGAAAAACATTAAAGTCACCCAACACAAAGATATTTCAGCTGGATTAAGATTGAGACAGAGATGGAATTTCTATGATTTCTCATATTCTCTCTAACATGCTACAATTTTGAAAAGAAAAGAAAACTAATAGTGAGA
This sequence comes from Ascarosepion bandense, assembly GCA_037127315.1. Classification (NCBI taxonomy): domain Eukaryota; kingdom Metazoa; phylum Mollusca; class Cephalopoda; order Sepiida; family Sepiidae; genus Ascarosepion; species Ascarosepion bandense. The sequence goes on along the minus strand of JBBBDQ010000945.1, from coordinate 2,105,211 downwards.
TAGTTGATTTATTAAGCGCCGCTATGTGTGGCACAAGACCTAAGGTATGGGATACCAAGTAAGGATCCAACTCACTAGTTGTAATAGGTTCTAGCGTGACAAGCTTGCTAAGTATTACACCACGTCGAGGTGCCCAAGTGCCGGCTAGATGTGGCACAGGGCCGAAGTTATGGGGTACTCAGTGAGGATCGAATTCACTACTCAGTTGTAATAAGTTCTAGCTAGACAAGCTTACTAACCATTACACCACGCCGAGGTACCCAACTAATAGTGAAATAATTTTATATCACTCCTTTGGGAAAATACTTAGGCTTCGCTAGAACTCGCGCTTATCAAGCTATCTTCGGACAGAAACTGACAAAGTCGGGATTCTGTCTACGCTGATAATAATAGACACCCCAATCTAACGTATGCCGAGACTTGGAACTTTTCACCGAATGAACACACTTGGAATTCCCACACTAAATATTACTTTATATCATATATTTCCTCAGGGTGGAGGACATGTTTAAATACAAAGAGTGAGTGAGTGATGGAATTTTTTTTAGTAAAGATATGTTTCCCTCAGATTGCAACTGTCGGTTCTTGGTCTATGAATATAGACTCTGTTGTTTTCTACAACATAGAAGATTGGTCGTTTAATGTAAGTACAAATGTCGGTCCCTTAGGTTTAATATACTGGTGGAAACTTTGTATTATCACGTAGTAACGCAGAGCAACTTGCCAAGTCGCTGACTCTTATTTTTCTCAATATTTATTTTGTATAAATATACAAAATTGTGGCATATAGCCGAAAAGGGGATGGGTAGAGGTTGGTTCTCGCTTAACTATCCTATACCTAGCTAAACACTATCACAGCCCATTCACTCGTTACAATTTGCTCAATCACCACAAGAACCCATCCATCAATTCCCAATCCTTCATACACCACAATACCACATATTTACAAGGGGAACCTAAAAACGGGGGAAAGCCAATGACAATAAAACTGTATTTATATACAATCTTAAATATAATTTAAAACATTTAATGAAAGATTATTTTTCTCTCTGTCTACTCTCTACACTGTTACTTATATTAGGAGGGAGATTCCACCATCCCTAGACAGGTGAGTTCACCATAACAGACTCATTTAAGAAGAATAGACAGCATAGTGCTCGATCTCGCGTATGCTTGACTGGATAAATTTTTACCCGCTCATGTTCGCCACATTAAATCTGATCTTGTGACACATCCCATCTTAGAGTTAATACTAAAGAAAACCGGGACAACACGGGCTTGACACTCTCTATGTATTCGGGCAGAGAGCAACACGATCCAGGCTATTATCAACGAGCAGAAACTCGGTTGGGAATAATATATCATGCCCAACCCGTCGTATGAAGGAGATGGGAAAGTTTTCGTCAAGTGTACGCGCTCAAAAACCCTACGTAAAAATTTAAACTTGTGTCACATCTTGCTTCAGTGTGGAGGATTTGAGGAAAAACCCAAAGTTCCGAGAGTACTCTCCTTGTCAACCTCTTGGTCTTCGGGCAGGGAACGACAGAGAGCTATTTCTCAGGGCAGAGACTCGGTTGAGAAAAATAAACATGTCCAATTGCTCGTATATGAGAAATGATTTTTTTCCCGAGAAAAAAATCTTGGTCAGTTTCGATAAAACACGAACTTGTCAAGCTCTATGTCTTGCGAGTAGACAGCAATTCAGACTGGGCTATGTCTACAGGAAGAGACTTGGCTGAGATAAATAAACAACGGTCAGATTTCACATATGCTGCGTAATTTTTGGCTGAGTGTATATTCGCTCAGAAATAACCAATCTACCTGGAGAACTCGCACTTGTCGAGATCTCTGTCTCCGGGTTATGACTACGGGCTGAGACTTAGCGACCAAAAAGTTCAAGAACTCGATCCCATGAATGTGGGGACTGAGGAATTAATGTCTGATTTTACGCGCTTGGAATCTTGACTTAAGATGACTGACATTCTACCCCATTCCGCTTCCGTGTGAACGACACAGGTAAATACCCAGATTTCTTAGAGAACTCGCGCATATGAAGCTCTTTGTATTCGGGTAGAGAGCAATTCTATTGGCGTTATTTTTTACGGGAGGAGTAGCCTGTTAAAACTATGCAAGGGCACAATCACGTTTCTGCAGAGCATAGAAAAACTTTGGATGAGTGAACGAAAACTAATCGTTAACATAAAATAGTTGGAGCCGATTTCTAGAAATACCTAGCATTTCGTGAGAGCTAGCCTTGTCAGTCTTGTCAATCTTGTTGTGACTTCGAGCAGAGATCGACTCAGTTGGTGTTTTGTCTAATGGCAAAGAATCTGTTGAGAAAAATAAACCGATCTCGCGTATGTTGGTGTTTGGGAATTTTCTAGAGAAAATAAAGTCGAGATGATTTGGTTAAATTCCCAGAGTTCTGCGTAAACTCAGATTGTTATGCTAACTGTTGTCAAGCAGAGTGCAACTCAGACAGTACTTTGTCTATGGGTAGAGAAACGGCGGAGAAAAATAAATATACCCGATTCGGTGTATGCGGGAACTACATAGTTTTTGACAGGGTATACGCGCTCGGAAATCTCACGTTTAAAACTGAGCTATTGTCGCATCCTGCCTCAGTAGGAAGGACTTGGGGAAATACTCAGAATTACGCGAGAACTAGCACTTGTAAAGCTCTCTTTCTTCATGCAGGGAGCCTCTCAGACTGGGCTATTTCACTTGATAAAAAATAGTAAGCACTATTCTGCAGGTCAAGTCTACGGCTATATCGTGTTAAATACACCGGTTCCCGTCCAATCACCGAAGTTAAGCAACATCAAGCCTGGTCAGTACTTAAATGAGTGACCATTTGGGAATACCAGGTTCTGTAAAATTAAAGAACAAGAGTGGTCCACCTGCCCTGTAAAAAACAGTTTGTTACAGAAACAGCAACAAAAACTTGCTGCCCTATGCACCATCTGGGTGTGATGGATAGATGATGATGATAATGATTCTGCAGGTCCGGGAGCAGGGAATGTTTGTACCCACTCAGAAATTCTATTTTAAAAAACGAACACATATCTCATGTCGAATCAGTGTGGAGGACTTGGGTAAATAAGTTCAGGGAGAACTTGCACTTATCAAACTCTTTGTCTTCGGGTAGAGAGTGACTTTATCAGGTCTATGTCTACTGGCAAAGTCTTGGCTTAGGCTATTAAACAAGCTTGACTCTGCGCATTGCGGAGACTGGGTAATGTTTGGCTTAGTACCAGTCAGTCAGTTAATTACCATGCGTGATACACGCCTTGGTGATCATTACTCGAAAAAGACATGACTGACTGGGCAGATTATACCGCAGTAGGTTGCCACTATATTCTGTGGTAGACTGACTGCCATCCAAAGCTATAGAACACTTTCTTGTTATTTAAACCATAACTGAAGGGAAGAGACAGAATAATACCTTTCCAAAGTGTATTTGCGCGTAATTGAATGCAAGGAATACGACTGGAATTTGAACTCGGCTCCCCGATTTCTCGTTGCATCATAACGCACAACTTAGTGTACACAGTGTAAAACACCAAATTCAAACTTGACCTGGTGTCGCATATAAATTCCCATCAGTGGGGATGACCTATGTAATTAACCAGAGTTCCTCGAGAACTCGCGTTGTGAAGCTCACTAAGAGCTGGTGAAATTTTGGCAGACAGCACGCTATCGGTATACCCACATAAATTAACAAATACTATGTCACATCCTGCCTAGTTGGTGAGGACTTAGTTATATACACGGGGTTCTACTTGTGTCACATCGCGTCTCAGTGATGGTTCTTTGAGTTAATATCCAGAGTTCTGAGAGCGCTCGGAATTGTCACTCTCTGATATCAGGCATATTCCTACGCAGAATGTCTAGATTTTTTTGATAGATTAATTATAGTAGGTTTGTTAGAGCATCGTAGCGTATTTTATAGCAGCCCTGTTTTTTCAAAGGAAGGCAGGTTCGAATACTCCCCGAGATCATATATTACCCTTTAATAAGAATTCTCAAACAGACAGGCCGGTAGGCGAAAATTAAATAAATCTACTGTTTAATAAATAAATGAAGCTTCTGCTCGACGATGACGTTGAACATTTTATCTCTGTATAGATTTTTCCGTTCTTTTTTATTAGTAGGCTGAGCCATGGTCATGATAGGAAACTTAATTCAAAATGCGGAGTCTGTTTATTTTTATCATGTCTCAGTATGAACATGAGCTATCTACAAGACAGTTGTCTGAATAATAGACACGGCTATACATTAAATAAAATTGACGAAAAAAGGAAAAAAAGGAGAAAAGAAATGGAAAATGAATGTCTTGCCTGTCACGGTTTGTGTATGTAATTACTTCAGCTGATGTCCATTCGAAACCAGAGACTCGCATCTTTTTGTCATAATGTTTCGACTGACGAGTTTTTTTCTTCTCTTACAGGCAAATTCATTGTTAAGCAATAAATCATGACGATGACATTCACTTAACGGCAACTCGTGGCCCGCAAGTGAAAGAATAATTTCTTTGGTTGGGAACATTTCTTTGGCTGAGAATATTTCTTTGGTTACTCGTATGATTAGTTTTTAAGGTCAAAATGACATTTTATACAATCAAACAAGTAAACCTATTCAATTAACTTACTGGTAAATTGCCATCATTGCTTCAACCATTTGTTGAACTACTGTCTTCATCTTTGATCGTTGCATAATATCGATTTAGCTGATCGAAAATTTTCTGGAATCTTTTTTTGCATCATGTCACATTCAGAAAACATTAAATGTATATTTTATTTTGTGTTTTTCAATTATGTCACCTGAATTAAGACAATAATTCCGCTAAGACGCAAAGGGCTTAGTATGAAATAATATGAGAAATATAACCCATTATGGAGGAAAGGCTAAAAGGAGAGGAATTAAGAAGACAAAATTTAACAAGTGATATTTCATACTTTTATGAAGATCTAAAATTTACAGGGAAAAAGGGGGCAGTATAACTACATGAACAAAATATCTAAGAGAAGAAACTGTTAGCTAATAAAATACTGTTATATATATAGTCATCCACAGAGAGATCTGTCTCGAAGTATCACAACTCATCAGTACGGTTAGACTCCGATTGCTTTTAACCCAGGATTGAAACCTGACCGAATGGGCGTCAGTCGGCGATTCTACCTGTGAGCTATGGGCGCTCAGTAGAAAGCGGCAGACTTTTTAGCGTGTATCTTATCATTATACACGCCCAATAGCTGAGAGTGTTATAATTCATTGCTGAATGATCGATACGTAGTTACTAGAGTAGCTAGTGTTTTTCAAAGTCTACCATTCTTGCAGAGTGCTCAATCAGGGTGTGAGAGCGTAAATAGTCATCGGCAGACATATCTGTTTTGCTGTATAACCGCTCATCAGTACGGTTAATTGTTTAATACTTAGTTTCTTGTCCTAATAGGGTTAGACCAGTACACATTTGTAATAAAAAGTGTTCGATACAATTATATTATATTATATTTTAAACGTGTTTTTCGCTACACGGATTTCTACCACGTGTGGTGTCTTCAGGCGAATTTTAATAACTGATTTTATCTTTGACCGAAAGACTAAAAAGCAATAGTTGTTTCCAGTTAAAGCAAAACCGTAGACTGGAAGAAAAATGAATGGATGTAAGTCAAATTTTGATTTCCTGGTATCGATCTCAAATAAGTTTTTTTTCGTCGTAAACTGAATTTTGAAGGATAAATAAGTCCTCTGAGTAAATGGTATCATTTTGAGACTAAGAACTACCTACTTAAAGCCAAACCCGAAGCAAAAACTAAAATTATAGGGCTGAAAAAAATAGACATACAGGCAGATAAACAGACACACACACACAGAGACATCTTATATATATCATTGATTTTTTGCATTGCTGTAAGAACTGCAACCTTGAAACTTCTGAATTTCGTTTCTTATGTCTTTGTGTATGAGTGTATCAAATTTGATTAAAATCGGACCACTCCTTCTATAACCCAATTTTTTCGATTATCGATTTTCGAGATTTATCTGGGGTACCTCGACACAAAACCTAGCTAAGAACACTCGCAGACGCTTATGGTACAACAAGGAAGAGAGTACTGGATTGCTACGTGCTGTCCGTTCATCAATATGGCAGTGAATGCTGGACAATATCATCAGATATGAAGGGAAAATTGAAACAGCTGAAATGTAGTTTTACAGAAAGATGCTGCGAATATCATATTCGAGCATGTGAGCAATAATAAAAATGATGGAAACAAAAAGGAAATTGATACTGAGCATCAGGAAGAGACAACTTAAGTTCCTGGGAAATGCAATGAGGAAGGAGGGCTTGGAGAACCTGATACTAACAGGCCAGATAGAGGTAAAAAAGAGACAGGGGAAGGCAGCGGATAACATATTTGAAGGAGCTAATCAGGTGGATGACGGAACGAGAGTTGCATGGTGTAATACAACCATGGATGAAAACATCATAATTCGTTTGAATTCAAACAATGCGCGTTCATAAATTCTCTGCCACGTGAACGTTCAAATAAAACAACGTTACAAGAGCGTTCTTAAAAAAGAAAAACGGTAAAAGGTAAAATCAGTTATTAAAGGCTGAAGACAACATTCGTGGTAGAAACCTGTATAGCGAACTAACTCTTTTAAAAATGGAATATATATATATATATATATATATATATATATATATATATCATTCTACCGAACACCTGTAGCTCAGAGGTGGAATCGCCGACTGACGCAATTCGGTCGGGTTTCAATCCTGGGTAAAAAATCGAATGTCTAACCGTACTGATGAGCTGTGATACAGCGAAACAGATCTGTCTGCAGATGCCTATATATATATATATATATATATATATATATATATAGGTAGAGAATCTTTGAGATGATACCCGTTCTTACGCGTGCTCTTTGATTATATGTTATGGTTGTGTATGTGTGTGTATATATGTTTATGTATGTATGTGTGTGTGTATTCGCCTAAATGATGTAACGGTGAACCTTTTCTTTAATTTTCACATTTAAGGAGCGATTTTTATTTTTATTTCTGTTTTGGGGCATTTTTTCTTTTTTTTTGGTTGGGTCTTTATTTGTGAATTTTATTCGTGTAAAATTTTCTGTAAAATAAAGACGGAAGCTGATGATGGTTCGCCTGAAATAGGCCTATGCATCTGCTTAACCATGGAATAACGTGACTGTCTTCATTTTTACATATATTTGAATTATATGTATTTATATACATATATATTTAAAGCTCTCCTAGGGTGTTATTCTACCACTTTAAGTACAGGATACTCCTTTGGATTCTTCCATATATATATATATATATATATATATATATATATATATATGAAGAAGTAAATCAAAATACATATATTTAAAAAATAGTCCTTCAGAGGACAAAACAATTTGGTAAAATAAAATGGGAAAAAATAGGAATCTTTTTTTACGAAAGCGTTTTTGTCCTCTGAAGAACTTGTTTTTATAAATATATGTATTTCGAAAAACTTGATTATAAGTACTTATTAAAATTAAAATATTTACATTTACCTTAATACAAGCACACACATATACACACATATGCATGCACACGTATATATATATATATATATATATATATATATATATATATATATAGATATATATATATATATATATATATACAAATGAATGTATTATATAATTATTCGTTTAAACTGGCACAATACGTAAAGAAGTGATATTTGTAAACCACTGAAATTGATATGACACAAATTCTCTTTGTTGAAAAGCTGAACGCCAAAATTTCTCTGGTACTGAGTAAGTTCTATTAAAACCTTCATCAAAAACCCTGGAAATATTTCTATATATATATATATAAATATTTTAAAATTTCTTAACAATGAACATTCACTTTTCTTAAACCAATCTTTATAAGTCGATAAATTTTGCAGAACAAATGATGTCTGGATAGTATATATATATATATATATATATATATATATATATATATAAATAAATAAATAAAGTATATATATATATATAAATAAAAGTATATATATATATATATATATATATATATATAAAAGTTTATATATATATATAAGTATATATGTAATATAACAATCTGGCCCCACCCGAGGAAGTGATGCAAGCGATGGTGTTTCCCGTCGGTGAAGGGGTCGGCGAACGACAAGACAGGTGTTTGAGAAATACATCCTGTCGGGGCCGGAGCGGATGTCGTTTGACCTTATTTCCGACAGCGGCGGAAATGACTACGGAGGCAAACAGAACAGGTGTCTCTGGGAATTACGTGGGCGTTGCGTGGGCGAGGCAAAACCGGAAGGAAAGTCCCGGTTCTAGAAGACTATATAAAGACTTCGACACACAGATTCGCTAGCAGAGAACGGCCAGTGGAAGCAGACAAACACCACGGCAAGACTACACTCCCGTCAACCCATTCTATGTGCCTCTCACCCTTCCGTTCTCTATTCCACACGGTCCGTCGTTATTAATAAAAATATAACCTTATATTTTTATATATGCCTGTTTGTTGTTTTGTCGTCGTACGGCGATATATAACATATGCAAATTGGTGCCTAGTGACTTGCTGTTTTGAGACAACAACAACAACAAAACAGATAGATACGAGCTTGGTTACCACGGCGACAATTGAAATTCGACGGAATTAAAAACAACTAGATAGAGGAAGAAAAAGAAAAAAGAAGACGAAAATAGAAAGCAGCCGGACGACCATAGACATCAACGAAAGGTAGGTGACTTTTGATTCGATCTTGTGTGTGTTCTGCTCTTGTTCATAAGTCTAATTAAAAAAAAAAAATGGAACAGCATACTTTTGCCGATTTTGTTCAAGGTCTGACCCTAGAATTGAGAAATGTGGCTTGTTCGGTGTCGAACACTTTAAGGGGAGAATCTTTTTTAAAAAATATACAGCCATTAGCATGCAAAGAAGATGGTGGTTGTAGTGCTTGGTTGGAGGATATGGAGAGGTATTTTAGAGTTGTGCGCGTGGCAGAAGAAGACAAGTGTCAGGCAGCTCTTCTCACAACAAGGGGAGCTGTTGGACACTATGTATATAGACTAATTTCTAGTAACCCATAACTCACATGGAAGGAGTTAAAAACTTCTTTAAAGGAATATTACGGATTGGTTTTAGACCCCGACGCACGGTTAGTCGAATTAGTGAACATTAAGCAGGGTAGAACAGAGGGGGTGCAGGACTACATGCAGAGAGTAGTACGCCTAGCGTAGAGCGCATATGTTGGGGTTGACGGGAGGAATGAAGTTGTGGCAAAACAAGTTCTAGGATTTTTTATAAAAGGTCTAAGGGATCGGGAAATAAAGATGGCAGTTATGAAGGATGAGCCACAAACACTAGAGGCTGCCTATCAGAAAGCGTTATCTGAGTTGAGATGGAAAATTCGACTCGACGCAAACTCTGAATACGAAGAGGAGCCTATGGAAAGTTGTCACTCTCGGAGACGGGTACCGATAGAAGCCGTAAGCCCCGCTAAATCTAATAATAATAATGATAATAATAGGAATAAGAACAATAGAAAAGTTGGGACTCGTGAGCGGGAGAGGAACGGGAGCGTTGTTAGGTGTTGGAATTGTGGGAAAGAAGGCCACATAGCGAAATTTTGTAGACACGCCCCGGGAAACGGCAGAGGTCCGTTCGTGCGACGCCCAACGAACGGAACAAGACGGTACCAACGCACATAGTTGGTAATATGGGCGCGCCAAATTCCATCTTTATTAGAATAGAACGTAGACCTTATAGGGCATTGGTAGATACGGGAGCAGAGGTATCGGTTATAAGCTGTAGGGTATTTAAAAAATTGGGACTGGGACTTGAACTGCAAAAGAGGGACATTAAACTTCGAACTGCGAATGGATCCCCGTTATACGTTGAAGGCCTTTGTCGTCTACAGGTCCAGATAGGAAGTAAGTCCATACCCCTTGATTTTTTAGTCGTGAAAAATCTCAATAGAAACGTTATACTTGGCCGAGATTGGCTGATGCAGAACGGGGTGAGAATGTATTTCGATTTGGGGGCATTGAAGATTGGTGAAAAATACGTGGCATTGGAGGAGGATGTTCATATTTCCTCTATTGTTAGGTTAGCTCAAAAAGTAACATTAAGACCTCAACACCTGCATGCTTGTCTGGGATTAACCAGGCTGAGAAATAGACGTGGCAAAGAATATGAAATCGAACAGCTGAGTAGTGGATATGTTAGCAACTTATGTGGTATATCAGTAGCCAACGCAGTTGTAAAAATGCCAAAGTCTCGTAAGTTTCAGTTGCTGATAATGAATAACACTAACCAGACAATCACTTGGAGACGGGGGTGTCCGCTGGCTAAATTGGAAAGGGCAGGTAATATTACTGAAATTACTATGCCCGATAAACAAAATAATAAAAGTCCTGATGTAGATTTGGAACAGGTACATGTACCGGAGGAATTCAAGCCTGAAATTAACAAATTGCTAAAAAGAAATAGGGACATGTTCGTTAGTGACGACAAGAACCTGGGCAGAACCGATACTGTGGAGATGCGTATCGATACTGGAACGCATGAGCCCATAAGAAAACGCCCATATCGCACACCCCTCAAACAAAGAAAGACAATGGATTCAGCAATCGACGAAATGATGCAGGCAGGTGTAATTGAGAGATCCAATAGCCCGTGGGGTTTTCCAGTAGTTTTAGTAGAGAAGAAAGACGGTGGTAAGATATTTTGTGTAGACTTTAGAGCACTTAATAAGATTACAAAGAAATATGCTCGACCTCTTCCTGTCATCGATGATATACTGGCATCACTTGGTTCGGCAAGGTACTTTTCGAAGCTTGATTTAAAATCAGGGTACTGGAAAGTTAAGCTTCATGATGATGACAAAGAAAAAAGTGCATTCACCTGCCACAAGGGTCTGTTTCATTTTAATGTTATGCCATTTGGACTTGCAAACGCACCCGGCATCTTCCAGGAATTAATGTCAGTTGTTTTACAGGGACAGGAAGATTTTGCTCTAGGATATTTAGATGATATTCTGATATTTTCAAATACGGTGGAAGATCATTTAAGACATATAGACACAGTCTTGAGTAGTCTACGTAAGCACAACCTTAAACTGAAGCCAGCTAAGTGTGAGTTCTTTAAGAAAGAGACCCAATACCTGGGGTTCAAGATAAGTGAAGAGGGAATACAACCAGACCTCAATAAAGTCAAGGCTATAAAGTCAGTTTCTACTCCAACCACTGTTAGGCAAGTAAGAGCTTTTATTGGGATGACCTCATACTATCGCCGCTTTATTAGAAATTTCTCTGATATAGCCGAACCGCTGGTCAATTTGACAAGGGAATATGCACGATTCCAATGGGACGATGCTTGCCAAACCGCTTTCGATACACTAAAAACGAAGCTCGCGGAGATGATAACACTAGCCCATCCCAACCCAAATAAGGCGTATAGGTTATATACTGACGCATCCGATCAATCGATTGGTGCATGCCTATCCCAGGTGGTGTACGATAAGGAAAATAGGAAGAATGTAGAAAAACCAATTTATTTATTGTCCCATAAATTAAGTGACACACAAACGAGGTGGTCAACTATAGAGAAAGAGGCTTATGCCATACACTATGCTCTTCAAAAACTGAATCACTACCTGCATGGCGCAACATTCACAATATACACTGATCATAGGCCCCTGGAGCACTTACTTAACTCGCCCATACAAAATAAGAAGATACAGACTTGGGCTCTGAGCATGTCTGGCTACAATTGCAGCATACAGTATCTTAAGGGTAAGGATAATGTTTGCGCGGATCTCTTATCACGCGCTGTTGATGTGAACGAAGACCATATTGCTTCTCCATTAGATATAGATGATAAAAATTACTTGGTTGGTGTTATAAACTCCAACCTAATGGAGCCGGAAGAATTAGCAGCCCACAAAAATGTCGGAAATTCATCAGAGGCACCCGAACGGCCCACATTGAAAGGAATAGACATAATCAAAGAGCAAGAATCAGACAAAAACATCTTAGACCTGAAGATTAGATTACGAAATGGTAGGGCTACCAAAGCAGAACAGAAGAGATATATAGTAATGGATGAGGTGGTGTACTATTTGTCTCAACCTGATGATGAACCCCTCATCAGGCTGTATGTACCATCTCACCTTAGAAAAATGGTGCTAGTTCAATACCATGATGACAGTGGCCATATGGGGGTGGATAAGACATTCCACTCAATAAAACAAAAGTATTTCTGGCCTTGTTTACTTAGAGAAATAAATGATTTCGTAGGTAAATGAATCCCGTGTCAGACAAGAAACCTAAAGAGGCAGCAACCCCACATACAGGAATGTGACTTCCCTCCTTTTCCTTTCGCAAAGGTTGCTTTAGAATCCAGTGATTCGGATGACGAATCCGGAGCGGAACAGACCGACTTTCCAGTGCACAAAAATCGACACCAACGTGTGGAATCAGACGATGAGTCTGATGTTCCATCAATGGAGCGTCGCATCATGACGCGACGTAAAATGGCGAATAAAAACGTGTCGACTATTGATAATGATGATAGAATCGGTGGTATAAATAATGTTTCATCCACGTTCGAGGATGATTGCCCAAAGTGTGAAACGACTGAATCTACTCATGTAGATCAGGGTTTTTCTAGAGAATCACCTAGCAGCGAAGATGTCCAAATGAGGCAAACGTCTGTTGGGGCAAAAAGCACGGATAGACCTGCAGATTCCACAGTTGATCGGAACAAAAAGAAAGAACAACTGAAAAGTCTTGTAGACTTATTGGCTGATATGCTATAGGATTGGGAAAGAAAGCAGTGGGAGGATTAACGATAGTTTAAGTGAAATAGTTAGGTCACCTTCCTTATAGCAAAACATGCGGAAGATACAAACTAAGGAATTACGAGTCACGGGTCCATTTTTTTAGACTAAATTAAGATAGATGAAACCTCTAATCCTCCACAAGTAAATTGCATGCGGATTAACGTTGGAATCAGGGTAATTTTCTTCGTTTTCTATTGAACATTTCTCGGTCAGACTATGAATGATATGTACTGCAGATAATGGCAGTTTTTCTGTGTTCAAACATAGTATGTTTGAAATTAAATTAAATTAAATGAAGTTACATGTGTAACAATAAACTCGAGCGGAAACACGCATGGTGTCGGTCAAAGGTCATTTACTCGATGTCAGTTCAGAAACTGGGGCGCGGTTACCGCCTATGATCATATGGTCGTGCATCGAGGCGTCTACGCGTATGGACAGAGTCGAGAAAGGAAACGAACATTGAAAGTTACAGAAACTTAAAAAAAAAAAAAAAAAAAAAAGAACAATGAAACATCGAGCTGGGAGAACATTATCCTCTGTATAAGTCCCAAGTAATTCTATCATCACTTTTGTGGCAGTCTCACTCATTTTGGCTTCCAACACTGCATCATGAAGCATACGCAAGAGATTCTGTGTTTTTTGTACAGGAAAATTCCACAAAGGACACGAACATTGTTGGGTTGCCGATGTAGGCTCCCCTATATATTTTTTTGTTGTTGTTTTGTTTGTTTCGGCGTGGACATGTTTTGTACAATTGTCGGGCTTGTGTGGCATGGGGGGGTGTGAGGGTGTTGCGCTTAAAATGTTCTTAGGTGAACATTTTGGAAAATGGGAGGGCGAGGAGTGTAATATAACAATCTGGCCCCACCCGAGGAAGTGATGCAAGCGATGGTGTTTCCCGTCGGTGAAAGGGTCGGCGAACGACAAGACAGGTGTTTGAGAAATACATCCTGTCGGGGCCGGAGCGGATGTCGTTTGACCTTATTTCCGACAGCGGCGGAAATGACTACGGAGGCAAACAGAACAGGTGTCTCTGGGAATTACGTGGGCGTTGCGTGGGCGAGGCAAAACCGGAAGGAAAGTCCCGGTTCTAGAAGACTATATAAAGACCTCGACACACGGATTCGCCAGCAGAGAACGGCCAGTGGAAGCAGAGAAACACCACGGCAAGAATACACTCCCGTCAACCCATTCTATGTGCCTCTCACCATTCCGTTCTCTATTCCACACGGTCCGTCGTTATTAATAAAAATATAACCTTATATTTTTATTTATGCCTGTTTGTTGTTTTGTCGTCGTACGGCGATATATAACATATATATATATATAAAAGTATATATATGTATATATATTAAAGTATATATATATATATATATATATATATATATAAAAGTTTATATATATATATATATATATATAACTTTATATATATATATATATATATATATATATATATATATGTACTTTTATTTGTTTACACTTCAGTAGATAGATAGACAAATAGTTTCGGGTGAATATTTAAATCGGTTAATCGTCCTGATCATTTGTCAAGTGTTTCTCTCATATCATGTGATGTCTCTCTCCAAAACAACAAAGAAGTAATCTCATATTTGATATAAATATTTTTCTTTCATTTGGAAAAAAAAAACACTTATTGCCATAGGTTCCACAATCTCGAATAAAAATCGACCAAAAGTTACGTCCTCTTCTCTTTCAATCAGTAAAAACAACTATTGTCCAATGCAAAATACAAATAACTTTGTGGGTGTGAATAGTTGCACGGATTTGCTAAATCTTTAAAACCAACCATTGCCGAAAATCATGTACCGCATTTGCCAGCGTCAATGACGCATTTTTTGGAATCAATTTCACATTTGCTGTGCGAAGGTTAGGTTTTTTTTAGACCTATGCTAACCCCAGAGAAATGTTACCAAAGTTGTATGCTATCCAGATGTTTTTGACGTATTACAGTAAAATAAAACGCCGGTACTATGGTAATGGAAGTCTTGATTCCAAGACAAATGATCACTGCACATGGAACAATACACAACTGCGATAGGAGTAACATTCTTTTATATTTCTGTAGTTTGTTTATCTTCAGCTCCAATTCCGCTTAGTTAACTACACATCACAATCATAAGTCCCATTAATTGTTAATGTTTTGGGGTCGATATGGAACTAAGCATTTCATAACTTTCCCTCACATCTGAATTAAAGGACAGAGAAATAATTACTCATTTGAAGCTTTGTCTTGGGTTAGCAAACGCTGGAACCTATCCCTCATTTGGTGAAACCCTAGTTAAACAATGAATTCTCACATTTACTCCTAGCATGACACCATTGATTGCATAAAAAAATCTTCTGACATGGCCGTTGACTTCAGCGTATCCCAAATCCTTGTCTACCACTTTGATGGTTTATAATTTTGATTGTTTTTAGTTCTGGTACAGGTTTAACCAACCACCTAGCTAGAAAAACCTGGTGGGGAACCTGTTTAGTTTCGCGAATGATCAAGATATTTAGTGTTGAGTACTGTGTTACATGTATTTATAGCAGTTATATATATATATATATATATATATATATATATATATATATATATATATATATATAATACCTTCCTAGTCTACTCCTCTAAGAAATCCAAAGGATAAAGTCTAGTCAGAAGATCATAAAACTTACATCCTACCTTCTAATGTTAAAACTCTCTACAAAATTCCCAGACATTCATTAGTCAACTATATTCAATACCCACACCACATTCTTCAAAATTCAAATGGACAATTTACAAGATTTATTTCCTTATCACTAACCCCCACCAAAATCCCACACACAACTCACCAAATATAAGAAAAGAGGCTTTCCATTCCTGTCCACACTAACTGATGAGACATCGTAGTTTCAATGTCGAAACAAAATGTAGAGTTTGTAGTGGATATATAAAAAAATTGTACATGTTCTAAAATATAATTTATAATAAATATTCACAGCTCTATATTATATATCGAGCACTGTTTTAAATGAATGTTTTGGACGTTGTAAAGAAATTTTCTTCGTTCCTTATTCACTGGGATATATATATATATATATATATATATATATATATATATATATAATGTAGAATACTTGTTAAATTAGTCAAGTAAATTCCGATAAAGAGGAACTCAAAGAATTCAATGTTAAATTTATTTATTTAATTTAACAGAGTAATATGTTTTTTAAAATATTTTGATTTTTAAAATATAAAATATTTATAAAATGGATATAAAAGAAAGCAGATGGGTTGCAATAAACGCTGGTGCGGATCTAAGACGGTAATTTTAATTTCTCCTTCTACTGTTCGTTCTCTTTCCATTTCTTTTCTTTTTCTTTGACTTTTTTTCCATTTATTAATTGTCTATATTTTTCTTCTTCTTTCTCTCTTTGGTTTTTTTTTAATGAGCGCGTAATTGTTTTTTTGGAGATTACCGTTACAAAATCTTTATTTTCGATATGGACACGTGAGCGTCTGTGTGTAATTATTTTCTGGAATATTTTGAAGATTAACTGTTGTATCATTTGGGTCTGGCGGGCAGCAAGGTCAGCCGCGAAATACGTATTTGTTTTCTTTTTAATAATCGTGTCGACCCAAGCAAGACATTTTACTGCTACTGTTGTGCAGGGAGTTACATAGTAGGAATGTTATCAGAGGTGAGAGGATGCATTGGGTGTCAGAAAAGTAGAAGAAGAAAGAGAATACTGATGAGAGTGGGGTGGACGAAGAAAAAATCATGAGATAGAGGATGTAAACCCACGAAATTTTAGAATATCTAACAAATTTTATATATATATATATCTTTAAAAAGAACAGACGTCATAATATTTGAACCCGAGGAACCTTTCGGCCAACTCTTATCAAGGGTTCTCGTTGGCTTTAATTTTAAGGGAATTAACGAAAAGAACAAGGCAAAATAAATTAAATTACTTACAATGCTGGGAGATGATAGAACTCGTTTAAAAATAAATTTATTGAAAAATTAAACACATAAATGTAAGGGGCGTGTACACATATAATTCCACAAGAGTGTTTAAAAGTGAAAAAATGTTACACTCACAGACTCACCAGCATTTGTATATCTATCTATCTATCTATCTATCTATCTATCTATATATATATATATATATATATATATATATATATATATATATATATAAGTGAGCTACAACCTATCGCGGCGGTTTCACCCTACGGATCGTCTTTCCCTGACGATCCGTCGGGTGAAACCGCGGTAGGTTGTGGCTCACTTTTAGATTTTTCGTGTTCTTGCTCTACTTCCGTGCTTCCGTACTTTCATATCGAGCACTTTTTCTGGTGTTTAGGTTCCGTCTTGGGGTTTTTTCTTTCCTACGGATGCTAGACATATTTCTCGTCGGATTTTGACGGATTTAGATTTTGTTTGTTGGCATTTTTTCGAATATTTATGTTTATTTTGATTAGTGTAAACTTACGGATTCTAGTTTATTGTATTATATATATATATATATATATATATATATATATATATATATATATATATATATTGATTATTTAATACTTAGTTTCTTGGTCCTATTAGGGTTAGACCAGTACACATTTGTATTAAATAATGTTCTATACAATTATATTGTAGAACTTTTGAATATTTTTCTTTTATAAACGACTTATTTCGCTACCTTGGTTTCCCCCATGAGTGGTTTCTTCAGCAGATTTTAAATAACATTAAAAAATTCTTAAAGATCGCCTGAAGAAACCATGGTGGAAACCAAGGTAACGAGATAACTCGTTTATAAAAGAAACGGCCGTCCAGTGCTTTCTGCATTCTGTTGAGGTCGAATAAAAAGCTCGATGATTTACTTAATAATTGTTAAAATTCTCCTACTAATTGAATTTTATATATATATATATATATATATATATATATTATCCTACGACTATGGAACGTCTCAGATTTTCATGCGTTACGCAGTCATCAAGTGCATATTTCAAACTGATAATTTATTAGATATGAATTCAAGTTCACTCGATGTTGATGAGAATTCAATTTTATAAAGTTAAGTTACTGCTTTTTAATAACAAGATCAAAAATTACTGTATTTTAATGTTACATGCAAAAAAATATTTTGCAATTAAGATAAAAATATTAAAAATAATTAAATGCAGATAGAAGAAATGAAAGGGGCGTAAATCATGTAATGTAAAACATTAAGTATTAAAATCTTACATGTATATAGTTAAAAAATTTAAAGTTTTATATACAATAAAATAAAAATGAAAATAAAAACGAATGAAAATTGGAAACTTAGATTTAAATATAAAAAATTAAACAATATAGGGGCAGAAATAAAAAGTGTTTAATTCATAAT
The DNA here is from genome assembly GCA_037127315.1 of Ascarosepion bandense. Lineage (NCBI taxonomy): Eukaryota > Metazoa > Mollusca > Cephalopoda > Sepiida > Sepiidae > Ascarosepion > Ascarosepion bandense. The sequence goes on along the minus strand of JBBBDQ010000945.1, from coordinate 2,086,945 downwards.
AGTTAAAAGTAACATTTTCGAGGAAAAGAAAGAAAGATAGAAATAGGAAAAGGAAGCGGCAAACTATAGAGGAATTTTTATCAATAAGGCCTAAAAATTTAAGTAAGTAATTTTATGACAGCATCTGGTAATTAAATTCCTTTTTTTATTAAGCAAATTGGGATTATTTATATGATTTAAAATGACAAGTATTTTATAAAATATTTAGCGAAACTAAACAGGTTCCACACCAGGCTTTTCTACCTAGGTGGTTGGTTAAACCTGTACCAGAAATAAAACAAGACCACCGATCAAAATGATAAACCTTCAAAGTGGTAGACTTGGATTCGGGGTACACTGAAGTCAACGGCCATGTCAGATGATTTTTTTGATGCAATCAATGGTGTCATGCTCGGAATAAATGCGAGAATTCATTGTTTAACTAGGGTTTCACCAAATGAGGGATAGGCTCCATCGGGTTTGCTAGTCTAAGACAAAGCTTCAAATGAGTAATTATTTCTCTGACCTTCAATTCAGATATGAAGGGAAGTTATTAAATGCTTAGTTGCATATCGACCCAAAAAACATTAACAATTAATGGAACTTATGATTATGATGTGGAGTTAACCAAGCAGAATTGTGACTCTTTTTTAGATAAAAAAAAACAAACTATGGAATTATAAAAGAATGTTACTCCTATCGCAGTTGTGTTAAAATGACAAGTTTTTGTTTTTTTTTTAAATGTATAGATTATATTTAATTATCTATTTTGCCATTATAAGGTTTGGATTTAGCTACCTTATTCCATGGAATAATTATGTTGTTGTTGTTTCTAATTTACAATAATGTATAAATAAAGTAATAATTTTGATGTATTTACTGTTGTTTAAAGTAAAAGGCTTGTGTTCTGTCAGGCTATCTTGCTTCATGTCAGGCACTTAACTGACTGACTGATCGTCGACAGGTGGTATGGAAAGCATCAACCTAACAAGGTGGTATTATCTTCGATACACACTCAGTCAGTTAAGTGCCATACGTGAAACACGCTTGGGCGATCATGTCTCGAAAGAGACATGACTGACTGGGCAGAAGATTATCCCGCAGTAGGTTGCCATTGCTTTCTGCGGTAGACTGGTTGCCGACCAAGGCTATAGAACCCAATCTGTCCTGCTATTTAACCCATAACTGGAAGGAAGTGACGGATTAATACCTTTCCCAAGGGTATTTGCGAATAAGTGAATACAATGGATTCAACTGGAATTCGAACTCTGCTCCCCGGTTTCTCGTTCCGAGCCGATATCCACTGTACCACAACGCACATCCTCTCGATACACACTACCAGCTATAATTATTAGGCGACCCAAGTGTAATGTACGTAATTGATTTATGACAAGAAAGAGTCATTACTGGGCATTAACACTGATACACTGCATATTAGTCATAGTCATAGTCATAGTCATAATCATATTAGTCATAGTCATAGTCATAGTCATATTAGTCATAGTCATAGTCATATTAGTCATAGCTCATTTTGATGACGAATATGGCGGCATCTCATTTCTTTAATATAATATATGATATAACTTGGCATTTTTAAGGGTATACAGAACAAATATGGTGTTTACTATTTTCCCACATGAAAAATTCTTCCTGTTTATAATTATTACGACTCTGGTTATAATAATATATATTTTGTTGAATTATATATTTTAATTACTATTGTAGTGTCATTTATTTAAGGGTAATTTATTTGACTGTCAGTGATGTTGTGAAAATTATTGGTGGCTAGCGTTTGTTTCATGCTTTTACATTCGCTTAGAAATATTCTTTGGGAAGATGATTTTTTTTATCTCTTTATGAAGTTTGTTGTCAAAGTTATTTTATATCTTTTCAAACATTGGCTATGGAAGATAAAAAGAAACAAATGTAAATTTAGACACTTTATTAATAATTTCAATCACGACCTACAGCAAAGATATAACAAAAAGTTGAATAGGCATATGGATGAAATTTGTTTGGTTTACACTCACCCAAAAGGACACACAGGCAAGCATATGCGTGCGTGTAAATGGTTTGAAAATTGCGTCAGTCATAAAAGAGATTATCACTTCTCAATATTGAATTGTCTTTACTCTTATATTTACATACACTATATAACTCATTTTGACCATTGTTACCTATGAATATGATATGGAGTAAAACTATATGTTAACATATATATATATATATATATATATATATATATATATAAATTAGAGAAAATTTTCAAAATACAAAGGTGTCGGATGTACATTTCGACATAGGATCTCTAATAGAGACTCTGCATCACGTCAGCTACATTGTTTTTCAAAATGGCGAAGGCCCTGAGTTAGTGTGGAGGGGTTTTTGGTTAACAACGGTCACAAAGTGGAAAAGGACAGAGCTGGTAGTTGCGGAGTTACAGGGTGTTGAAATGGTATATTTAGGAAGGGGAGGAATAGGAGTTCATATTTTATAAAGATAGAGAACTTTTTTTTTCTTTTCAAGTGCCATACGTGATACACGCTTGGGCGATCATGTCTCGAAAGAGACATGACTGACTGGGCAGAAGATAATCCCGCAGTAGGTTGCCATTGCTTTCTGCGGTAGACTGGTTGCCGACCAAGGCTATAGAACCCAGTCTGTCCTGCTATTTAACCCATAACTGGAAGGAAGAGACGGATTAATACCTTTCCCAAGGGTATTTGCGCGTAAATGAATACAATGGATTCAACTGAAATTCGAACTCGGCTCCCCGGTTTCTCGTTCCGAGTCGATATCTACTGTACCACAACAAATGAGTTAAATTGCTTTTTAAAGTTAAGATTTTGGGCTGTTTGAATAGGTGTATTTAGGCGAGAAGTGATGGGTTTCAATATAAGATTTTAAAATTTTTTAAAAGTTTATTTGATTAAACCTTTTAGGTAGAAGCGAGTTAAATGCCAATTACAGGAAGTTATCAGTTTAAAAATTATTAGAGGAAGAATATTAGAGAAAAAAATATTATAGAAAAAAGATGTGTTAACCAAGGAAAAAGGGGTTTAGTAAAAGAATCCATATTTTCTAAAGATAGGCAATTAAAGGAGACTGGGATAGGAAGGTAGGGGGGTTAAAAAACGTTTTATGGTTAACGTTAGGGTAAAATTAAGATTAAAACTTAATTTGAATCCTTTTAATTTATATTCTAACATCTAGTCAACGGGGATTTAAATTCTAAATTTAAGTATTCGAATAATTTGCCTTGTGGCGGCATTTACTGATGAATTCCCTCCTAAGATTCAGTAGCCGGTGTTGGTGGGGGTATTTTAATATTGAAATTTTTTCCAGTAAATATAGACAGCACCTATTACGAAAATTCCTCGGAATACGGGCTGAACCTATCAGTTTCCAGCTAATTTCAGGATCCAGCCCTTCTTCTTTTATATATATATATATATATATATATATATATATATATATATATATATATATATATATATTTTCTAAACATATTCTCTTAAATATAAGAGACAATGAATGTCCATTATGTTTAATCATGAGCCGTTCTAAACTTCAGAGATGTTATTAAGGTTATAGTCATAGAACCGCATTGCAAATTTGAAAACTGCGTTTGTTATTTATTGTAACTATTGCCGTTGCCTTTTTTTTTTTTTAATCATCTCACCCCAAGCAAGGCATTCCACCGCCACTATTGCGCATGGGGCTACACAGGGGAAGGTAAAGAGAAGGAGTGGTTAGACATAGGGAATGTCAGGAGGAAGGTGACAGATGAGTAAGGATACCGAGGATGAGGGTTGGGCAGAGGGGAAGAGTGCTTGATAGAATGGGAGCAGGTTAGTGTGTTAGGAGGTCTCTATTGACCTTACATTTAAACTCCTGATGATTGTAGCCGTCGGGGAAGCAATCGTTTGGAAGAGAATTCCACAGTCGGGAAGTGCGAGGAAAGAAACTGTTGGAGTAGAAGTTACGGCTGCATTTTATCGGTTTCACTGTAAAAGGGTGGGATCTAGTTGCTAATCTAGTATCTCGTGCAAATTCGTATTTAGGGGGCACTAGTGATCTAAGTTCATCGGAGCAGAAGCCGTGAAAGTATTTATAGAAGAGACACAGGGAAGCCACGTCTCGCCGGTGGGAGAGAGACTGCAGGCGGTCTGCCAAGTCGGTATCTATCACATTACAGACCCTCCTCTGAACCTTATCGAGAAGCACGAGGAGAACAGCAGGGGAACCCGACCAGATATGGCAGCAGTATTCAATGCACAGGCGGATGGTAGATTTATATATGTGCAGGATAGATTCAGACGGAAAAAACTTCTGGGCCCTACACAGAGAACCGACTTTCATAGCAGCGGATTTAGCAATGGATTCGATATAGTCATTCCATTTGAGGTCCGCTGAAAGTGTGAGCCTAGCGGGGTTTTATGTCAACACAAAATAAAATGGTAGGTGATGGTGGATGTTACTGTATTACCGTCTTAATAACCTTTCTGAAGATGGCTCATGTGAGCCGAAAGCTTAGTACCAAAATAATAAAAATTAATAAATATTTATCCAAATGTTGGAGAAGTTTTGTCTTTATTTTCAACTGAAATTAAAGCCAAAATACGACGTTTAGAATGGCTCATAATTAAACATAATAAACATTCATTGTCTCTTATATGTAACAGTATATGCTTAGAAAATATATATATTCTTCGCTATCTCTCACTATATATTTCTCTTTATATATATATATATATATATATATATATATATATATATATATACTACCAGCCTAATTATAAGGCCACCCAAGTGTTTTTAAATAATTATGTATTACATACTATTTTAAATACTTATTCGCAAGAGAACAATTGTAAATGAAAATAGAATGTTTTTTTAGTTAATATTGCGCAATAACATGTGCATCAAAGAAATTTAAAAATATTTAATAATTACCTGTATTGCTGTTTCATCAATGAATGAATGAAGAAAATTTACGGTGATTCGAACGCGTTCATTTTTGGTTCCTTGCCGTATAGAATTTAGCAAGTTAATAATAACAAAAGAAACATTCTATTTTCATTTAGCATTATCCACTAGGCAATAAATACTACAAAATAGTACAAAATACATAATTTCTTTTAAAAACCTGGGGTGGCCTAATAATTATAGCCAGTAGTGTATATATATATATATATATATATATATATATATAGTCATTCGCAGACAGATCTGTTTCGCTGTATCACAGTTCATCAGTACAGTTAGACATCCGATTGCTTTTTACCTAGGACTGAAACCTGACCGTATTGGCGCTATGTGCGCTCTGTAAAGGGAGTCAGACTTTTAGCGTGTGATATACCATGTATTCACACGGCAGTAGTGAGAGTGTTCTAATTCATTACTGAATGAACGATGCGTAGATGTTAGAGTAGCTCTTCTTTTTTCAAAGGCTAACATTCTTCCACAGTGCTCAATTAGAGTTTGTGAGCGGAAATAGTCATCAGAGACACACACACACACACACACACACACACACACATATATATATATATATATGATATAATTAGTCATCCACATGATATAATTATATAGTTATATATCAATTTTACATTGCGACATGGAAATGTCTATGTTTCGAGATAGGTTCTCATCATCAGGCAATGTTGATGTGGTTGTGCAGATGATTTACATTTAAATGACAAATTTTTTTAGTTTGCTGTGAATGTATGTGGGTGTTTATTTTTTTTATATAAAAAAAACCTTGAGTCCTCTTCACTTGGAATTATATATATATATATATATATATATATATATATATATATATATATACACACACACACAACCTATTTTGTTAAATATGGCAGCTAAGGAAGATTTTGAAAATATTTTATGTAGTTTTTCCAGTTTTATATTTCGTTGCATTCACTGTCGCGCCCATGAATAGTATAAATTCAACTCTTATCTATCCAGCAATGAATTAAATAGCAGGACTCATTGAGTTCTATAGCTTTAGTTGGCAACCATTCAACAGTTGAAATAAATGGCAACCTACTGAAGGAAAATCTTGTCTGGTCAGACATGACGGTCCAAGCGTGTATCACGTATTCACTTAACTGATTGATTGAGGAGTGAGGAAGCACATTCTATAATTTTTATTACCCCAAGAGATGGCTTGCATATTAAACACCTGCCTACTACTGTCAACGCAACCTTATTGAACAGTGTGCATGTAGAGTTAAGTTTGAACTCAATAGCCGTAGCCTTGGAATGAATGTTCTTATTCAAGACAACATTAAAATAAAATACAACCTAAACAGTGAAAACATGAAAAAAGAAAAAAATAACAAAACAAAATAACCTTGAAAATGGCTACAAAAGTGTATGAAAACGTTTGGGACAATAAAAATTATGACAAATATTTGTAGATTCTTAATCGCACTAAACGGGTTAGCGTAAGCGTAATTATCGAGGCAGCAGATAATTTTCTAAACCTATACTGTTAAATATAACAGACACTGAATGTCAATTATATATAATCATGAGCCGTTCTAAACATCGTATTTTGGTTTTTTATTTGAAGACAAAAATTTTCCAACACTTGGATATTTTTTATTATGCTGGTTCTAAGTTTTCGGCTCACATAAGTCATCTTCAGTGAGGTTACAGGGACGTTAAGATAAAAGAATCCACCATCAAAGATGATTTTATCTTGTGTTAACATAAAACATTGCTAAGCACCGATAAAAGTCACCGAATAGCAGACGAAGTTCGTAAATTTTTACTGCGTCTGCTATTCTGAGATTATTGTCTTTGTTATCGTCTGTTATATTTAATAGCATATGTTTAGAATATATATATATATATATATATATATATATGTGTGTGTGTGTGTGTGTGTGTGTGTGTGTGTGTGTGTGTGTGTGTGTGGATACAAGAATATTTTGTACTGGAGGTTGCGGTAAATATTTTATACTAGATGTTGGTTGGTCACCGAATATTCCAATTAAAGTTATTACTATGAAACTTTCTCAATATACAAATCTATATGATTAATACTCGTTAAATAATTTGACTTCAATAAATAATAACAAAACTATACATCTCTTTTATTATTGTTAGTGTAGTTTGGCTGAAAATATCAAAGCACTCATCAAAAGTTACTGCATCTTGATATATGTTTAATATATGCGCGCATGTGTTTGTTTGTTTTAGATATTTAATGTGTTGGATTTCGGATGATAAACACTATTTGCATGTCTGGCAAACATCAGAAATGTATTTCCAATCGATTTTTACAATCCACTGATTCTAATCCCGAATTACACAAATTCAGCGCTTCATTCGTTAAAACACTCCGGGGATTGCAAAGCCTGTATGCGTGAGAGTGCAAGCATCAAACAATTTAATACAAGGAGTCTGCAGCGGCAAAATATATGATTAGAAGTGAGGGAAAACAAACAGTTTATTGTATTACACACATACACACACAGATATATATATATATATATATATATATATATATATATATATATATACTACATGAGTCGGTGTGGGTCAAGAAGCAGCTGAAAAAGAGATAAGATTGATCTGTCGATAGTGGTGACATGTGGAGGAAGAAAGTTGAACCATTAAAAGAGAGGAAAAAATAGGCTTATAAAATGGCGACTGGGTACAGGTGGTAGCTAACATCTTCTGGCCTGGGTCTGTTTGCATGAAACCTGACACTTGTGCAAAAGAATTGCCTGAACTGATGTCTGCTTGCCTACAAAGTCACCTTCAAGATGGGATCAATACATCATATGACCGATTGTACATGCGGGAAAATGTCGAACTATACGGTAGACAACGGGCGGATGGGGAAAGCGGTTCGGATTTAATGGATATGGTAGATGCAGTCATAGCATGTCTAGGAGAATGTAAGTAAATATGCGATTAAATGGATTAATATTCTAATTTATTTCTCTCCGAGGAAAAAGATGGTTATATTCCTGATACTGTGTAAGTTTGCGAAATGAAATAATTACGTATTAATCTATACGAATTAATTCTGTCAATATTAACGAAAGTAAAGTCTGTAGAGATACGATGGCATATTTGATCTCTTGTTAAAAGCTGAAGAATTTGATCACAGGTCAAGGAACGAGTTCCGTCAACTATGATGCTGTGCTGACGATGAATATTAAGAATATCATGGAAATGGTATATGCGAAACTTTAAATAATATAGGGTCTAGAAAGGAAATGCTACAATTAGTTACGCTAAACCTCATCGCTCTCAGTGGAACATCGACGACACCCACTACCGGCGAGATCTCGCCATCAAAGAGCCTTCGCTATCGACGAAGAGGTTGGCGGTACTTCAGTATTTTGCTTTTCTCAGGTGGTGGGAGAGGGCTGGCTCTACGCAAACCTATTTATCATCCGAACTTAAGACTATAGAACGAAATCCATGCTGCTATTTAACTGATTTCAAGTAGAAGAGATGGATTAATAAATTTTCAAAGTGTATTTCCGCTTCAACTGAGATTCGAACTCGGCTTTCCGATTTCTCATTCATGCACGTACATTCACGAGCAATAACTTGATTACAGACAAAAATTGGGATACATACTGAGGAGATAAGCGACTGGTAAAACTGTTTGGTTGATTATTTTGTTTTATTAGGATATCAAATCTGTTGTCCTTTATTTAATTCAGAAATGTTATATATATATATATATATATATATATATATATATATATATATATATTTCATGCGCCTATTCCTTTGGGAGATAGCGTCTTCGACAGACACCATATCGGTCGATTTCTGAACTCGGCCAAAAGCAACTGGATGTGTCTAGCCACACTGATGAGCTGCGAAACAGGCTTGTATGTCGATGACTAAGATATATATATATATATATATATATATAGTCATCCGTAGAGAGATCTGTTTCGCCGTATCACAGCTCATCAGTACGGTTAGACTTCGATTGCTTTTTTACCCAGGATTGGCAGCCCAAAACTAAATAACACATATCCTCTAAACCAAAGAGCAGCACCTTAAAAACCATAAATGAATTGACTAGACCATCCAAAAAACACACACCACTCATATCATCGACGCCACTACTACTTCATCCTGACAAGATAAATAGGAAACCTGTCCTGAACTAAACCACCACTCCCAACACCTAACTCTAAGACTTAAATAAGGCCAACAGAATCCAAATAAGCTTCCAACCCCACTTTCACCTAAAAAAAGCATATTCATCACAAATAAACCGTTTTTTTCACCAGATAATTTTCATTCCGACATATTTCAGCCGAAGAGAGGCAACCAAAAAACAAGGTTAGCTTCGAAACGCTACTTACGTATATCTGCCCTTACGATAACTGCGTGAAAATTCGCGGAATTTTATCAGAATAAAAAAAAAATAATTGAATGGTAATCATAAATATTTTTCGAACGTAAAGAAATGATATTGTGGTTGCGCTTACTTATTTTTAGTTAGTCTTAGGAAAAGTATAAGTTCATATGCATCCCAGCTATGAAATCATTGTTATTCTGAAGAAAACACTGAATTCAGTATTAATCCTGAAAAACTATTCTTATAATCCAAAATGTCTTTCTATTTTATACCATCAAATCAGTTACACACATGGGAAAGGTATTAATTCGTCTCTTTCCTTCAGTTATGGGTTAAAAAACAGATTGGGTTTATTGCATTGGCTGGAAACCAGTCTACCGCAGAAATCAATGGCAACCTAAAAGCGGGATAATCTTCTGCGCAGTCAGCCATGTCTCTTTCGAGACATGATCACCCAAATCGTGTATCACATATGGCACTTAACTGACTGATAGAATATAATAGTTGGAAACATGATTAAGGCTTCTACTGGGCATAAAGTGGGTGATTAATTTTATATTGTTATGAAGTAATAAACTGATCCCACACGAATTACTACTTAATAATATAATACATCTCTTCTCCCTTTAGCTATCAATCAAATAACAGGACAAATTGCGTTCTATAGCCTTGGTTGGCAACCAGTCTACCGCAGAAAGTAATGGCAACCAACTGCGGGATAGTCTTCTTCCCAGTCAGTTATGTCTCTTTCGAGACATGAACGCCCAAAGCGTGTATCACATATGGCACTCAACTGACTGAATGACCATAAAAACTTGCTTATCCGCAAAAAAAACAAAAACAAAACAAAACAAATGAGTCAATCAACCAAAGATGATACTTGTTTTTTCAACTTTATCTCATCGTAAAAGTTCCAATTTGGTTAGGTTTCAAGAAAAGAAAAAGACACCGTTATATCAGAGTTCAGAATATATGTTCATTTGATCCTTAACGATAGCGCTCACTTTTTAGATGTTTGAAACGGTCACGAAATGAAGATAAAGAACGCGAAGTAGAGTGCATGGGATTTGATCCCCATGATGGTGAGCCGTCTATTTATACTGAGATCATTTGAACATCTGCGTCATAATTCATGTTAATGTGGCGGTGTTCATTTTTTTCTCGGAAGTGTACTGTCGCCAATGACGCATAAACGTAGCTGTAAAATCGTTGGCATGTGGACAGAAGGCTAAAACATTTCCTTTCTAAATAGTTTTATATCCTGACATAAAACAATAAGACACCAATAAAAAGCCACAGGAAAAGTTATGGCTTGTTCATGTCGTGGATCAGATTAAAAGTCTAAGAATTCAATACTTACTCACGCGCGTATATCTATCTATCTATCTATCTATCTATCTATCTATCTATCTATCTATCTATCTATCTCATTTTATAATCTGTCTATCTCAAAATGTTCATATCTATCTATCTATCTATCTATCTATCTATCTATCTATCTATCTCATTTTATAATCTGTCTATCTCAAAATGTTCATATCTATCTATCTATCTATCTATCTATCTATCTATCTATCTATCTATCTATCTATCTATTTTATAATCTGTCTATCTCAAAATGTTCATATCTATCTATCTATCTATCTATCTATCTATCTATCTATCTATCTATCTATTTATCTATCTATCTATCTATCTCATTTTATAATCTGTCTATCTCAAAATGTTCATATCTATCTATCTATCTATCTATCTATCTATCTATCTATCTATCTATCTCATTTTATAATCTGTCTATCTTAAAATGTTCATATCTATCTATCTATCTATCTATCTATCTATCTATCTATCTATCTCATTTTATAATCTGTCTATATCAAGATGTTCATATCTATCTATCTATCTATCTATCTATCTATCTATCTATCTATCTATCTATCTCATTTTATAATCTGTCTATCTCAAAATGTTCATATCTATCTATCTATCTATCTATCTATCTATCTATCTATCTATCTATCTATCTATATATCTATCTATCTATCTATCTATCTCAGGCAGCTCGACGTGATGTAATAGTTAGCAAGCTGGTCTTGCTTGAATATGTTACAACGGAGTAGTGAGTTCAATCCTTACCTGGTACTCCATACTTTCTGCCTGGTGCCACATATAAGCGTCGCTTAGAAAATTGTCTTCCTCTCTCTCTTTCTCTCTCTCTCTCTCTCTCTCTCTCTCTCTCTCTCTCTCTTTATATATTAAAAAATCTGTCTCCTTTTACCGAACGCCTATAGCTCAGAGGTAGAATCGCCGACTGACGTCAGTTCAGTCAGATTTCAATCCTGGGTTAAAAAGCAATCGGAGTCTAACCGTACTGATGAGCTGTGATACAGCGAAACAGATCACTCTGTGGATGACTATATATATTGTGTATTTGGGCAGCAGTCTCTGTTTTATGCAGGTTTCATTAAAACTGGTAGACAAAATACTATGGTTAAGATTTTTTTAAATTTTTTATGTGATCTTATTTTTTCTTTTCGGAACATAAATTAGATATATATATATACTTTTAACGTCTTTTCATGATTGCACCTCAAACAACGTCATAAAGCCATTAGGTGATAGTGATGTTTATCGAACTCTCTGGGCCTGATAAGCGTTACTATGTAAAATATTAGAGTTGGTCAATGAAATAAGTCTAATAAATATTTAGTAACCCTTTTACAGACTATTCTGGCTATAGTTATGTACTGAGCACCTTTGTGACACAAATTATCAGGACCATAAATTCACATTAATATTTTTATTTCACGTACATTGAAAAGATTTAAACCAGATTAGAAGATGTTACTAGCTATCAAATGTTTCAATCTTTTTTCCGTTTCCATTATTATATCATAGAATGTTCAACTGATTTTTTTTTCTTAGTTTAAGTATATATATCTTTAAAATCTCCTCGTTGTTCAGATGTTATGGATATTACACTTCGTCTTTCCACGGAGACGTGATGTGATCCAATGTTGAGTTTATGCTGAGGAAGCCGAGTGCGTGCGCTTAGGTCAGGGCGCAAAATTGCCTACAATTGTCGCTTGTCTCAGTGTCCACCACCAATCAACCTCTCTAATGCATTGGTGTACTGCAACTTCAGGCATCTGTTCCACCGGATTGGAAACCACTCAGTATTTTAATTTTTCTCGTCTGTGTATATGTCCTCGAACAGAGGCACAACGGAGTCGAAGACCGTTATGGAGAAACACACCTATTCCTCAGATAATGAATTCTCCTTTCTATATTAATGTTATGGAGAAACACACCTATTCCTCAGATAATGAACTCTCCCTTCTATATTAATGTTATGGAGAAACAGACCTATTCCTCAGATAATGAACTCTCCCTTCTATATGAATGTTATGGAGAAACACACCTATTCCTCAGATAATGAACTCTCCCTTCTATATGAATGTTATGGAGAAACAGACCTATTCCTCAGATAATGAACTCTCCCTTCTATATTAATGTTATGGAGAAACACACCTATTCCTCAGATAATGAACTCTCCCTTCTATATTAATGTTATGGAGAAACAGACCTATTCCTCAGATAATGAACTCTCCCTTCTATATGAATGTTATAGAGAAACACACCTATTCCTCAGATAATGAACTCTCCCTTCTATATTAATGTTATGGAGAAACAGACCTATTCCTCAGATAATGAACTCTCCCTTCTATATGAATGTTATGGAGAAACACACCTATTCCTCAGATAATGAACTCTCCCTTCTATATTAATGTTATGGAGAAACAGACCTATTCCTCAGATAATGAACTCTCCCTTCTATATTAATGTTATGGAGAAACACACCTATTCCTCAGATAATGAACTCTCCCTACTATATTAATAAGAGTTAACAGGAAGTACTTGGGAAGTTCATGGGAGTCCTTTAGACTTCTTTTGGGGTTCAGTAGAACTACTAGGCAGTTGATATTAGTCGGCAGTGAGCTGAACACTAAGGAGTCAGCTTTCAGTGGAAGATTACCAAGTTCCAAACATTTCGAGTGCATTAAATCGATTAGCCAACGACATAGCACGATTATAACCTACAGTGCGAAAACTTCTCCACAACAAAGACAGAGACGAAACTGAAATATGACACTCCATTCACGGCGTTGTTCACATGTTATGTACCCTCAAATCTTTCTATAAAAAAGATGGCATAGTTGTTGTCGCAGGATTATTTTTATCTATGATGAGAATTTTCAGCGTTCCCAGAAGAACTGATATCATATAACAATTATATATTTTCTTTGCTTTTAAAGAATTTTTCTTGTTGCTTAATACTTTGGTTAGCTTTTGGAAGTGATCTATTTTCGTTTCCAACGCTCTTCCATGTTTCGGTGTAACATTGATGGTTTCTAATTTGTAAGAATTTTCCGAAATAATTTTCAACTCTCAACTTTTGTCCAGAAAAGCATATCACTAGCAAGTTGTTGCCTTCTTCGACTGCAGTTTTCCGTGTTCACGTCAGCTTTTAGAGTTATCAGGAATGAGCCAATAGAACTGGACTTTAGGTGGTTGTTGTTCCAAAGAGATTTTAAATGTAGGTCTCGAAATCTGATAGTAGGTTTGGTCAAGCTTAGATTGGAGAGTGTTAGTTAATCTCTGGGCAGTTTCACCATTAATTAAAACCGACACTACAGAATCTCTCTTTCAAGTTTTCCGCAACAGAATCTCTCTTTTTGGTATTAAGTTGATATTAAGTTGTTACAAAAATAATTCTATTCTTGAAGATTTAACTGTAGAAATGTTGAAAATAGTCAAATTACGAGCCTTAATATGTACCTCCTCCAACTATCGACGAGACCAGATATTTATCATTATTATAAAATTATTGGCTGTAATGGCTAGTAAATTTTAATGCTTCTAAAACGAAGCTACTCTCAATTAACCATCATCGACAATCTCACCTACCTCCCATTAGCATGGACCAGGCTTGCCTCCCAGAGAGTAAAACACTGCGCCTCCTTGGTCTCACACTTTCAGCAGGCCTCAAATGGAATGACTATATCGAATCCATTGCTAAATCCGCTGCTATGAAAGTTGGTTCTCTGTGTAGGGCTCGGAAGTTTTTTCCGTCTAAATCTATCCTGCACATTTATAAATCTACCATCCGCCCATGCATTGAATACTGCTGCCATATCTGGTCGGATGCCCCTGCTGTTCTCCTCGGGCGATAAGGTTCAGAGGAGGGTCTGTAATGTGATGGATACCGACTTGGCAGACCGCCTGCAGTCTCTCTCCCACCGGCGCGACGTGGCTTCCCTGTGTCTCTTCTATAAATACTTTCACGGCTTCTGCTCCGATGAACTTAGATCACTAGTGCCCCCTAAATACGAATTTGAACGAGATACTAGATTAGCAACTAGATCCCACCCTTTTACAGTGAAACCGATAAAATGCAGCCGTAACTTCTACTCCAACAGTTTCTTTCCTCGCACTTCCCGACTGTGGAATTCTCTTCCAAATGATTGCTTCCCCGACGGCTACAATCTCCAGGAGTTTAAATGTAAGGTCAATAGTCACCTCCTAACACACTAACCTGCTCCCATTCTATCAAACACTCTTCCCATCTGCCCAACCCTCATCCTCGCTATCCTTACTCATCTGTCACCTTCCTCCTGACATTCCCTATGTCTAACCACTCCTTCTCTTTACCTTCCCCTATGTAGTCCCATGCGCAATAGTGGCAGTGGAATGCCTTGCTTGGGGTGAGATGATTAAAAAAAAAAGAAAAAAAAGATCCACTATTCATCACAAGTGACTATTCGTTTAAAAAAGGGAACAGTGGCGTTACGCAGAAAGAGTATCGAGCACACTTCAAAAGGCCTACGTTTTGATTTTCATTGTAATCATGAGGAACCTACTTATCGAGCTTTTTCACCTTGCGCATACGTTGCAAATTGTATGAGACTTTTGCAGTGCTGACACCCATTGTCTGAGACATTTATCTGATAATTTAACGTAGGTTTTGCTCAACAACTGCATGAAGTTGTTCGTCAAGACTGCATAACGGTCCTCTACCTTCATCTTCAAGGCTTTCATCACCAGTACGAAATTCTGGAACCACATTTGTAATATATGATCACTTGCAGACCCATGTCCTCATGCTCTGTTGATATTAATAGAGGAAGAGGAGGCACTGAACCAAAGTCCTAACTCATGCAAGAAAAGTAAACGAATATCGTTGTCATGTTCATAATTAAAGTTTTCTATGCTTCAAAAATATTTCTGTCTTAATGTAATTTAAAAATCATTAAAGAGCGCACATTAACCAGTATATATACCGAAATTCATCTCATATATACCGTGAATACTATGTTAAAAGGCCATTTCATAAAGAAATCACCTGTGGTGGCCTTCATATTTGTAACAACCTAATAGATCAGATTTCCAGATTACATGAAATTTATTAAATGTGGTCGAGATTTTAGCTATGGAAATTCCCAAGTCTTTTTCAGTTCACTTTCTTTCGCTTTCCTTCATGCAAAACATTCTACAGATTGTATTGCTTCCTCTGAGACAGTTTTTATTGAACATTGATGCTTAATTCAATATTAGAGTCATTGGCATCGTTAGCAGCATTTTCTAGATGATGTAGGAGAACTGTTGTGAATCTTTGTCGCTAATTTGTTGTGGAGTTGTGGTGAAACTTCGTTGCAACGTTGTAGTGACCAGTTTGGTCCGGAAGTAAGACATGGAACAAGAATGTAGGTACAAAACAATGTATTAGTATAACAAGAAACAAGATATTCAAAGGAAACATTAATAAACTTAACCAGAAATAAGTCCGTGTTGACCATGTCCATCATAGTTTATAAACAGAATACATGGCAGTACGTAATCTGTTCAGTAAAACAACGTCAAAGTTAACACTCACGAGTCAAACACTCTACTGTATCGGACTAAATCGCGAATATTCTGGCAAATATGACCGCCTTTTATACACATCGGATTGAAATTTTGAGCCTTCTGATTGGTTAACCCTTCTATTTGATAACTATTATGGGATACATATTTTTTTTATTAAAATAAGCACACAAACACAATAGAACATTCTAGAGAAATTGGATCGAAACAGCAGTAGAATTTAGATTACATTTTTATATTTCTCAACCAATCAGCTAAAAACTTAGAATAAGAACATTCTAGAAAAATAGGCTTGAAAGTAAATTAACACAAAAATATTTAGGCCCCAAAACAAAAATGTAAAATAATAAATCTGATTGGTCAGTAAATGTTTTCACACCCTAACGTTAGGAAGATTAGTTGATCCCCTATTAATGTATATAATACACACAGAAAGAAAAAGCAGTCACCAAGCAGTCACCAAGCAGTAACCAAGCAGGCCATTAAGTCCGCATGACACCGTATACTTTGCCGGCCATGTCATTTCTTCCATGCCAAAAGTTCGTGACCTCGCTCCAAGGACCTTAAAAAGAATAAGCCGACAAACTTTCTTTGAGCAACGCGACACGCTGCCGCCAACTGAATGTAAGTAGGAAAGGCTTATTTATAGACTTTGCTAATGCAAACTCATACACGTTTTTGGACAAAAATTAACTTCTTGCCAAGTTTATATTTCTCAAAAAGGCATTTTTAGAATCATGTATTTTGTTGGTTTCTACATACCATTTTATTTGTCACAGAATAAATTGTTTGTTGTTGAATGTCCGTTGTAATTTATTCCTTCACTTTGCGCGATTGCAAAATTGAGTGTTGTATTTGTGGGGGAAATAATCAACATACAACCCAGCAAATACCAAATCCCCCACACTATAAAATAAGTAAGCTCATGGCTGGCTCACTAATATACAGGGGTACCAAAAACTCCAACTGTCCGAATGTATTATTACGCTGCTTATTGTTTGAATAGTGCCTGTCGTCAACTGCTGTTAACTGCTCTCTTTAACTGCTTTCTGTTAACTGCCTTAGATAGCTGCTCTCCGCAAGTCACGCAGGTAATTACATATAACAAGAGGAAGAGCCCATTCCTCGTAGGAGGGTACCATAACAAGTACCGTTTCATTGGTAATGGTGTCTGAAGTTATAGCTGAGTTCGGGTAAGAGAAGAAAAAAGCTTGTCAAAGCAGTTGCCATGAAAATACTTGTAGAAAAGACAAAGGGAAGCCACATGGTGAAAGCGTGACTGAAGGCGGGCAGATAGAGAAAGTGAAAAAGATTGTCTTCTCACTTTTATAATTCTCATAAAACAAACATTAATTTGCCAGCAACTCGTATACCATTTTTAACTTGAAGGGTTCATTAATAGCGTGATTCCGCTGTGACATGTCGCCAAGTTTATGTGATTCTGTCTGTTTTAATTCTGGAACTAATATTAGCAAAATTCGAATTATATTCGGATTTAATTTGCTGATATTTGTAAATTTAAGCGTAGAATGTTCAATATATTTGAAATACAAACGATAAAAAAAAAAACTCTTGCATTTAAAATTAGAAAGAA
This sequence comes from Ascarosepion bandense, assembly GCA_037127315.1. Classification (NCBI taxonomy): domain Eukaryota; kingdom Metazoa; phylum Mollusca; class Cephalopoda; order Sepiida; family Sepiidae; genus Ascarosepion; species Ascarosepion bandense. Next base: position 2,069,093 of record JBBBDQ010000945.1, on the reverse strand, counting down.
AATAAAACAGTCCAAATGAATATTAATTTGGGAAAATCAATCGGCAAGATTCTGTCCACGTTATAAATGAATAGTCATTATTTTTTCCCCCAGTTGAAATCTGATAAGAAAACGCTCATGACTATAACAGTTCAAATCTTTGCATCAATCTCTTATAATAAGGAACTTGATGTGTATTATATGTGTAATTGAGTTTAGAAAGGAATGGTGAAGATGAATATGTTATATCAAAACTTTGTTTGGCAAAACGTCAAATTGTGGATTACTTTAGTCATTTCATACTAATTAAGGAAAGAAAGCCACTAAGAAGTTCCTGATAATGAGAGAATAAAAAAATCACTGACAGTGAACAAGAAAAAAAAAAGAATTAAGAAGACAGAAGATAACAATTATCATTGCAAATTTGAATTGGAAGCAAAAAGAAGAAACAGAGTGCCACAAACCATAAGTGATTTAGAAGACATTATCAACATAGAACTTACAATTAAATCTGTCCATTTTTAAAATAAAATGGTGAATCAATGCCGGTAATCCTGTACCATGATTACATTCAGAGAGGGTAGTTACTAAAATGGAAAATGCGTCACAACATTAACCATGAAATGATATACAGAAATGGCACAGGGAAGCAACATGTTAGCGTTGGGAAAGTTACTGAAGCCGTGATATAAGATCAGGACTAGTAACATTTCAGATGTTTTTTTTATTTTATCAATTGTATCTAAATATATAACAGCAAAAACCAGATGTGGCAAAAAAAAAAAAAAATTAAGCTAGTTCGAATGGTAGATATAAATAAGTAGACTTGATTTTGACTAGAATAATTGCCACACAGCTCTCAGCGAAATATCTTTTCTAAAAGCATACTAGCAGTTGATTCAACATAATATTTCTACTTCGTGATACACGCTTTGAAAGAGACATGCCTTACTGGGCAGGAGTTTATCCCGCAGTATGTTGCCATTGCTTTCTGTGGTAGATTGGTTGCCAGCCAAGACTATAGAACCCAGTATGTCTTATTATTTGAAGATTATCCCGCAGTAGGTTGCCATTGATTTCTGCGGTAGATTGGTTGCCAGCCAAGACTATAGAACCCAATAGGTCTTATTATTTGGATACTATCCCGCAGTAGGTTGTCATTGCTTTCTGCGGTAGGCTGGTTGCCAGCCAAGGCTACAGAAACCAATCTGTCCTGTTATTTGAGTCATAGCTAAAGGGAGAAGAGATTATATTACATTATTATATTAAGTATAATTAGTGGGGGATCAGTTTATTACTTCATCACAATATAAAACCGATCCCCTATTTTATGTCCAGTAGAAGTTTTAATTACGTTTACAGCTATTACATTCAGTTAGTCAGTTAAGTGCCATACGTTAAACAAGCTTGTGCAATCTCTTCTCGACAGAGGCATGACTGACTGGGCAGAAGTTTATCCCGCAGTATGTTGCCATTGCTTTCTGCGGTAGACTGGTTGCCAGCCAAGGCTATAAAACTCAATCTGTCCTGTTATTTGACCCATAACTGGAGGGAAGAGACGGATTAATACCTTTCCCAAGGATATTTGTGCGTAAGTGAATGCAAGGAATTCAACTGGAATACGAAAACAGGTAGAATATAGGAAATATATAAAAAATGAATTTATACATTAACAAAAAGTGTAATCTAGCCATTTCAGACTAACATCTTCTACTGACCTGAATTATAACGATTATATTGATTCCGTTACTATGCTGCAACAAATTTCGTTTACTCAGTCATACTAGACAATTTGTCTCTCCAAAATCTATCTTGCACAGATATATATCTGCCATATATTACTGGTTCTGATTCAGCAATTCGATTTTGGTAATTTCCCCACTGCAATAACATAGATTTTTTGTGACTTTTCAAAGATATTTTTCTGGTGAATAATTGCCTTTAATAGCTGGACTTCCTTAATTAAAGCCTGGTAATAAATTCGGAGCTAGAGCTCATTTTTAAGGGAACCACCATACTCTTTTGATCAACCCTCTATTTTTGGGTGTAGAAGAACCCAAAGGTGGTTCCGCGAAAAATAGTCTCGTTTCGAGTGAACGGCCAAAACCTGCCTAAGCAGGGTTTACGGGATATTTTCGGCTGTGTTTAAGGGCTCAGAATCCCTTATTTTTATTGTTCTTGTGTCGCATTTGCCTTGGTGGGAAGTGCGAAAATACTGGTGTGCACTCATCTTTGCGTGAACCGCTACAATATCTTGATCAGCTCTCCACATCCAGCCGGAGAAGAACCCAGACGAGGCTCTATGAAGGGTAGAGCCTCGTCTGGGGTGAACAGACAATAGGGTCTACGGGATATTTTTGGCCGAGCTGGCGGGCTCTGATTTGCCATTTTAATTGACTTTGCCTCGGAGATTGGCTCTAATGCGGAGGTAGTATATATCAGTGTGGACGGATTCTTTCTTATAAGTTTGTCCAACACAAATTAATTATCACCTTGAAGTGTTGGAGTCCATCAATATTTTATCTCTTAAAACTTCATTATGTAAAGAGAAGGATCATGTATTTGACCTCCAAATCATTTTCATATACGTTGTTTTACATATTGTCAAATTTTTTCACTGATAATTATTTTTTACTAACTTCGATTTTACTCTCTTGCACAAGGTTCGAAATCGGTGAGCTAGCCTAATTTTCAATTTTATTTTTTATGACTATTATCATCATGATAATAAGGTAATAAAAATAACTTTTTTGTCTATGTATGGCAGTTATGAAATACACACACACACACACACACACACACACACACACACACACACACACACATATATATACATATATATATATATATATATGCTATTAAATATAAGAGCCAATGAATGTCTATTATGTTTAATATTAAATATATATATATATGCTATTAAATATAAGAGACAATGAATGTCTGTTATGTTTAATCATGAGCCGTTCGAAACGTCGTATTTTTGCTTTAATTTCAGTTGAAAATAAAGACAAAAATTCTCCAACATTTGGATAATTATTTATTGGTTTTCTTCTAACAACCAACAGTCAATAAAATCAACTTTAAAACAGGAAATAACACATTACATTGCATTTGACTGGATGGTTTTGTTGTCATTTCGCGCTATCCCGCGGTGTCACGTCATAAAACCTCATCGCAAACTTAAGAACTGCGTTTATTATTTTTGGTAACTATTGCTGTTGCCAAGCGGAGTTTTATGTCAACACAAAATAAACTCGTCGGTGATGGTGGATTTTATAATATTTCAGTTTAAACAACCTCTCTGAAGATGGCTCATGTGAGCCGAAAGCTTAGAAGAAAGTCAATAAATAATTATCGAAATGTTGGAGAATTTTTGTCTTTATTTTCAACTGAAATTAAAGCAAAAATACGACGTTTAGAACGGCTCATGATTAAACATAATAGACATTCATTGTCTTTTATATTTAATAGCATATGTTTAGAAAATTACTTGCTGCCTCGATATACTATATATATATATATATATATATATATATATATATATATGTATATGTATATAGCATAATGTTAATCCACGTATACTGTCTTAATATGTATAGGAAAAACTACTAAAAAGTTGTAAGTTAAAAATGTATTTTTTGACAGTATTTATTTATTTATTTAGTTGTATTGTTATATATATATATTTGATATTTCAGACCGGTCTCGGCCTTTCATTAGAAACAAAACGATTTTAAAATTTAAACTAGAAGTGTCCGTCGCGAGATGTATTTGTCACGTGATGTAGAAAGATGTAGATTTTGAATATTTTTAAACGTAAACCTAACTGTAATAATACTTTTAAATGTTGTTTTAAAGAAATTTTTTTAAGTGTATCTAAAAAATATTTAACTATTGAAATATTTATAAAGATTCAAAATACCTAAGTCCCTATTTAATCCTAGCCTCTCTCTCTCTCTCTCACTATATATATATATATATATATATATATATATATATATATATATATATCTGTCTGTGAGTTGCGGTGTTATTCTATCATGAATATAATAATACCCATAACAGTAAAATACAAATATCAGAACAATCCTTTCTTCTATAGCTCTCTCCTGTTAACATTTTCCAAATAGGGTAGAAAGGAAAAAGAATTGTCATTATGCGCTTTGAATTAATTAATTTACTTTATTTACATTGTCCGGGCTGACGTTCTTATCTTTGTTTTCATATTCATATTTAGGATGTTTCGGCCGTTGTAAGCACTGGTCTTTTTCAGGTTACTGGAATTTCTAACATTATCCTTTATTTTGATCACCTGGTTATAGCGTTTTCATTTTTTGAACCATAGAACTTCCGAATGTCCTAGTTAGCTCCACTTTAACTCAAATTTCTCTGTTATTTTTTCGCCGCTACAATACTCAGATATTGAACTCACAGCTCTTTGAATCAAGTCACTGGATCTAACCAACACTTTTATCTCCTGGGTCATGTTTCTCAAACTGGTATTATGTGTCTTCATTTAATTATTAAAATTTAGGTGGCTAGTAGCTGTTACTATTTACTATTTCTCTCCCGTAATCAGGAATATACTTATCCTTGTTTTAATTTAGAATGCATCTTCAAATTCACCCAGCGGAAGTAACATCGACTTTACTTCCGTTTTAAGACATTTCCATAGACGTGTACTATTCAGTTGTAAATTCTGTTAGCCTTTGTTAATTCTTGACGCAATCTAAAAATTAACAAATATTGATTAATAAAATATTGATTAATAAAATATTGATTAATAAAATAGACTCCTTTAAAAAAATATCGTTTATTTTTTATCCTTTTTCAGTTAACCTTCCCTTCCCACGCCGAACTTGATGGCGGTAAATTTTCCTGAAGAATGGGAATAAACTTACCAAACTCCGGGTATGCCAGGATTACACAGATTCAATCTCGCTTGAAACTAGTCGAATCATTGCAGAAAGTTGTTTTGCATTGTATTAAAATTATTTATATAAGAACATAGGCGTCGTCTTCATTTACCTGTCATGTTCCTTTATGTAGTAAGCGAATATAGCTCTCCATTTACATCTTGTAGAAAAAAGCAATATTTAAACTGTTTTTATTGCACTCTTCTCATGAACCTGTAATTCATTCATACAATCACGGTTTCTCACCATCTTCTCTTCAACATGATCTGTGAGTGTCAATTTCTCTAAGGCCTCTTTTCTCATTACGTGTTCCATAAACTGAAACTGTCACTTTCCTTTTTCATTTTTCTTAAACATTCTTGACCACATGTTCTGTCTGTATTATTCTGAGTTTTTACATAGAACGATATCTCTGATGCGTGAAGTCTTCTTTTCATCTGTTCGGCATAATTTAAAGCCATTAATATGAATCAGCCCATCTGCGCCGAATAGAAGTTTAGTTTTTTTACCTACGTTCATATTATTGACATTGCTTTCAAAATATGATTATATTCATAAGCTAGATTTTTTAAAATAATTTCACCTCTTTTCTTCTAATAATTTCAATTGTAAAAGCTGCTAATCTACTAGGCGCTTAAATGATGTAATTTCGCTAACAATCTAGTCAGTCAGTTAAGTACCATACGTGATACACGCTTGGGCGATCATGTCTCGAAAGAGACATGACTGACTGGGCAGAAGATTATCCCGCAGTAGTTTGCCATTGCTTTCTGCGGTAGACTGGTTGCCGACCAAGGCTATAGAACCCAATCTGTCCTGTTATTTAACCCATAACTGGAAGGAAGAGACGGACAGTGCTTAAATTCGTAAATTTGAGGGACGAAACAGAAAATTGCATTCGAACATTTAGCATAATTGAGTAATTTGTTTTTAATGCTCATCAACATTTTGCTAGTGAGTTAAAACCAGAAATATTTTAGATTATAAGTTTAGGCATAATAAGGATCTACTGATACAAATGTTATTAATTAACCAATGACTAAGAGGAGAAATGGGAATTCTATTTTGTTTGTCTTTCTATTCATTCTTGTCTTCTCTAAACTTTTACTCTTATGTAGCCAAGCCTGGTGAAAACCTAGATGGGCGACTCTGACGCGTAAATGAATATAACGACCTTGTTGGAATTGGAACACGGCTTTCTTATTTCCAATAAGAGCCGTTGTTTATATTTATAGAAAAGGCACAGTGACACCTACGTTACGGCCATTGGAAAGTTAGTGAATCCGAAAGGTCAGGTCATCTTCTCACAAAACGTTGAAGGAAGATGTCTCAAAGCACTAATTTTTCCATGAATTGTTTAAAAAATTTAAGAAACATTCAGCAGATATACAAAGATAGAAAGCGGCGTAAGACAAGGATGTGTCTTTGCAACAATTTGAACAACATAAGGTACGCAGATTATACAGTGTTAATAGCAGACACGGAAAGGAAACTAAAAAACCTCATACAGAAGGTAGCTGAAAAGAGTGACAAGAAAGGACTATAAATAAACTGCAAGAAAACCAAATGCATGGTCATCAGCAAAAAAGGGCAGCCCAAAATGCCAAATACAGGTGGGGGATACTACAATCAAGCAGGTACAAAAATTTAAGTTCCTGGGAAGTGGTATATAAGACGGAAAGTGCGACATAGAGATCCGAAGGCGAATTGTCATGGCGAAGACGCATTCCAGAAGTTGAGTAAAGTATTAAGAAACAGGAAAATTTCGCTAAAAAAGAAATAAGAAAGTACTGGATTGCTATGTGATGTCAGTTCTTCAATATGACAGTGAATACTGGACAATATCTTTGAAGATTAAAGGAAAACTTGAAGCAAATGAAACATGGTTTTACAGAAGGCGGCGGATATCATGAATCGAGCATGTGAGCAATGATGAGGTTTTAGAAAGGGTGGAAACGAAAAAAAAATTAATACTGAGCATCAGGGAGAGACAGCTAAAGTTCCTGAAACACGCAATGAGGAAAGAGGACTTAGAGAACCTGATACAAACAGGTCAGATAAAGGAAAAAAAGAAACAAGAGAAAGCAACGTGTTACTACTTGACTGGCCTCAGCAGTGAAAAGCGTGCTAAGAGCCATCAAGGATAGGGAGACGTGGAAGACCATGGTCGCCTACGTCCTGAAAAGACAAAGCACATAGAAGAAGAAGAAATATTTATTACAATAAATTAATGGGTGAAAATGAATATTTTGTTGAAAAATACATTAATTATGATATTTAATGATACGAAGGTCACCTCTGTTTAAGTTAGCATTTTAAAACAGAAATCGCATTTATTACAAGAGTAAAAATAAAACAAGCGCACTTCTTTTGTAAAAGAATTATAAATAAAAGCAATGTTATAAACAATGGATGAGAAAAGAACGCATCTTTCAAATTTGTATTCATTATTTATAAGTAACGCACTTGAAAGAAATGCTGAAATATATTCAAATGACTGACTACGGAAGGGAAGATGGAAAGGATGGCTGAATTTAAAATGATGTGACTTAAGTTTTCCAGTCCATCGACAATTGGATTGTTTATTTTTACTTTCATAATTCGATTCAATCATGTTTATATATATTATCTTATTTATTTAAAAAAATTACTTCAGTTTTATTCTTTCTTTTCTTCATAACGTCATTAACTTTCGACTTGTACTTCATTTTTACCTTTCATTTTCTGACTCTCTTTTTTGTATTTTATCAGTATTTTCATACTTTTATTGTTTATTTTTATTGTTTATATCACTAAAAATTTTTCTGCTTTCAAATCAAAAATTTAAGAAAGGGAAAAAGATTCGGATGAAGCAAAAACACACATTAAAAAAGAAAATCTAAACTTATGCATAGAAATGAAAATACTTCTCAGAAAATGTAACAATATGTATATATATATATATAAATCGACAGAAAAATTCCTCCTCAGAACATTTTAAAAAAACTAAGAGAAAAATAAAAAAAAACAATTTTGTCAAATCACAGTTTAGTTTAATTCTAAACACTGAATTGCTCTGAAGATTTAACCCTTTATTTTAAATCATGATTTAACCCTTTATATTCAATCATGTTTATATATATGTTATAGTGGAACATCCTGCCATCCCCGAGTATAGAATGCTTTACTTTATAAAAGACGGTAACGAGCGGTACGAAGAAAAAGGGTCTTAGGCATTCGCATGACTTTTCTATAACACTGTCAGCTCTCTGCCTTCGAGTAGAGGGCGCTTTCTGCTTCCGAGCAGAGAGCATAAACCCAGTCGTGGTTCTGCCGAAGGGTAGAACCACGACTGGGGAAAAATAGACAGACATCTTTTGGTCCGGCTATATAGCCAGAAATACCCACTATAAAATAACCCTGTGTCACATCTGGCCTTGCGTGGGAAGGCTAGTAAATACAAAAACGTCATAGGCATTCACCTGGCTTTTCTGTGGCACTGTCGGCCTCTGCCTTCGGGTGGAGGGCGCTCTCTGTTTCCGAGCAGAGAGCGCGGGCCCAGTCGTAGTTCCGCCGAGGGGTGGAACCACGACTGGGGACAAATAGACTGAGATATTTTGGCCCGGCTATATGGCCGGGAATACGCACGATAAAAATTTCTAGTAAATACAAAAAAATCTTAGGCGAAAGCATTCACTATTCGATAGCCGTCTCCACTTGCCTATATGTGTATTATTGTTAATTGTACCTTAGTACAATAAATCTGTATTTCTTATTCCTGGTGTGGAGTTCCATTCTTCAACTAATCATTTTATACTCTATTTCTTTTCGGGATATATCAAAATATTATTTATTTTAAATAATGATTTAACCCTTTATATCCAATCATGTTTCAATGTTTCATGTCAACTCAGACTTTAGTTTAATTCTAAACACTGAACTACTCTGAAGATTTAACTCTTTTTTTAAAATCATGTTCAACCATGTTTCTGTATATTACTAGCAGTATAACCCGGCGTTGGTCGGGTGTAATGAAAGCTTTAAAACAAATCCATGGTTTTGGAGCTCAGATTCTGCCTAAAGAATATTCGTGTGAAGTTTAGTGAGAATCGGATAAAAATTTGGATTTGTCGAAAGGACATACAGACAGATAAACAGACACACACACAAACATATTGCCTTTTAAATATATATATATATATATATATATATATATATATATATATATATATTATCGATTTTCTACACTATTGTAAGAACTGCAACCTTGAAACTTCTGAATATTGTTTCTTATGTCTTTGTATATGAGTGTATCAAATTTGATTAAAATCGGACCAATTCTTCTATAACCCGATTTTTTCGATTATCGATTTTCAATATTTTTCGGCGGTTATCTCGACACAAAACATAGTTAAGAACACTGCCATACGCTTATAATACAACTGTGTAAATTTTCAAGAAAATCAGTTCAAGCGTTTCGGAGTCTATATGTAACGGACACGCACACACATACACACACACATACACAAAACAGAGACAAAGTTCCATTTATAAATAAGTTTAGATCATGTTTCTATATTTCATGTCAAATCAGAATTTAGTTTAATTATAAAAAATGAATTGCTCTGAAGATTTAACACTTTAATTTAAATCATGATTAAACCCTTTTTATTCAATCATGTTTTTATATGTCATCTGTTTTATTTTAAAAAATGACTTCAGTTTTATTCTTTTATTTTTGCTTCACAACGTCATTAATCTTCGACTTTTACTTCATCTTTTACCTTTCATTTTCTGACTCTCTTCGTTTATTTTATCAGTATTTTCATATTTTTATTGTTTATATCACAAAATGTTTGTTTCTCTGAAGATTTAACTCTCTACATATTTCTTTGTATCTTCTATCATTCTCTTTTCTGCTACATCTTTCTTATTTCCCGTATAAATTCAAGTGTTAGCAAGACATCATTGTCTTCATATAACTATATCTAGTGACAAAGATTCTGATATGTCCCGGAATGGGATATATGTCAATACAAGGTAGTTACGTGGTTTAGGTTAATGTGATCGGGTAGGTCAATCTACTACGTAGACGTAATCGTCGTATGCAGTATCCTAAGACGTAGGCGTAGTCAGTGGTAGACAAGTAGACTTCTAGTAGAATGTCTCTCTCTCTCTCTCTCTCTCTCTCTCTCTTTCTCTTTCTCTCTCTTTATCTGGACGTCTTTGCCTTCTTCTGTATTTATGGCTGACACCAGCCAATTACATTCCAGTGAGGTGGATCCAAGGTGTATGCATATTCATTACTTATTCATTACATCAGATTCTATCGCGGATATCTTATTTATTGTTTACATATACATTCGAGTTAAGTACCACTAAATTCAAAGTTTTAAGTTAATTTTCCCAAACACTGTGATAATACAACTAAGACGCAAAGGACTACTTTGATGGATAGAGATTCAAAAGAATGAAGAAAGAGGCTGAAACCCAATCCTAAATAAGAAACAAAAGTAACTATTTGTTAGTGTACAAAATAATAAGGAAGTGTGTGAACAGGGTGGGAGATAAACCTATCTACTCCTATTAATAAATAAATAGTAAATAGAATTTCAAAGTTCAGACGAAAATGTTAGAAATACATTGTTGATGTAGACTTTAGAAACTTTGAATTTAGTAGTACTTAACTCGAATGTATTATCTATCCTCATAAGCTCCAATTCATGCCTCTTTTATTCAGATAACATTCGTCAATAACACTTTTAACAGTAGCAGAAATATTTTAATAGGAGTAGAAATGTTCTCTTATCGATCGGTTCATAAACACGTTGTACTTTTGAACAGGAGCAGAAGATTATACGTTACTTCTTGTTTAGGAATGAAAACACATATAAACAAGAAGTAACGGATAATCTTCTGCTCCTGTTCAAAAGTACAACGTGTTTATGAACCGATCGATAAGAGAACATTTCTACTCCTATTAAAATATTTCTGCTACTGTTAAAAGTGTTATTGAGGAACTGAATAAAAGAGGCATGAATTGGAGCTTATGAGGATAGATAACGAGTGAGGAACAACCAGAAAGAGTTAAGATTCCTATGTTTAAGTTGAGAAGAAAAGTTAGTAGAAATATGTTCTTAAGTTTTGTATATGACAGAAATGAGGGTGGTTCGATCAGATCGAAATGGTATGGCATATCTTTTTTACATTATATACTGAGGTGGAACAAGAACATGGAGCACAACCTTTAAATGTCTCTTCTATGTTAAACACACGAACAGTGGGGGCTACTATTATATAGTAAATTATATATTATAAGCTGTAAACTGTATAGCAGCAGTTTAGAAAAGCTTGTAAAATCCAATAATGCCAGAATATTAGCTATGGAGGAAGGCAATAGAAGTAAAAGAATATGCAGTTGTATGAACAAAAATGATTGTCCTTTGGATGACAAATGTACAGAAAGTATTGAATAAAGAGCTGAAGTCATTGATGAACGTCGAGAATTTAAGGAAGTGTACATCGGCTGTACTGAGGCTTCATTGAAGAAGCGATTTCATAATCATACTTCTTCGTTTAAATTGTACAGCCACAGGAGTGATACAAAACAGGCAAACTGTGATTGTAAATTTAAAGAGCTTTATGGAAAAAAACCATGCGTAAAGTGCAGTATATTAAGAAGGGTCAAAGCTTGAAAAAATCGTAGAAATATGTATTGTAGGTTGTGACAAGAAGAAAAATTGGTCATCATGACATATACAAACGAAATGAAATAATGACTAAATGGAGGCATCTTAAAGAGGACATCTTGGCTATCTACGAACACACTCTTTAGAGCAAAAATCGAGTTACGTTTCTACCTCCAACTTTTATGTACAAGGTGTTTCTTATATACGTAGCAGATATCAGAAACGCTGTTGTCTTTAAATCAACACATTTCTTGAAATCATTTTGTTTGAAGTAATTTTGCATTTTGGCACAATGTTATCTGTTATATATTGTATAACGTATTGGGCTGCTGTCCTTGTATTTTCTCAGTTTCTCATTCTCTTTCATTTCTAATATTTTGTTGGCTGTAAAAGCTACATCCACGATCTGTTAGATTATTTATTGCTGGTTATCAGATGCAATCTTCCTGTTTGAAAGAATGTGTTTATTGAGATCGTCCTTTTGGTTTGGGAGGTCGTCATCTGACGATATAATAGGACCTACTTTGTTTGCACAGTTCCCAATGATAACCTTATTCTATCAAATCGATTCTTTTACTCTTTTCTGGCCTCACTTCAGCCAATTCTCTTATCAGGCAGCTTACCCAAATGTTTTCTATATCAGAAACAGCATGTAGTCTGCTTGTTTTAATATTTCTCTCTCTCTCTCTCTCTCTCTCTCTCTCTCTCTCTCTGTGTAGGGTGGGATTGTAAATCCTGATTTGTTTAATTTGTACTGATGCTCTTGGACCGAGAATTATGTAAGAGACCTACCATTTGTCTTAAGAATGTAGGTATAGTAATGCTTAGCAACTCGGGTTAGAGATCGGCGAGTTGAGTTTGATTTCCGGTCGAGTTCGTTATGTCCTTTTGCTCACAAATAATCTTCGGAAATATAAAAATCTATTTATATCCATAAAAATAGTTTATGCAGCAAATCAAACTGGGCTATCTAGTAGTGGTTGGCAACCAGTCTAGTGGAAAAACATTTTTTCATACATCACATCTCTGCTTCAGTCACTTTCCAACACCCCTAACGTTCACTTCTGGCCATAGTTATTAGGCCACCCCAGTTTTAAAAAAATGATCTATTTCATACTGTTTTTCGTATTTATTGGCAAGTGTATAATTCTAAATTGAAATAAAATGGTTCTTTTCTTAATACTGCACAATAAAATGGGCATTAAAGAAACAGTTCTGGTGTCCAGTTTTTGTGCTCTATTCCCTATGCTAGTCTCTTCTTCTTATTGCCTGGCCAAGTCACAGGTTTCCTAGCTGCCTTGTAAAATTTTGCAAAGTAATAATAACAAAAGAACCATTCTATGTTCATTTAGAATTATCCCCCTGGCAATAAACACTAAAATAGTATGAAATACATCATATTTTTTAAACTGGGGTGGCCTAATAATTATGACCGGTATTGATGGAGATGCTCGACAACCTCGACATGTTTGGGAAATACATAAGAATAATCAAGAAACTCTACTAGCAGCAAATGGCCTGCATACGGACAGGTAACGGTCTCAGTAGATACACAAAGATAGAAAAAGGCGTAAGACAAGGATGTGTCTTTTCACCGAATCTGATCAACCTATACAGCGAGAATATTTTGAGAACCCTAGATAACACGTTATTTTTGTTATTGGAGGCCACAACCTGAACAACATAAGGTATGCAGACGATACAGTGCTGATTGCGGACACGGAAAGGAAACTACAACACCTCATACAGAAAGTAGCAGTGGAGAGTGACAAAAAGAAACTACAAATAAACTTTAAGAAAGCTGAGTGCATGATCATCAGCAAAAGATACAACCAAAAATGCCAAATACAGGTGGGAGATATCAGAATCAAGCAAGTACAAAAATTTAAGTATCTAGGAAGTATTCTAACAGGAGATGGTAAGTGCGACACGGGGATCTGAAGGCGAATTGGCATGGCAAAGGACGCGTTCCAGAAGATGAGCAAAATACTAACACACAGGAAAATCTCAATAGAAACAAAGAATAGAGTGCTGGACTGCTACGTGCTGTCAGTTCTTCAATACGGCAGTGAATACTGGACAATATAATCGAAAATTAGGACAAAACTGGAAGCGGCCGAAAAGCAACGATGAGGTGTTGGAACGAATGGCAACAAAAAGGAAATTGATATTGCGCATCAGGAAGAGACAACTGAAGTTCCTGGGACACGTAATGAGGAAGGAGAGTCAGGAGAACCTAATACTGACTGGCCAGATACAAGGCAAGAGAGACAGAGGAAGGCAGCGGATAACATATTTGCAGGGCCTGATCAGGTGGATGACGGAAAGGGGGTTACCAGGAGCAACAGGAACAAACATACTAAGAGCCACAAGGGATAGGGAGACATGGAGAACCATGATCGCCCACGTTCTGAAGGGACAGGGCACATAGAAGAAGAAGAAGTGTCACGTCTCTGTATATCATCTCTATATGCCTGATAATTTCTCTGGTGAGCTTGCCTTCTTTGGTACAGATTTATAAAGAATGTCTCGCAAAGTACTAGATTGGAAGGAACTTTTCGTCGTACACAAAAAACATTCTATTTTATTAAATGCTGTATGTCATTGAATTGTTATAAGCTTTTCCATTTATGATTCGAACGGTTTTACTTAATAACAATATTGCATTGTTCGTTGTGGTGCTATGGATATTGGCTCAGAATGTGAAATCAGAAAGTCAAGTTCGAATTAATACCCTTGTGAAAGGTATTCATCCGTCTCTTCTCCCTCCAGCTATGGGTTAAATAGCAGGGCAGATGGGCTTCTATTTTCTTAGGTGGTAACCAGTCTACCGTAGAAAGTAATGGCAACCTACTACGAGAAAATCATGCGCAGTCAATCATGTTTCTTTCAACATATGATCACCAATGAGTGTATCTCATATGGCACTTGACTGATTGACTGACTGAATATTGCACCACTGGTACACATTAATATGGAATTCAAAGCGATTTAAAACTTTATAAAGAATTCTAACTGATTTTTAAAAAATGAAAACAATTCTTGAAAAAATTCATTTTTCATCGAACTTGTTTTTCTCAAAGCTATATTGTCCATAAAATATCTCATTTTTTTTTTATCATCTCACCCCAAGCAAGGCATTCAACTGCCACTATTGCGCATGGGGCTACATAGGGGAAGGTAAAGAGAAGGAGTGGTTAGACATAGGGAATGTCAGGAGGAAGGTGACAGATGAGTAAGGATACCGAGGATAAGGGTTGGGCAGATGGGAAGATAGAATGGGAGCAGGTTAGTGTGTTAGGAGGTGTCTATGGGCCTTACATTTAAACTCCTGGAGATTGTAGCCGTCGGGGAAGCAATCGTGTGGAAGGGAATTCCACAGTCGGGAAGTGCGAGGAAAGAAACTGTTGGAGTAGAAGTTGCGGTTGCATTTTATCGGTTTCACTGTAAAAGGGTGGGATCTAGTTGCTAATCTAGTATCTCGTGCAAATTCGTATTTAGGGGGCACCAGTGATCTAAGTAAAACATTCTTAAAAACAATTAAAATGCTTCTAATTAAGCAATCTTTTAGTTTTTGTTGTATTTGTATTTTACGATTCAGAACAGTTTTTTAATAGCCAGTAGTCTCATTTTAGACAAAAATGAGGATTTTCAAACTGTACAGTTTTCTGTTTATAAATAATATGAACAATAAACCATACAAAAAAAAATTCTCGAAATTTTATAAAATTAATTAACTGTGTAGGAATGGGTACAGATTTAAAATAAAATATTTTTTTACTAAAAAAGAAATGATTATAATTAATGGAATTCATTAGTGAATAAGACTAGAAAGTTTAACAAAAATCGGACAATTACTTGGTTTTTGCAAGAATTTCTAAATCAGTGTTTTTCACCTTAAGAAGACGTCAAAATTACTCACACAAAGTTTTGGTTACCCGCTGACGCGAGAAAAAATAATTTAACAAAAATTTTTGAAGGTTATTAAAATGAATAAAAATAAAAAACAAAACATAATTTTGTCTTTCCTCTTAATAATAACAAATATTTTAACAAGAACACATTTTTTTTAAAGGAATGCTCATGACTGCGGATCTTTGAAAGGGTTCGAACATAGAACTATTTACCTTCAGGGAGAATGGGTGGATAGTGTTGCATTTATTAGTGGACAGTACAATCGGAATATACTCCGTTAATACTACATTCTCCAAGTCGTCTTTCCTCATGTACTTTGCAGCTATAAAGAGCGGGTTAAAGTTTCTTGGTTTGGCCTTGTGTCAGACATAACCAAAATTCCTACAGCTTGCAAGTTTTATCCAGAAGGTTTTCATCAGAAGATTGTTTATCGGCAGGTTGGAATGTGTGAATCAGTGTAGAAGAGTGGAAGAATAAAATATTACTCTTTGCATTTAAAATAGAAAATTATTAAAAGGAAAGAATAACATAAGTTGTAGGTGTTAATGTGCAATTAGAAACATTATTAAGAAGTTAAGGGAAGAGGTCGTGCTCAATGATAAAGTTATGGGTATCAAGAGTTGTAGAAAATGTTCGTAGTAGTAATTGTTGAAAAAGTTTATGCGTACTTACGTATGTATTAGCGTTTCTTTGATAGAAATGTCTTTTGTTGGAGAAGAAGAAGTAAAAGAAATCAGCACACAAGAAGGAAAGAAAAACGAACAAGGTGCGACCTGACCATATATATATATATATATATATAAATTTTTTTCTAATTTAGTGTGTTTTGCTTTTTTGTTCTAACCCCCCTTTTTATGTTGGTATGGTTCCCCCCTATCTTAGTGTATCTCTATTTATTTGGTTTTATCTTTAGTGTTTCAGCCTTTGCCCTGATGATCCGTAGTGTGAAACCGCTGTAGGTTTTGGCTCACTTTAGATTTTTGTGTATATATATATATATATATATATATATATATATATATATATATATATATATATTAATCATATCACCCCGAGCAAGGCGGTAATGCCACTGATGTGTAGGGGGCTACATAAGTGTAAAAGTTTAATTAGAAGAGAATGAAGAGGAAGACGAACCAGTTATAAAGGAGCAAGAGAAGGATGCGAATACAGGTGTGATGACAGTTTCAAAGGTGGAGAGAAAGGAAAGCATATACAGTGTGGGGAAAGAACTAGAGTCAAGTGGTTAATAGTTGAGTATTGACATTGCATTTAAATTCTTGGAGGTTGTAGCCGCCAGGAAGGCAAGAATATGGGAGCGAGTATCGCGGTCGATTTGAAGATGAAGTTACATTTTAGTTGTTTCGTCTCGCGGCTGCCATCTGACTGACTGATTGACGCTGAGCAGGGCCTTTTATATTATTCAGATGTTTGCACTTGATCGCGACGTCTCTTTTGGTGTTGCAAGCCACCCACTATTAGTCAGCAAATCAGTTTAACACCTACTTGCGAAATTAGGTTTCGACTTTTTCTTTAAGTACATGGTCAATTCTTTTCTCTATTTGGGAAAAAAAACAGGATTTCACGCGTCATTGTGAATTTTTGTAAAAGTGAAGAAGATTGATTTTAAACCTTACAAATCGCAAGCGTTTTTTTCTGATGCTACATATTTGTTCTTTTTGGCTTCCATTTTCCCTTAAAGCTTGTTTTTGCTTGTGTATTTAGTTCATTGTATTCTCATCATCCTTCTGTAGAATTATATTTCTTTTGCCTCATCTCCTTCTGTGAGGAGTATTTCTATCATTCACTGCCAAATTAGAGGATTTTAATTGTTTTTACATGTCTAAAGCAATTTTTTGGTTTCCCAATACATTCATAATCTTTTGAAAATAATCATTCGTTATCCAAAGAGACACTTCGACATGCAATGTTTAGGAATTTTTTCTAGCTAAATAAATTACGACTGAACAGTGAATTTGATCCTCACTAGGTGTTTTATACTTTCGTCTTTGTGACACATCTAAGCTACGCTTAGAAAATCTCGATCATTCATTTTCCAAATGTTTTTTCAGATTTCGGCATCGACTGAAAAGATACAGTACTTAAATAAATATTTTTGAATGCTTAGTGTGTTAAATATTTCCTGCTCCAAACGTTTAATTATTTACAGACTCGAATTTGATCAATATTTTCAATAAATAAAAAATAGGTGTACGTCGGTATTTTGCTAATCGTGTATTTGATAGTTTTGGATTTTTACTTATGAGTAAAAAAAAGAAAGCATTTGAGACAACTTCTAGAAACAGCTTTAAAGAAAAAGTTTCCATATTTTTCTCTCTAGCAAGAGACAACAAAATTCGTACCGACATTCCTTAATGTCTTGCGTTAAAGATATTTCATGACAAATAGTGTTTAGACGGATAGGCATAAAAAGAGATAAAGAAAAAAAAAGGTTTCAGTAAATCAATATCCATCAGAAATCTCTTTGAATATTAACGCAATTGATCGAGATTCAGGAAATGGATAACAGAATCAGATTCCAAATTCTGGTCACGATCGCTAATACCACTTTCCCCTGAATCCATTTCCAAAACGGATAAAAACGTCACTATGTCTTGCCCAATTGCACTCATCTAAATTACAAACCTGTTACTGGAATGCCGAAAGGGTCGACCTGTATAGGAGAAATAGTACTTAGAGTCGTCACTCTATTCCTATACATACGTGTCGTAATCCACAGAAGGATGGACGTCAGATGTGTGACAAAAGTTATATATTCATATGTCTTTAGTGTCACTCGCATGAATTTCTAAACTCCCAAGCATTTTTTACTTTCAACTGATAACCCTATCTGGCCGTAAAGTAAAAATGGAAGATTTATGACTGCTATATATCCCAGATGTGCGTTGTGGTGCAGTAGATATTGGTTCTGACCGAGAAATGAGAGAGCCGAGTTCAAATTCCAGTTGAATTCATTGCATTCACTTACGCACAAATACCCTTGGCAAAGGTATTAATCCATCGCTTTCTCCTCTATCTCTGGATTAAATACTAGTATAGAATTGGTTCTGTAATCTTGATTGACAACCAGTCTACCACAGAAAGCTTTGATTGGCAACTAGTCTTCCTACTGCGGATTTTTTTTTCCTAGGCAGTCGTATCTCTTTCGAGCGTCTATCACGTGTGGCACTTAACTGACGAACTGATCTATCCCAGAATTGTCACCTTATTAAATCGCGTAGTCATACATGTATGTTAACAATGTAAATGTAATCTTCCATATTATTAATACTGCTACTGGTTCGATCCTCAACAACGTCGCAAACAGGTGATCTGATAAAAGGCTATGCAATTCGTAAGTAGCGATGTGCACATATTGAAAGCGATTTTATTAAATGGTTAGAAAATTTTCAAGTATATTTGCTATTTGCCAGTTCAGTAAAACTCTATAAAAAATTGCGGCTTACGGCCACATCACGTTGAAATATCGTGTCTCGTACAATCACCGAAGGGTCCTTGGTATGGCAAGAAACTGCATCCAGCAGCAAAGCCTCTCTTTTGGAGATTGCGAGGAGCATGGAACCAGCCCTATAATTGCTGTTGTTCCCAGGACCGTCCTGACCCGGAGTGGCAGCACCTGTTAGGGTCCCAACAATGGGTAAATAGTTAGCCCGCTCAAACTGAGGTCATAGCACTATGAAAGTATAAAAATACACTTTTATAGAAATATATACATAAAAATACACTTTTATAAAAAAATATAGATGTGACACTATTTCCCGCAGATATACATATATATATATATTTTTGTTTGGTTTAATGCAGCGGAGAGAGAGAGAAATTAATATTAGTGGTATTATTAGTTGTGCTTTATTGCAATCCACAATGTGAGCTTATGTAAAAAAAATATTTTTAATACTATCATGTACTTGTAAAATCCGGGGAATAGAAAATTTGGCTGGTGGTTGGAAAAAAAAAAGAAAAATACAACTTTTCTTCTTTTTCGTGTTCAAAACGAATTGTTTTAGGTCATTTAAAATTTTGTAATATGTAAGTAGCCATAATAAAATGTCAGGATTTACTTGATGAGGTCAGGTAGGGTTAGATCATCATTTCTGAGAAAAAAGATTTGGCAATTGAAAACCCAAAAATGATGTAATCGAAAGAAAGAAGACACAAAAGGCATTACGTCATGTGATCCGTTGATATTTAATTCGTTGAAGCCATGGCTACCCGCAAATCGTGTGGGTGGAAAATAACCTCATTGGTCAAAAGCTTTGAGTCGGTTAATCCCCCGAGAGGATTGCCGATGGCTATAAAAATCCGATATCAGTGAGAAAAATCAGAGTTGTTTGCTGGGTAGTTGTTGAAATTACAGTCGAAATGTAACGACTGTTGAAAAAGTTCACAACTGGGGAGCCACAACCCACGGCTGGTCGCCTACCACAGAATAACGAAAAGCTCGCACTGCTATGAAGGGAATTGGAGAGATTTTGGGTAGTTTTTTTCAAATTGCAGTCGAAATGTAACGATTGCGGCAAAGGTTCCCAACTGGAGAGCCACGACCCAGAGGCTGGCCGCCTACCATAGAACTTATGGCTAAAGAGTTAATGTCGAATGAAGCCTGCCGCCGATTAACTTAAAGAGTTAATGTTGAATAATGCGCCTCCGATAGGAATCCCGAAAAAACGTTATTGTTTTAAAACTTATTTGGAGAATTAAAATTTCTGATTATTCTTGATGAAAAGCCCGCACTTCTACGAAAAGAATTTTAGAGATGTTGGGAAAGAGTTTTCAGGCGACAAGGATAAAACAACCCCACACCGCCGCCGTCAATAGCCGCCTGTGATTCGATAAATTCCGTTAAGCTCCGATAAGAACCCGAAAGAACTTTGTTGTTTTAAAATTTGCATAGAGAATTGACAGCTCTGGTTATAAAAAATATGTGAAAAGACTTTAAAAAGAAATTGAAAAGCTCTGATATTTTTAACGAAACTTGGAAAAGACATTTTTATTTGAAGATTGACAGCACTGATATTTTTAAACGAATCCTCTCTCCGTTGTAAACTGTCGTTCCGACAATTGTATTTTCCGCTTTTGTAATTACTATTTTTTTTATTATAAAGACTCTCTTTTGTACTCATCCAGGCGTCTTCGAGCTTATTTATATTTTTTTTTTTTTGTGGGTTGTGCCGTGTTTATTTTATTTTAACCACAAGTGTATACAAGTTTCCGGTCTGGATCTGGTAAAATACGGCTACTGAATTTGCACAATGCAACTTTCTGATGAGCCTGCTTTGCTGTATAAGAGCTCATCAGTGTGGCTAGACGCATCCACGACCGATTTAGTGACAATCGGAGTTTCTAACCCCTAAGTCATTGGCGCATGGAATCATAGAAGGAAGATTTTAGTGTGTTATATATAAGCGGTGTACACACTCGCCAGTCACCGAAAGAACTAAATTCGTTGCTGAAGAGTAATACGTAAATCGCTGAAGTGGTAACTTCTTTTAAAAATGTTCCTCTCTCTCTTTATATATATATATATATATATATATATATATATATATATAAATTTATTGTTGAATTTAAAAACAGACTTTTATCAAATTCGCGTATCACCCAGCCAGTGGGATATATATTATTTAGCTGGTACGAATTAGAATTGTCTGATTTGGTCTCTGCCAATACATGGTAACTTTGTTTGAAAATTGTAAGCATTTTATATATATATATATATATATATATATATATATATATATATATTAATTTATTGTTGAATTTAAAAACAGACTTTTATCAAATTCGAGTATCACCCAGCCAGTGGGATATATATTATTTAGCTGGTACGAATTAGAATTGTCTGATTTGGTCTCTGCCAATACATGGTAACTTTGTTTGAAAATTGTAAGCATTTTTATATATATATATATACATGTATATATATATATTAATTTATTGTTGAATTTAAAAACAGAATTTTATCAAATAAGCATTTTTACCTTAGTGGTCGTCCTAATTGAGGGATGTGAGATAATATTTTCTCTCCTACTATTTCGTTCGTGTCCAGTCTAAAGTGGCGTCAGATTTCATCTATGCTTGAAGTTTATATTTAAAGAAAACTTATGTCATTTTTATGTATTGTTAATTATTCTATTTTTCTCCCTTTAAATCTGCTTTCATGTCTATTATCCATGACTGCCATCACATGTTTTTTTAAACTTTTAGAAATTTCATTTTCGTTCTAACATTTACTAAGTTAAAACTGAGCTAAAAAAAAGGAAAAACTATTTTTTAATTTTTTTTTCAAATTGAAGTACACAGATTCTACTATCACACGGTTTACACTCCTCTCAATTCTATTGAACAGGAAGTGGTTTTCGGCTCTCTTCCCCTCCTCATACCTCAGTATTTGTGCTTCAGCTATTTTCCTGCAATGTGCGTGGTTGGTGGCAACGTCTCTTGATTGACAGTTTTCTGGTTGCTGCTACTGACAGCTAGTTAGAAGTTAGAACTCTTGTATAGCGTCGAAGCGGCTACTCTGATCAAAAGTTAATTAATATCGGGGTTCTTGCTGTGCTATGTCGCGCATGGATAGGTGTCCCTTCAAGCGCTTCCGGTCTGCAACCCCAAGTCCACACTTTGCTGCTGTCCGTGCCAGCTCCCTTCTAGCATAAATCTCAGTCAATGACCAACTGTTCCCACTACTCGTGGTCTCTCCTCCCCAACAACAAACATGAACCGCATATCAATAAACAGGCAAATTAAAACCATCTAAACCGCTCAAAATTTCCTACATTAACATCAGTAGTATTCATATCAACTTTCTCCACAAAAAGTCTTCCGACATCCTACCACTCTGTGAGACTAATCTTAACACATCATTTCTCTCCTCTGTTCTCTCAATTTCTTGCTACATTCCCATTTTAAGGAAGGACTCCTCGTCGTCCTGCGGCCTCGGCCGAGATAGAACTCACTACACCTCTCCAGTATTCCCTGTGCATTTTGAACCCTGGCGCAGTTTTATAGCGAAATTCATAATCTTGTCAAATAGCTGAATACTTGATGCTTCGCCGGGGCTACCAAGGGTGTTTTTGCTTTTTGTGACACCAACACTGGATGGGTTGCCTCCAGGCACATCCTGTTATTTAACCCATAATTGGAGGGAGGGGACGGATTAATACCTTTCCCAGGGTTACCAGTGCTTAAGTGAATGCAGGCTACTCAACTGGAATTCGAACTCGGCTCACCGATTTCATTTTCCAAGTCGACATCCACTGCACCACAACGCACATCCGTCACTAGACTACTTTGGAAGGACTACTTTTGTACAAATGCATGGTCTGGGGGTTTACCTCAGTGAACACCTCCCTGTAACTAGAGTGCCATCTTTCGAATCCCCTGACCACACTTACATGTGTCTCTGTCTGTCATATTTTGACAAAGTTAGCTATCTTTTCTTTCTGTATCTGTTGTGAATCTTCGTCGCCAGTTTGTTGTGAAGTTGTGGCAAAACGCAAAGTTGTACTGACCGGTTGGAAATCAAACGTAAGACACAAAACAAGAAGGTATGTTCAGAAGAGTGTATTAGTATAACCAGAACAAGATATTCAAAAGAAGTCCTTAACAATAGTAATATAGAAATAAGTACAATGAGTACAAATCACTCATCCGTCCGTGCATGGAAAATTGCTGTCATATATGATCAGCCGCCCCCTCTGTTCGTCGCAGTGTTCTCGACAGGCTCCAAAGAAGTATCAGTAATGTGATAGGTACCGACTTGGAGGCTCGACCCCAGCCACTTTCTCACCGACGGGATGTGGCTTCCTCTGTATGCTCTATACATACTTCCATGGCTTCTGCTTCAACTTAAGTCATTGATACAGGTGCAACCAGACTGGCAACTGGGTTTACCCATCCAAAGTTAGATCAACCAAATGCAGACGACAATTCTACTCCTTCAGCTTGTTTTGTCGCACTTCCCGCCTGTGGAACTCGCTTCCATATTCTTGCTTTCCTGACGGCTACAACCTCCAGATATTTAAATGCAATGTCAATACACATCTCTTAACCACTTGATTCCAGTTCTTTCTACATCACTCCAAGCACCCCGCACTGTGAAAAAATTAGTTGCTTTTATATTTGTCCATATACCCATAATCCTTTGCGTCTTCATGCGATCCCATAAATCATTGCATCTTTACTGTATAAAAATGCAATGCAATTCCACCCTCCTATTCTTTTACGTTATCTGGCCGAGGACGGATTACGGTAGAGCGGTAAGTGCTTTTTCTTTCTCCTTCATTTTAACTGCAGTAAATGCTAAGCAAATACGGGCTCTTTTTTGGCAGGGACAAGGCAATTCGCAAGCTGTTGTGCTCATCTCAGGTTCTGCCTCATGTCTACCACAAAAAATGAACAAAACGTTAATAGGAAATAAATAGAAAAATAATTACTTAATTGAGAAATTTGTTTAATTCTTTACTTGCGCACGTATTGTGCATTAGAAACAATATTTAATTGTATTTTGTTTATGTCGTTTTTTATTTGATTTTAAATATTCCTTAAATAATGCCATAATATTTGGCAATATTATGATGAGTATGATTAGTATTCATTATTAAATTCATGGCGAAAAAGTGATTAACCATCGTAAATAAACAACATTATTTTAAAATGATACACAATAGAAAAGAAAATTTCTGATAGAAAAATTATTTCCCTTTAATTTTGTAACCTTTAACTTTTTGGTGCTATTAATCGTCGACAAATAAAGATGTAATTTTTCCACTACACTGCTTATACGTTAAACTTTCCCCTTTTCTGATTCAATGCGCTTATGGCTTAGGGAGTAGCGACTCCGACTGACACCAAATCGGTAGAGTTTCGATCCCGGCCAGAAGCAAGTGAACGTGGCTAATCAAACTGATGAGCTGTGATACAGCGAAACAGGCTTGTATGTGGATGGCTTATGTATATATATTGGTCATAATTTCTAAAAAATATCTTAAAGGAATCCGATTTGATAGGTCTACTACTGATATGTTAACGGAATCAGATCTTTATATCAACGGCGAAATTTAATCTGCGGCTATAAATACCTCAAAGTTGTTTGACACACTGGTCATCTACATAAACTCCTGGGCTACAGGTGTTACAACATGATTTTTTATTTAATCTAATCGTTCCAATCAATTACTGAAATGAGGGTAATTTTGAACAAGCTTCCTTCGGGATTATTTCACACGAACGCGGATGTCCCCCAAGTCTCTGTCCTGGGTCCTACGCTGTTTCTGATCGTCATCAGTGTTCTTACCGATGTTATCAGTCTCCAAATACGTGTTTATGCAGATGAGATTGATAAGATTCTTGATGAGTGGGAAAAGTTACACATTCATATAACTTAATATGGCAATACTATTTAATGCTGTATCAAGAGCAAATCCATCAGAACTGACAAAGTAAACATAGCTGTTGCTCTCGAAAGGTACCTCCTATCTGTGGTCAGCTGGGACAGAATATGAGTTGTAAAATTGAACGTCTCCAAATAAAACAGATCTCATTTAAATACTATAGAGATCATTTCTGTTTGCCGTCGGAGGGGTCGATTCTCCTGGGGAGCAGCACACTACTTCTTTTTAGCGTCAACTGACTTCAAGTGACATCAAGTGACTACATCGAATTTTTAATTGCATCTAACGCAAATAAACTTGGTTCAATGTGTCGTGTCAGATAATTTTGCACTTTTGCACTATTCGTTTCGTGCATTGACTATTTGCTGACATATCTGATCCGGGAACCTTGCTGTATATCACTTAGGTTCACCACGAAATCCAAATAAGGATCTATATATTTTGATACCACATCTCAAATCCGTTCACTTTTCTTGTACAGTTATGCGATTTCCATCTTTCTTTTCGATAAATATTTTCCCGGTAATTGTCCTGACGTGCTCTCGTCCGTCTTACTTCGACTGCATAAATGTAAATGTACGGCTCGGTTGGCTGATAGGTCTCAACGTTTCACTGTTGTATTAGTTAAATCTAACTGTAATTCCTAGTTAAATAATTTGTTTTCACGCACCTTTTTTCTATGTTCTTGAATACTTGCCCTATCTAATCATTACACGTAACATTTAGGAATAAATTAATCATATGCTAACATATCTTAAATTTTGAAATGGTGCTGGCTTCGTACACAGTTTATTGATTGGAAATGTTGCTATTCTCCATAAAAATGAAAGGTCACATAACGCAAGAATAGGTCTTTGGAACATGGTTTATTAGATCAAACCCACCGGCAATATTGATCTGAACTTACACTGAACAATTAACACATGCAATTATTTTTCACCTTAAAACCTGAGAAATTTTAATCAAAAGGTAGCGAAGAGCGACTTGGCAGCTCGACTCTAGCCTCTTTTTCACCGGCGGGATGTGGCTTTCCTCTGTTCATTCTACAAATATTCCAACGATCTGAAGTTACTGGTGCCCTATCCACAAGAATTTGCTCATGCAACCAGACTGGTGACAACGTCTCACCCATTCACAGTTAGATCAACCAAATGCAGCTGACAATTCTATTCCAGCATCTTCATTTCTCGCACTTCCCGCCTGTGGAACCCCGTTCCATATTCTTGCTTTCTTGACGGCTACAACCTTCAGGAATTTAAATGCAATGCCAATTCTCATCTCTTATCCACTTGACTCCAGTTCTTTCTACATCACCCTGTATATTTTGTTCTTTTCTTTTCCCTCTACCTTCGCAACTGTCTTCAAACCTGTGTTCCCATCCTTCTCTTGCTCTTTCTGTGACACCCCCTCCGTAACTGGTCCGTCTTTGTCTTTACTCTCCTCCTGTGTAAACTTTTACTTTTATGTAACCCCATCAGGGGTGGTACCACTTTGCTTGGGATGAAACGATTAAGAAAAAAACAATATATTGCAAATAATTCTTATACTAATTTTACACAATACAGGTCTCAAGATTCATTCCAATAGAGGGCTACTGTTTAACCAATAAGTAATAGAGACGTTCATAAGGTCAAGCAGGAAAGTTAACGGTTAAACCTAAACATGAAGTGGTCAAAATTGTCAAGATTAGGAAAACATCAAGCAGGGAGTCTGTTCCACAAAGATACAATTTTTGGGAGAACTGCTCGTTTGAAACGTTCTTCTTACTAAAGGAATATGAAGAAAATGGTTAGGATTTAGATTTGACAGCCGCCTTTTGACCACCGCCATTTCAACAAATTATAAAAATTTGACACTTCACTACAATAACAAAACAACGAAAGTGTTTCTGGCTTAGAAAAATGAAGAAGTTAAGACTGTACTGTCAAAATGGATTTTTGTTAAAGTGGTCGCTTGAACAGTGATTTTTATACTTTCATGCTGGTCGGTGGTCACGGTTTGGAAGGGTCGCTCACTGGGGGTCAATAAACATGAGTAAATTGTCCATGCATTGAAAAACGGTGGTCGCTGACGACGGGGTTCACATAGACCAGGTTCCACTGTATATTTAATACCCCACAAAAAGTGGCACCTATACTTTGTATTGTTTTTAATTCTGTAACATGCATAGCTTGTCTATTCTCTAATATGGCTTAGTAGTAAAACTATTTCTGTTGCAGGCTAAAGGTTGACCTAGTAAAATGGAGTAGTTTTAACTACCTAGAGATATATTCACCCCGTGACATAAGATCACATTATAGCTGTTTGAAGATCTCAATATGCTGAAGTCAACAGTCAGATCAGAGGATTCCAATGTTTGCTTTTATATAAATACCGCGACTCATTTTTTAAACTTAAATTTTAAATTGAATTTTTAAATATAAAAATGTTTTCTTGAAACTTTTACTTTAGATTTAATTAAAAGCTAAATGATGAAATTTACTCTTTTCAGTAAGCAAAATACTCTGGTACATTTCAAACATAAATTATATTAATTGGAATCTAAAGTCTTTCAATAAAACTTTAATCTTCCAATTTTTCGGCCATTTCTAAGCGATCGACACATTTGTAAACAAGAGTTAATTCTCGGTTTTAAAAAATCATGAAAAAATAAAATATACATCTGTAACACATGATTTTTATATAATTGACAAATGTAATATTAAATCAATCTGATTTATACAAGTATTACTTATTATAATTTTAGTATGAAATGTTGAATAGAAATATTTCTTAAAGTTCAACTCTCTGGCCTTTCTAATGTATGGGTTGATTGATTTATGAAATACAATACAAGATAAGTGTATGGTGATCACAAATGACTTAATTGAACAATTTTTTCTTGTGAGGGGAAGAAACCTTGAAACACATGACCTTTAAATTACACAGAAAATACCATACAGAAAAAAGAACAAAAAACAAAAAAATATTTTAAAAGTAGGAAGGCACGACGATTTGTGTTAAACTTTTTAATTTTCGATTAGTAAATATAATCTACGGTTAATGAGTTTATAAACTCATTCCAAAAAATCTTTAAAGCATTCGAAAATATTTTTGAATGTTTTGTCAATGATTATAATTAAAAAAATGAATGAAAGAATGCTTTTAAAATTTCATTATTAATATAATTTTTTCTTCATACTATTATCTCATTAATTTATCCAAGCAATTAGAAACTTATCAAATTAACTAATGTCATAATTATGTTGCATTTTTTTATTTTGTTAGTGGGAGAAGATTTTCGGAAACAAAGGGAACATTTTTTTAAAGTAATAATTATTTACATTTCCAATTGAGTCCAGCGTTTAACTAATAAATTCAAATATCGAAACAATATTGAATTTCATAAAAATTCATGAATTTACGTAGAGTGGGGCTAACAGATGTAAAAAACAAAGATTTTTCCGAAGTGTTTTGAAAAATAGTAACTTCACAAATATTTTCATTCATTTGTGAATAAGTTCTAAAAGTTTCATTAAAATCTGGTAATTATTTGATTATTGCAAGAATTTCCAAATTAATGGGTTTTGTGACATTGCGTTTTTCATAACGATTTGGTTACTCGCTAACTAGTATTAAAACAAGATTTTTACCAAAATTTCGAACGTGTTAGAAGGGATTTAATTTATTTTATATAATTAAAAAATTATTTGATCTTTCCTCTTTATTATTTGTTGAAAAGCGTTTGTTTTTATTAAGTTTGGGGATCTTCTTTATTCATTTTATTGTTTTATCAGCAATTTAGTTGAGGTACCTAATTCTGCGGATGTGTGTTGTGGTGCAGTGGATATCGGCTCGGAACGAGAAATTGGGGAACCGAGTTCGAATTCCAGTTGAATTCATTGCATTCACTTACCCGCAAATACTCTTGCGAAAGGTATTAATCCGTCTCTTCCTTCCAGTTATGGGTTTAATAATAGGACAGATTGGGTTCTATAGCCTTGACTGGCAACCAGTCTACCGCAGAAAGCAATGACAACCTACTGTGGGATAATCTTCTGCCCAGTCAGTCATGTCTCTTTCGAGACATGATCGCCCAAGCGTGTTTCACGTATGGCACTTAACTGACTGATTGAACATAATAGTTGAAAACAATTAAAGCTTCTACTGGTCATAAAGTGGGGGATCGGTTTTCTATTGTTATAAAGTAATAAACTGATCCCCCACTAATTACTACTTAATAATATAATACATCTCTTCCCTCTCTAGCTATGAATCAAATAATAGGACAGATTGGGTTCTATAGCCTTGGTCGACAACCAGTCTACCGCAGAAAGCAATGGCAACCTACTGTGGGATAATCTTCTGCACAGTCAGTCATGTTTCTTTCGAGACATGATCGCCCAAGCGTGTTTCACGTATGGCACTTAACTGACTGAGCTAATTTTATACGATAGTGAAGTAAATAAATTAGCGCCAACGGATCTGCTAAATTATCATACAATCCGGGCATTCCATATCTCAGCAAAAAAAAAAGATATTTTCTTAATTCATTTATAATATTTTGCAATACAAAGACATTCGAAAAAATGATGAGAATTTTTGTGATTTTGCGTAGTTTTCTATCCTGACCTGAGAGCCACCTCAGAGCTTAAAACCCTTTTTACCAAACTATTAAACTAGTAATGGAAAAAATAGGTCCGTGGGTCTCAGAAAATAATACAAGAAGAATAAAAAAGACAAAAATAAAATCAAACTACTTGACTAAGGTATCATGCAAAATTTGATCCCTCAATATCGTTTCGTTATTTATTACTTCTTCTTCTCCTTCTTCTATGTGCCCTGTTCCTTCAGGACGTACGCGATCATGGTTCTCCACGTCTCTCTATCCCTTGTGGCTCTTAGTAGGCTTACACTTGTTACACATCGCAACCCCCGTTCCGTCATCCACCTGATCAGGCTCTACAAATATGTTATCCGCTGCCTTCCTCTGTTTTTTTTTGCCTTCTATCTGGCCTGTCAATATCAGCTCTCCTTCCTTAATGCATGTCCCAGGAACTTCAGTTGTCTCTTCCTGATGTTCAGTATTAATTTCCTTTTTGTTGCCATTCTTTCCAACACCTCATCGTTTCTTGCATGCTCAGTCCACAAAATCCGCAGTATTCTTCTTTAAAACCATATTTCCGCAGCTTCCAGTTTTGTCCTCATTTTTGATGATCTAAATACGAAGCCCAAGGACCATTCAGTGTAGGAGGGTTAATGAACGCGTCTATGTAGATTAACTGAAATGAAGGAATAATGACGTAGAGATTATAATGATATGCAGAACAGGTAACTATTGCTACAATGCATGAAGTACAGGCTGATTGAAAAGTATCTCCTCATTTTAAAATATTTATAATTTATTTATTAACTATAACATATACAAGAAATACATAAGTGTGGCACGTGCATTGGATAATGCGGCCATATCTGGTCGGGTGCTCCTGCTATCCAATTAGAGGTCCTTGACAAAATCCAATAAAGAATCTTTAATGTGATCGATCCCGACTTGGCAGCTAGGATACAGTCGCTTTCTCACCGACGCAGTGTGACTTCCCTGTGTCTCTTCTACAAATACTTTCACGGTTTCTGCTCCGATGAACTTAGCTCACAGGTGTCCACATATATGAATTGTCTCGAGCCACAAGATTATCAACCATACCCCCCTGTTTACTGTGAAACCAATAAAATGTAAACTCAAATTCTACTCCACAGCTTCTTTTCTCGTACGTCCCGCCTGTAGAATTCCCTTTCATTTACTTGCTTTCCCGATAACTCCAAGAATTTAAATGTAAAGTCAATAGTCATCTCCTATCTCACTAACTTGCATTCTCTGTCTCTCTCTGTCTCTCTCTCTCTCTCCCTATCTCTCTCATACTCTTTTTTCCCGTCCACTACACACTCATCAGTATTTTCATCCTTCTCTTACCCACTTCCTGACACCCTCTATAACCTGTAACTCTTTCTCATAACTTTCCTCCTCTGTTACCCTCTGCAAAACAGTGGCTGTAAAATATCTTGCAGATCGTACGCATATATTCGTACTATTGTAAAAGATGCTGTAAGAATGGTCGGTTCTTGGTATCGCCCCAGAAAATGTCTAACTCCCGCTGCCATGCTCTATTTTTCCAAGCGTAAGATCAGACAGCGAATGAAGTTTCGCTGTTAAATCTGGGCTAGCGCTGCCCACTCCTCACAGTCTAATCTACCAGTCTAGAAGCCATGATTTTTTGTGGGAAATCTCTTATTCTCCAACTATTATCCCACAAGAAAAACATCGCCAATCTTGAATAAAGCAACGCTCTTACAGTATTTAAGACGAGTTACGTTCCTTATTGCAAGCAGCTCGGACGAGGAAATGCCATGGTCTATTCACGGGGTCAAACGATCCTCATTACATTTACGTTCCTAGGATAAGACTCCTTTTTCATAATGGTTACTTATGAGCAAACCCTCGAGAGGTGTTTCTCTGATAATAACATACATGGTTTCCTTAAGTCAAGAGTCAACCTATATCTATCCTAGTCGTCATCGTAATCTCACTCAAAATTCTCTACATTAAGTTGCTCTTGAGCCTGATATTGTGTCAATTATAAGTTTTAAAATCTTAATCGGTTGGAATTTAAACTAGGCACACTGGTTTCCCTATAATTCAGTTAACTTTTTTGATACACACATATCAAAATGACAAAGTTTACAATCTTCTCTTTCTTTTTTTTTAATCGTATCACCCGAACGAGGCGGTAATGCCACTGATGTGCAGTGGGCTACATAAGAGTAAAAAAGATTAAGTAGAAGAGAGTGAAGAGTAAGACGAACCAGTTAGAAAGGAGCAAGAGAAGGATTGGAATACAGGTGAGATGACAGATGCAAATGTAGAGAGAAAGGAAAGGATATACGGGGTGATGTAGAAAGAACTACAGTCAAGTGGTAAAGAGATGAGTATTGACATTGCATTTAAATTCCTGGCGGTTGTAGGCGCCAGGAAAGCAGGAATATAGAAGCGAGTTCCACAGGCGGGAAGTGCGAGAGAAGAAGCTACAGGAGTGGAATTGTCGTCTGAGAAGCTGCAGGAGTAGAATAGTCGTTTCATACCTTTATAGTGAATCCACTCTTTTATATAGACAGCAGTGTATTGTGAAGTGTTTAAAATCAGTACGAAATTATTGTACATTCAGGAAACTTATGTGTAAATATATTTGTCATCGTAGAACCGCCATTGATCCTTTGTTTTTCGGTCTGATGTTGTTTTGAAATAAAGCCACTCGATATTTTAAAAGAGAAAAAAATTGTTTTTCATAGCAGCGCTGTTCAAATAACACACGAATCAATCTGCATTAAGCAAGAATAAAAAAATTGGAAAAGTTATCGAATGTTTCAAATAAATAACACAAAGTGAGGAAATACATTAAGAATTACCCACAGATCTATAATTGGACTGAACGCCCACCGATCTATTACCTTCAAAAGTGCACAAGATGCTTTTTCGCCATTCACTCAGAAAAGATCATTTAGAATTGAAACAGAAAGCATTCGAGAAAGAAAATCTTTGACAATGTATAAACTGTTATGTGTGCATTTTTTGCGTTAAAATCTATCTATCTATCTATCTATCTATCTATCTATCTATCTATCTATCTATCTATCTATCTCAGCCAGTCTGTTCATATATATATAAATATATATATATATATATATATATATATATATATATCAGCCATTCTTTTCATATCTATCTATCTATCTATCTATCTATCTATCTATCTATCTCAGCCAATTCGTATCTATCTATGTTAGCATTTCTTTATCTATCTATCTATCTATCTATCTATATATATATATATATATATATATATATATCGTCAAATTTGTTTAACAATCACCGTTCAAATTTAACTATCTATCTATCTTCACATCTATCTTGCAAGCTATGTCTGTGCATATATATATATATATATATATATATATAAATACAGGTTTCATTGAATAATACAGACAAGTTCTGTCTATTTATTTTGTGTAAGATCCTTTTGTATGATCTGATTAGCTTGATAGTGTTGTCATGAAAAGACGACAAGAAATCGCAGTTGTTGATTTTTTATCAGATCTGAGGTTTCGGCTTACATGAGACAAATTGCTAGCGTTCATTAGAGAGAGAAAATTATCCTCCAAAATAGAATTTTTTTATGTGTTGTAATATCATGGTCATGCACGTGTTAAAGCATGAGAAACTGTTCTTTTTATAAACATTTTAGAACCTTACTACAATATTCATAGCGGATTCTATTAATTGACGGCTTAAGTGTTTTAATGAATATTGCTTCGAGAATCTGTAGTTTGCTTTTATCGGTTTCTTGGTGTGGAATAGTTACATTATCGATAATATTTTTATATTTTGAATGTCGACAGGAATGTTGTTGTAGATAAGCATTACACTGCGTTTACCTTGACTACATTCCTGTAAATTTTGGAAGACGTACAATTTCTTGTTATTGGTTAGTTTAATGTTACTTCTGTGCAGGTCTAGTCTTTTATTCAGCCCTTGTGTTGCTCCTACGTATACTTTTGCGTATTTATTGCATTTTAGAGCATAAATTACGTTTTTAGAGTTGCAGCTCAAATTTGTTTTTATTTCGAATGTAGATGTTTTTTAAAATTGAAGTGGTTTTTTTTATTATAATGCTGAATACCCCAATTTTTTTGTTGAATTATGTGAACCCCTGCGTTGTGTGTTGCTCAAGTTTTGATGAGATTAGCATGTTTTTTTTTAATTTTATGGTTGGCGTTTGCTTTTAATTTTTTTGTTGTTGTTGTCTTTAAGACTTTCTTTGTTTTATTTTCTTTATTTCTTTTTTTGTGGTTGAGGAATTCTATGGGAATTTTTATCTTTGTAAATAATTCTGGGTTGCTTTTGTTGTGTGTGGAGACGCATGTTAGAATGTCTTCTTCTTCTT
Organism: Ascarosepion bandense; assembly: GCA_037127315.1. Lineage (NCBI taxonomy): Eukaryota > Metazoa > Mollusca > Cephalopoda > Sepiida > Sepiidae > Ascarosepion > Ascarosepion bandense. The sequence continues at coordinate 2,035,224 of JBBBDQ010000945.1, read as the reverse complement.
CATGCTTTTCTTTTATTCCTAAGAGATTCCAATTGCACTTCTGTAACACCCTAACGGACCTTCCGAACAATTTTCTCCGGCGGCCGTTCTCCACGCTGTGATGTTTGCCGGGAGTTTGTTGAAAATGTCGGAGCCTCAAGCTGGGGGTACAAGATTGAACTATAAGGAACGAACTTCCACAACTTGGATGAGTTGAAAGAATGCTTTATTTCGTTTAGACCAGAGATAGCCTTTTCGGTTGGGGCAGGCGAATGTGACACACAGCTCTACCTCTAATTAATGGAGATCAACAAATCCGAACTGACCGAAACAAGACGAACGGAGATTCTTACTTCAAGCTCGCGCCCGGCTGAACTCACTTTAAACTCACTAACTTCTATTTATTTAAAATGAATCCGGAAATCCGGAAATCCGGAAATGCTTTAGGCCACCGGTGATAAACATTGGCGAGTGTAAGTCTGAAATTTCAGTTATCCTTTTTTTTATCTTAATAAAGCTTCCGCCGGAAAATTCTTAATGTGTGGTCAAGATACAGTAAAACACAGCCTTTGACCTGGTCATTCGAAAACCGACCCCCTGAACTTTTATCTCCTGAACTTATCTCTTTATCACATTAAATCACTGAGTCAAATATTTACCGGAAGAGTGGTAGGATTTAAAACAGTAATCGGATACTCTTGTCTCTTCCACAATTTTCCTCATAAAAGAAAAAGCGTTTATTTATTTATTTTTTCCTCTTCTTTTTCACTTTTGTTAAATATGTTTTTAAACTATTTTCTATTCTAATTATTTTCTATTTTAATCTATTATAATAAAATGCATATATGCCTAGTTATCGTGTCACACTTCTTCTGCCAGTTGGAAGCTTTGTTTATTAGTGGAGTAGAGTATCCTCCTATTTGTAGAGCGTACGTAGTTCCTTTAGGCGTATTTTACGAAGAGTTTCATCAGCTACTATTATGCAAATTCTTCGTGCTAAAGAGTAATGGATGGATTTTAGAAAACTTTTAGTGTGGTAACTCTTGAAATGGAGGTATTGTTAGGTGTAGATCTATGGTAAATGTCTGTGACGATGTAATTGTTTCTGTTTTTTAAGAGTATATCTAGGAATGGCAATTCATTATAGCTATATTCTAGCGTGAATCTAATTTTGGGGTGCAAGTTTTAGAATATTTAGTGTAGTATATTTATGACTCCACATGTTGATCTTCAAAAGATATAAGAATAATCTAGATATATTTTATATGATTTAATGAATTTTGTTTTTATGTCTTCCACATATTTATCTTCTATTTAACTATATAGATTTTCTTCTAGACAAGCTAGTGCAAGTGTTGCATATGTCGGTGCAATGTTTGTCCCCATTGCGGTACCTGTTGTGTGAATATAATTTTCGTTGTTAAATTGGGATAAATTGTTTCTCTAAAATTAGTTCTATATGTGTTAACATCTTTTTTTTTTTTTTTTATAAGCGTTTCACCCCGAGCAAGGCATGTCACTGCCACTACTGTGCAGGGGGCTACGTAGAGTAGAGAAAGGCTGATTAAATATAGGAAATAACAGAAGGTGGGTGATAGGCGGGTGAGGATACCGAGAATGAGGGTTGGGTAGATGAGAGTGTTATGAGAATAGTTGGGAGTTAGTGTGATAGGAGGTGTCTATTGACCCTACATTTAAACACCTGGAGATTGTAACTGTCGGGAAAGCAGAGTTGTGGAAGGGAGTTCCACAGGCGGGAAGCGCGAGAAAAGAAGCTGTTGGAGTAGAATTTACGGTTACATCTTATTTGTTTAACTGTAAAAGGGTGGGACCTAGTGGCTAATCTAGTATATCGTGTAAATTCGTGCTTAGTGGGATAGGAGGTGTCTATTGACCCTACATTTAAACACCTAGAGATTGTAGCAAACTTGTGGAAGGGAGTTCCACAGGCAGGAAGCGCGAGAAAAGAAGCTGTTGGAGTAGAATTTACGGTTACATAAATTAAAGGAAACTCTTTGATTACATGAGAAGTGTCTTATAAATAGACAGAAATTTACAGAAAGACGAGTTTATGAGAATATGCAGGAGAGATAATGGCTCCCTGAAAAATTGAAATAATGGAAGATTAAAACTTTCATGAAAACAAGAGCGGGATTCCGTTCCTCAATGAGTCAGTTCTTGGTAAAGAACAAAAATCTCTTTCTTACATTTAGAACACGGGGAAAATTTGTATGATTTAACTCTGTGGCCATAACATGGTTTGGAATAGCTAAACTCAAATAACAGATTATTACAGCTCATCTGTTGTAAAACATGTTGAAGATTTTTACATTCTAAATTCTTTCAATACCTATATGTATTATTTTTTTACCAATGTTAAAGATCTGTATGGTCTTGAATTTAAACTTATTTATAAATGGAACTGTGTGTGTGTGTGTGTGTGTGTGTATTCGTTACTTATAAACTCCGAAACGGCTGAACCCAATTTTTTTTTTAATTTAAAGTTCTGCTATAAGCGTCTGCGAGTGTTCTTAGCTAGGTTTTGCGTTGAGGTAAATATCGAAAATCGATAATCGAAAATATCGGGTTATAGAAGGAATGGCCCGATTTTAATCAAATTTGATACACTCATAGACAAAGACATAAGAAACGACATTCAGAAGTTTCAAAGTTGCAGTTTTTACAATAGTGCAGAAAATCGATAATATATATAAGGCAAGATATTCGTGTGTGTGTCTGTTTATCTGCTTTATGTCTATTTTTTCAGTTCTTGCTTTGGGTTTTGCTCTAAGTAGGTATAATTGTAGTTCTTAGTCTCAGCCATGATACCATTTACTCAGAGGACTTATTTAGCCTTCAAAATTCAGTTTACGACGAAAAAAACTTATTTGATATCGATATCAGGAAATCTAAAAAAATTGACTTACATCTATTCATTTTTCTTTCAGTCTACGGTTTCGCTTTAACTGGAAACAACTATTGCTTTTTAGTCTTTCCTGCCAACGTCCAAAGAGTCTGAACTCCAGGACCATGAATTAGTTTTAAAGCTTTCATTTCACCCAAGCAACGCCGGGCTATACTGCTAGTATATATATATATATATATATATATATATATATATATATATATATATACACACTAGGTGCGATTGATAAATTGTCGCAATTAATTTATTATTTCAAATATTCTTTCGACTGAGTCTGAGCTCCAGGACCATGGATTAGTTTAAAGCTTTCATTACACCCGAGCAACGCCGGGCTATACTGCTAATACTCCATATATGTTTGATTGAAGATATTTAAAAAACAACCGTTCTGATTCAACTGGATATGTGCCTACATAATATGTTGCAAACGTTTATCATTTTACACATTCTTACGTAAGTGGCTGCATCGAAAATTCTCGGATCCTCTGTGAAGATATCTCTACATTTCAATCAAAATGCTCGTGTACCTGACGCTCTCTTATTTACGAGTCAACCTATAATGTTATGAACTCTTACTGAATTAATTGGTGTCATTTTGTATCGTAACATTTGAATAGGTCTGCGATCTTTAACCGGGCTGATAAATTCAGAGAGGCTAACTGTATTACTTGTTAAGCTTATCAAATATTCTTCCTCAGATTCTGGGGGAATATTCCCTAATCTCAACCACGGTTTATGAGTGGTATGTGTGTTTCAAAGCACGCTGTGTTAACTGTTATGGTGCCCTTCTACGAGGAATGGACTTTTCCTCTTACTATATATAATTACCGGCGTGAGTTTTCCGGTAGGCAGTCAATACACAGTAATGTATTCAGTTGACGTCAGCTAGTAAGCAGTTAAAGCCAGCTACTAGTCAGGCAATAAGCAGCGTAAATGTACCGTTCGGACTTATTTATTTCTAGTGACTTATTTACTAGCACTTCGTACCTATGTTCTTTTTATGCAAACACACTCTTTTGAACCTACCTTCTGTCACTACCGGTCACTACAACGTTGCCGCGAATTTCGCCATAACAACACCACAACAAATTGGCGATGGAGATTTGCGTTAAGATTTGCCACAACACCTTAGTGACGAAGATACACAACAATAAGGATTCTGGATGACCATCTAAAAGCGTAGTAGAATTAGCATCAGCTCTTAACCATGGCATCACTCATGAACTCGGGGTTTTAATGATCCCCGACTTAAATTGATATTTTAGTCTATAAACATTTCGATAACACCACTTAAAATGGTAAGAACTTTTTTATCGCTACAAATGCTCATGCGATAGAAGCTTCTTTTGCCTCTCAGATTAGTATATTAGCGTATGAGGCTGTTATATGAAGTTAGAGGAAATCCGACTTAAGATTATGAGGAATTGTAGAATAAAGATTAACGGTAGAATTAAAGGGGTTAAGATTGAATTCTTTGTGAAAGAATCCACATAGAGGTCTGTTCTAGAAAGTAGTGATTCTTCAGAAGATTATCTCTTTTGAAAGTGAAATACTTATTTTAACATTACATGACAGGTAATTTATGTGTTTAAAGAAGAAATTAGTATTTATTGAGAAAGCAACCAGTAATAATGCACGTTGTGATTTTTAAAAATCATCTTTCTTTTAAAAAAAAGATTCTTTAAGAAAATAGAACCACTAAATGGTATCCATCATTTCAGCAGTGTTTCCATCAAGGAATTTATTTAATTTAAACATCTAGATTTTTGCTGCCAATGTTTAGATATATAACGTGTAGTTCTTATTTGTTTCTGCTCACCCTGTTTTCACTGAGTTGAAATCTCTACCAGCGTCCCACCGAGTGAACCAGCAATTACTATGTCATTCTACATGAACAACAAAATGGCCATAACTGATTTTGGATTTTTGCCCAATGCCACAATGTCTGAGAACTTAGTCTCTGTGTTGGTTTATCGTATTTCAGTAAAACTATTTCCATTTTCAAAATCCCAGTAGACCCATTTGACCAAGACAGAGATAAAAGAAAGTCTTTTTTAATGGTTGGGATATATGTAGTTTGCGAATGGGATGAGCTTCACTGGAGATGTTTTTATTAATGTCAACGTTTGAAATATAAAATATTTGCGAGATATAGATCTATCTGGCACAAAGAAAAATAAGAATTCTTATTAATTATCGAACTTGTAACGCAAAATATAATTAAAGTGAATAGGCTAAGAAACACAAATCAAGAAGATATATTCTCAGATAATGTAAGGAATAACAGTACAATAATAACAGACATTCAGTAAAGACTCCACTATTATATATTAAATCAATAACACCAAACTGGCGAATGATCTTAAAAACGGCCTAAAGTCCGCTGTTAACACGAGCAAAATATGGATAGTTTTAACGCCTCCAGAACAAGACTGCTTTTAAATACGGAGGTCAAAATGATTTTTGTTGCCAAGAAACAAAACAAGCTTTTTAGCTAATTTGATGGTGCTGATTCCTAAATAACCTCAGATATTCATAGTTAGTAACTGTTTTTATTGTACTGAAATTGCTCATTTTTGGTAAAAAGATCAATTTAAGATATGGGCTGATCAGTCAGTCAGTCAAGTGCCATACGTGATACACGCTTGGGCGATCATATCTCGAAACAGACATGAGTGACTGGGCAGAAGATTATCCCGCAGTAGGTTGCCATTGCTTTTTGCGGTAGACTGGTTGCCGACCAAGGCTATAGAACCCAATCTGTCCTGTTATTTAACCATAACTGGAAGGAATAGACGGATTAATACCTTTCCGAAGGGTATTTGTGCGTAAGTGAATGCAATGAATTCAACTGGAATTCGAACTCGGCTCTCCGATTTATCGTTCCGAGCCGATATCCAATGCACCACAACGCAAGACTGCTCTTAAATACAGAGGTCAAAATGATTTTTGTTGCCAAGAAACAAAACAAGCTTTTTAGCTAATTTGATGGAGGCTGATTCCTAAAATAACCTCAGATATTCATAGTTAGTCACTGTTTTTATTGTACTGAAATTGCTTGTTTTTGGTAAAAAGATCAATTTAAGATATGGGCTGATAGGAACATTTAATTAATAAAATTTGTAGAAAACCCATCAATTTTCAGGAAGGCCGAACAATTTATATCCTCCATCTGAAATAAACTATTTTTTATTTGAAAAAAAAAAAATTATTTCCAAAAGTTTTAAAATGGATGTCCCGATTTTTTCAGTTTATCGCGAAAATTCAAATTAACTGATAAACGTTATCATTAATAAACTTTTTCAATAATTCGCTAATAGGTTTAATAAGTTTCTTTTTTTACATAGCCATCGAGATAAATTTCTGGATAATTGTATTGATATGAGTGATGAGCAAGGAAAACGATTCCATCATGATCTCAAAACAATGAAAGATCGTTAACAGAGAGGGCGGTACAAACGGAGGATGGCTGATTACTGCTGGATTATCAAATGGACTTAAATAACATTGAACATGAGTGACAATTGAGAAAGAGAAAATATTTGCCATATTTCTTATGTTTACGAAGGTTTCTATTCTGTTGTTAGTTTATTAAATAATTTGATAAAGATAATTTTTGGTCTTAGAATATTCGATCCCGTCATTTTTAAAGACTTGAGAGTTTGAGTTTTATCGAAAAAATACTTCTTAATAAGCAGACCAACATTTGTTGATTTAAATACGAGTTGAGAGCTCTCTAGGATTTTACTTTGAGAAATATTGTCATGTTAATATCATATATAGAGAAAATAAATAAGAAACGTACTTCATTTTCACAAAAATGAGGCATTTCTGTACAGTAAAAACGGTAACTAACCAAAAAAGAAATAAGGTAATTTTCAGATTCAGCGACCTCAAATTAGATAAAAAAAGATGCTTTGTTTCTAAAAGGTTTTACGATTATTTTTTTTGTTGTTTTTGTTGACCAGTGTTGAAGCTTTCTTCCTTACGCCAGCACGGCTGATGCTAACCCCCTGAAGAGTGACTCGTTTCGACCGCTCCTCTTACATGGAATGAAAAGACTAGTTAACCCATTGCTAGGTCATCTGCAAAGTGTTGGAGATTGTCCCTTTGTGCATAATAATAAACTCGCCTCAGTGTACATATGACCCTGCCTATAGAGATCAGCAGTGTTTAGTTGCAAGTCAGCTGTAAGTTTTTGAATTGTTTAGTTGCAGTTGGAATCTGGATTCACAGTTGTAGTTGCAGTTGCTCTGAGCTCCACTCAACTAGAATCAGTTACCCGGACCTACTATTTCACTTCAAGACTGTATATATTGATTTCTACTAATAGTATTCCTGAATTGACTAACCCGTGTTTCCTGTTTGTATATCTTGTTCAATATAACTTACATTTTCTATCTCCATATATGTTTTTGTTATTTATTATTTTGTGTGGTTTCTCACCCGGAATCTACAACACTTTCATTCCCTAAGAACTAAGTAAATGTACTCATCTCTGTTTACGTTGTATATATTGATTTCTACTAATAGTATTCCTGAATTGACTAACCCGTGTTTCCTGTTTGTATATCTTGTTCAATATAACTTACATTTTCTATCTCCATATCTGTTTTTGTTATTTATTATTTTGTGCGGTTTCTCACTCGGAATCCACAACACAAAGAAAATTCTTTAATGTATTGTGCTAAGGAATGTTCGTCTCCAGAATCTATCTTACATATCTATAAGTCTACTATTCGTCCATGCCTTGAGTATTGCTACTCGTTATATCTCCTGCATATCTAAGATTCCTGAACGAATCGGCAATATTATTAAGGTTGTTTCACAGTACCTTTTATTTTATTACTTTCATGGTTATTTATCGGATGAGCCCTTTGCTATGGTACATTATAAATTTAAAAGCAGTACTATATTGGCGATAAGTTGTCATCATTTTGCAGTTGAAATGGCTAAATGCTTTTGTGGAACTCCCTTCCCCATCATTGCTTTCCAGACAAGTTTGTTCTTCAGAAATTTCAATGCTTCGTCAGTAATTATCTACTGTCTTCCTACTTTTTATTGTTCTTGCTCCTAAATAATGCTTAAAATTTTTCACTATTTCACACCTAGTAACCCCTTGTGTCTTGGTATCTTTACTTAGGTAAATTCAATTAAAAACCAAATTAATACTTCAAAATCAATTTGACATCGCTGTATAAGGCAACTAAAGAGTTGTTTAAATTGTTTAAACTTATAAAAGAACACCTGCTAGAAAGTGAAAATGTGGTATAGTAACTTTACGTTGCCTTGACTATTGTTTTGAATTCAAAATTGACCGAGTGGTCGTCTTACTAAGGTTAAAGAATACAGTATGCTCTATTTATCTGCCAATTTTCCTTCCGAGAAAAGAAATTTTCGAAGGGAAATAGTTTTACAAAGAATGTTTGTGCGAATTGAATGCTTCTCCTTCTACCTGGGTTTGAACTCAGACAATCGATTTATTTTTTTCACCATCTGCATATTTATGGCATCTTGATTAGTCAGAAAAACGTGCCTTATTATAAATGTAAAATTACAGAATCTGTCGGTTTATCACCTTCCTGTTTACTGATATTCATATCTTTATATATATATTTTTTTAAAACTTTTTCATATCACCAGTGACGCCAGTAAAGGGGGGGAAGTAGTGTTAATTGTATTTTAATAGTTAATCTCTTGCTGAGAAAAAGAAAGATATTGAGTGTCAATTTTTATAAACCGACATTACCAACAGTGACAAAAATATATTTCCAGATTTAAATGAACGCCACTGATGGGAAAGAACTTGTTAATAATTCACGGATACCTTATGTCACTTTTACTTCTGCGAATCAAGCAAAGAACTATTATATCAACATATTGTGAGTTCTTCGTTAGAACTGCTGTCAGAACCAGGACGAACGAATATTTCTTTGTTAAATCAAAATACTGAATATTCATTAAATTAAAACTTTTCCATATTAATGTGACATCATTCTAACCGCTATGGTAATCACCGTTGCTATTCTCTAGTTACTAAATTTAATCTGCTAACATGCAATGTTAATCAATCTTGTCAGATTAAATTTCAAATAACTTCGTTAGGACAAGAGTAGTAATGAGTGTGATATCTAATTAGCTTAAGGCTAGCACATGAACAATTAATTAATTAATAAATTAGATTCCATAAATATTAATTATAATAAAAACATTTTATTTAAAAATTAATGCTCAATATTACTAAAATGGGTTATAAGATGAAACCTAAAAAATATATTTTATGAACCTATAATTGATAACGGATATTTTATAAAGCTAGTATTAATAATCAATTTTTATTTACGCCTAATTAATTATTAATTTTCATAAAAAATTATTAATTTCTAATTTTGATAAAGCCATAACTAAAACTGGAATTTTAGAAATCTTTCATTAATACATAATCTGGTGGTGTTTTAACGTAACTGAAGACGGAAACAAAACCTCTTTAATAGGCTTTACAGAACTAATTTCGCAACACAAGAGCATGCAGTAAACGCAAGAGCAGGTAAACAAAATGCCGAAGAAAGAAAAGAACTCAGCCTTTTTAAAGGAAAAGGAACGTGTGCAAAATCACGTGCAATAGAAATTTTTACGAAAATATAACAATCTCCCCCCACTAGTAAGAGAGATTGCAAGGTGGGTGTATATATTATTTTATTTATAAGTCCAGTCGCTGAACTGGTCTACGAATCCTGCTAGACCGCCGCGGGGGCAGTTCACTATTCGAAGGACTGGCAGGTCTCTGGGAAGGCTGATTCTCTATTTCCTCCGCATTAAGTGTAGTGTCAACTGGACTTGTTTCAATCAAACGGGCCGGGTCTGCATTTGCAAGGTCGGGTCGAGTATTCTCAGCAGGACCCTGATGTTCATCAGAGCGTGGAAAGCGAGCCAAATGTCTTAGCGTCACTGAATCCTCCCGGCCGTCATCATGCCGTATTCTTGCATGAGTAGGGTTGGCCTCGAGGAGTTCCACCACCTCTACGATCGGGTCATACTTGTTCCTGTTGCCAAACCGTTTCAGCAGTACCCTTCCAGGTTCGCAGAGCCAAACAGGTAAGGCAGTACCGGTAGAAGAGCGCCTTTCAAATTTGAACAAGCGTTCGTGGGGAGTCACATTTGTACTAGTGCATAGTAGGGAACGAATAGAATTTAAAACATCGAGCAGAACGTCCTGCCAAGCACTAAGGGGTAACCGTTTAGATTCCAAGGCCAATAATATTGAGTGCCAAATAACGCCGTTGTAACGCTCGCACTGACCGTTGCCTCTTGGGTTGTATGCAGTGGTGTTACTGCACCCAACCCCAAGTCTCGTCAGGAAATTTCTGAACTCCTCGGACACGAACGACGTTCCTCTATCAGAATGGATGAAAGTGGGGAGTCCAAAAATAGAAAAAATATTCGTCAAGCACTTGATTGCGGTTTGCGAAGAACAATCACGGCACGGGAATGCAAAGGGAAATCGACTGTACTCATCGACGATAGTAAATAGGTAACGACATCCTTTCGATGATGCCGGGACAGGCCCTTTGAAGTCTACGGAGAGGCGCTGAAAGAGTCTACGGAGAGGCTACGGAAAGAGCGGATTAGCGTATTATTAGTAGGGCTGGAAAATTGAGGTTTTATTTTTGCACAAGTTGTACACTCGGATGTCACGCGCCGAACTTCATCAATTGAGTATGGAATATTTTGTGATCGTATAAAGTGCCAAAAACGTTGAACCCCAGGGTGTATTAATGAACTGTGTATGGTCCTTAGCTCCTCCAAGGAGGAAGCAGCAGCACCACACACTCTCGACAAAGCATCGGCAACGGTGTTTTCACTTCCGGGACGGTGTTTTATATCGTACGAGAACGGGAGAAGCTCCATTTTCCACCGAATGATTTTATCATTTTTAATTTTTCCTCGGTTAGCTGGCTTATACATAAAAGATACGGCTTGCTGGTCTGTTATGATAGTAAAGTGCTTCCCAACAAGGAGGTCCCTCCATTTTCGGACACATTCAACTATCGCGTAAGCCTCTTTTTCAACTATGTGTAGTCGTATTTCAGATGGGCTTAATGATCGGGAAAAGAATGCTACAGGCCTATCAGCCTGTAAGAGAGTGCCTCCTATAGCTTTCTCTGAGGCATCGGTTTCAATAGTAAATGGTAGTTCGTCGTCGATAACCTTTACAGATGATTCGGCAACGTCTTTCTTAAGTTTTTCGAAAGAATTCACAACTATAGGAGGCATGGGAAATTGTTTATTTTCAACCAGGGGACGAATTTTGTGTGAATACTTAGGTATCCATTTCGCGTAGTAAGAAAACATACAAAGGCACCTCTTTAACGAATTTGAATCCGAAGGAGGAGGCATTTGCAAAAGAGGTTTCAAACGCTCAGGGTCAGGTTGAATAGTTCCGTCACAGATTTGGTATCCAAGCAAATTGATAGAACGAAGCGAAAACTTTGATTTTTCTCGGTTTATTTCGAGGTTGTATGTTGAGGCAGCCTTTAAGAAACGTTCCAAGTTAGCGTCATGCTCCTCTTGAGTTTTACCACAAATAGTAATGTCATCAATGTAAGAAAAAGTTCCGGATAACTTATTTTCAGAAATAAAGGAATTCATAAATCGTTGAAAGGCAGAAACCCCATTAGTGACACCCATGGGTATTCGTTTGAATTGATACAAACGATTTCCAGCTTGAAAAGCCGTGTAAGGCCGATCTTCGGGACAAATTTCGATCTGGTAGTAAGCTTTAGACAAATCAATCGTACTAAAAATATGATACTGGGCAATTCGGTTTACGAGATCCTCAATCCGAGGCAAAGGGTACGCGTCAAGTAGTGTGAAACGGTTAATGGTTTGGGAAAAATCAACCACCAATCGTTTCTTTCTATTAGGCGACGAAGTCACAACAATTTGAGCACGCCACGGTGAATAGCTGGTTTCAATGACATCGTCTTCAAGCAGTTGAAGAATTTCTTTTTCAATAAATCGGGCATCCTCCGCACGGTAGTTTCGGGATTTAGTAGCAATGGGTCTGCAATCAGGGGTCAGGTTTCGGAACAATTTTACAGGGGAACAACTGATCCTGGTTAGCGCGCAGATTTTTAAAACTTCCTGAGATCCACCAAAAGAAATAGTAATACCCCGGTGTAGTTTCAAAAACGGCATTCTGAGTATAATGTCCATACAGGAGTCAGGAAGCACAGTAAGGTCAATCTCTTTATATTCGCAACCATTGAAGAAAACGTTCTCGGTGCAATATTCAGACAGTTTAAGGGAAACGGCGGATGATGCCATAGAAATTACGGAGTTCCGTTTTAAAGTGGGCAGTCTCATTTTTTTGACAATACGGGCACTGATAAAATTATCAGAACTGCCGGTGTCTATAAGGGCAGTTAACTTTTTCCCTTTTAACTCCACAGTTTCGGTGATAGGAGGGCAACTATCACCACCTTTAGCACGGGCCCCTATGATACCAGAAGAAGAACGTGAATGTGTCGGTAGAGTAGAACGGCAAACTTTAGAAAAATGCCCGAGTTTACCACAGCTTCGACATACCTTATTGCGGGCAGGGCAGAGGCGGCCGGTCGTCCTTAAAGTGACGTCTCCCTCCACAGTTGTAACACTTGCCACGAACAGGAAGGGCATGAGAGAACAGTACAGAGTCACACTTCATTGGAGAATCAGTTAGAGCAGAATTTTTAGAAATACCAGTGGCCTCCTCGGCAGAATCGGTCAACACATTTTTAGTTCCAGTAATAGAAGTAACGGCGGCTGCTCCAATCTGGGTAGCATACGATTCCGCGCGAAAGTGAGCTTGTTCTAAAGCCCTAGCACATTGAGTAGCTTCTGCGAGAGTTAGTGTGTCAGTTTCAAGGAGCCTAGCACCTATCAATGAGGACCGAAGACCACGAATAAATGCATCACGGACAGATTCATCCCTGTAAGTGGTGGCCGTTACGTCTTTAAAGCAACAGTCAGCGGCAAGTCGATTCAAGGCCTGAAGGTATTGGTCGACAGACTCGCTTTCTTGTTGCAAACGCGTAGAAAGCAGATGTCTAGCATGAATAACACTTGGAGACTTGTCGTAGACACCTTTCAGTAAGTCAACAGCATGTTCAAAGCCAGAACAACCCTCGATAACGTCAGCAACAGTGGGACCGATATTTAAATAGAGAACTTCGAGTTTATCAGGGTTTAACGAAGCAATAGTTGAGAGGTAGTAATTAAAGTTACGATACCATAATGTCCAAAGCTTGCTGGCCTGTGGGTCTGCCGAGGAAACGTCAAATTTGTCCAGGCGAATTATTTTCTCCATGAGGAAAATAGAAAATTAGTTCTGTAAATTGTGGTGGTGTTTTAACGTAACTGAAGACGGAAACAAAACCTCTTTAATAGGCTTTACAGAACTAATTTCGCAACACAAGAGCATGCAGTAAACGCAAGAGCAGGTAAACAAAATGCCGAAGAAAGAAAAGAACTCAGCCTTTTTAAAGGAAAAGGAACGTGTGCAAAATCACGTGCAATAGAAATTTTTACGAAAATATAACAATACATAATCTTTATTTTAATTGATATGGTTTTTAAGTTTGAGAAAATTAATGAATACCAGTATTAACTTATTACTACTACAAAATAAATATCGCTCTTTTGAATTAAAACGGAACATTAGATCAGCGTCGAGTTCTTTTCAATTTCCAATTGAGCAAATGTAAACACGAGTCTGTTGTGTTTACTTGGTTTTGTATAATTAGAAGATAACACAAACTTGAATTAATGACGTTTAGCTTTTATATAAAACTTTAGGTTTTTACATCAAGTTAACAACCGCTAATTTTTGGGTGTGGATACAGGAGCAGACTAGCTTAATTCTCTTCACTCTGGGAGGATAGTAGTAAACGCGTCTATCCCTTCTGAACACTAGTTGTCAAATGATAACGTCTTCCTCTTTTCATATGTCCTGCCAATCTACTGTCCTTCACTCCTACTTCTTCCTCCTACTTCTTCCTCCTACTCCTACCAAAAGAAACCGTTAACTTGTTTAACGATTTTACCGTCCAAGTTTGAATTCTTGGCGTCAGTGTGTCTACCTTTTTCTATTTTTAGCATACTCGCCATTTTATATACTATAACAAGTCCTTTCTTGCCATTATTTCTGGCTAATTTTAATCTGCAACTAGAAGAAAAAAATGAGAATCGCTATCTTCAGGTCTCCTGGTTTCGTGTTTTATCTCCCTGCTCTTTATTATTGTTTTTTCCTAATTTTTCCTATTCCAGTGACCCATTGTATCTTACTGGTTTTTCTTTCTTGCATGGGCTGTAACCAGTTAAAAATATGTCTGACAGAAAAGAAAAGTAATGTCTGACAGAAAAATTATGTCTGACAGAAAAGAAAAATAATGAAGTTAGAAGTTAAGGCGAAAATTTCATGACTGCTTTCAGGATATGTTCACCAGGTTGAAGATTTCAACGTAACGGCTAAGCTAGAAAGAATGTCTTTTACCACAATCTATCTTTAGACAAACATTCAGATAATTTTTTTATTTCCTTTGTATACTGGACTTTTAACTAAGTTAAAACTTAGCAAGTCACCAACCTTTTATTTTAATTGTCGTAGATAGACCAAACTCCACCCACGTCTGTTGAACAGGTGAAGAGGCTCATCCCTTGTTCCCTGTTTAGGATGTGGTTTCCGGCTTTCTCTCTTCCAATCTTTTCACTCCTTTTTCTTTCAATTGGAGTAGATAGAGTAAACTATCGCCCGGTTCACACTCCACCAACGTTTATTGAACAGGTGAAGATGCTCATCCCTTGTTCCCTGTTTAGGATGTGGTTTCCGGCTTTCTCTCTTCCAATCTTTTCACTCCTTTTTCTTTCAGTTGGAGTAGATAGACTAAACTATCGCCCGGTTCACACTCCACCAACGTTTATTGAACAGGTGAAGAGGCTCATCCCTTGTTCCCTGTTTAGGATGTGGTTTCCGGCTTTCTCTTTTCCAATCTTTTTACTCTTACGTATCCCCCATGCGCATCAGTGGCATTACCGCTTTGCTCGAGGTGGTATGATTAAAAAATATTGGGGAGTACCCCTGTTTGCACAATAAATGGACTCGTCTAATGTGTACATATAATCCTGGCTACAGAGAACGGAGGGATTATCACAGTGAGTGTTAAAGAGTGTGTGTTACAGGAGTTAAGTAGTTGGACGCCGATTAGTTGGTCAGTAAGAATATAAACATGTAACCCAGATTTAGTCGACTTTACAAGATTGTATATATCGATTCCTACTAACAGTATTCCTAGTATTCCTCTATTAACTAACAAAATATATAAAACCCCCAGGTTTTATATATTTTGTTCAATATAACTTATATTTTATCTCTCCATATCTGTTTTTGTTATCATTATTTTGTGTGGTTTCTAAACAAGAATCTGCAACAGTATATATTAAGAATCGAACTTGTTATAGTAATATTTTCCTGTACGACAAATGACAGTTTCCGTAACGGTTCACGGTCAATGGGGGCATCAACTGTACTTCAGCCGCGTATCAGTAAATTTATCTGAAATTCGTCGATTACTTTATTTTTTATGGCCTATCAACTATTTGAAGATTATTTTCTGTTTTTTTTTTAAATATTTTTAACTGGTTACAGCCCATGCAGGAAAGAAAAACCAGTAAGATACAATGGGTCACTGGAATAGGAAAAATTAGGAAAAAACAATAATAAAGAGCAGGGAGATAAAACACGAAACCAGGAGACCTGAAGATAGCTATTCTCATTTTTTTCTTCTTGTTGCAGATTAAAATTAGCCAGAAATAATGGCAAGAAAGGACTTGTTATGGTATATAAAATGGCGAGTATGCTAAAAATAGAAAAAGTTAGACACACTGACGCCAAGAATTCAAACTTGGACGGTAAAATCGTTAAACAAGTTAACGGTTTCTTTTGGTAGGAGTAGGAGGAAGAAGTAGGAGGAAGAAGTAGGAGTGAAGGACAGTAGATTGGCAGGAGATATGAAAAGAGGAAGACGTTGTCATTTGACAACTAGAGTTCAGAAGGAATAGACGCGTTTACTACTATCCTCCCAGAGTGAAGAGAATTAAGCTAGTCTGCTCCTGCATCCACATCCAAAAATTAGCGGTTGTTAACTTGATGTAAAAACCTAAAGTTTTATATAAAAACTAAACGTCATTAATTCAAGTTTGTGTTATCTTCTAATTATACAAAACCAAGCTACACAACAGACTCATACTTACATTTGCTCAATTGGAAATTGAAAAGGACTCGACGCTGATCTAATGTTCCGTTTTAATTCAAAAGAGCGATATTTATTTTGTAGTCGTGGCACAAAGCCAAAAGTGTTGCTGGGGAAAGGCTGGCCTTCTGTTGTCTTAAAATTAGACTGATCTAGGCATTATCACAGACCAAAAATACTACAATATCCCTACCACCAAAAACAACACCTTCTTATTTAACATTATTAATACATCCAACATATAAATTCATACTCTGCATGAAGTCCTAAATAGTAGCCATGTGTTTAATGCTCATCTGTAAGAGGAGTAAAAAGAAAATTTTAAAATGTAAACACCATTTTTTATTTTGAATATGAGATACACTACTTACAAGAAACTAAGTAAAATAATGTTCTTAATGACATCTTTCTCACAATTCTTACTTGAAGCAGAAACATCAGTTAACTGAACAAAATCAATCCGAGACCAAAATAATATAAAACATTCATTCATCCCAACATTCACTCGAACCCACAAAAATACAAAAAAGTCACAGTTGAAATACATAAGGCATCCCATTGTAACACTATTTTTGCATGCAGAAAATATAACACTATTTTAGCACGACGGAGCGAAAGAAAGTACTATTAATTGCATTAATAATTGTGCAGATTAATTGTTACAATATGAGCAGAGAGAAAAATAAGGCTAATAGATAATAGAATTGTTTCTTCGGCTGCAATATGAACGCAGCTAATGAATTTTTTTTTTGTTAATCATTTCACCCCGAGCAAGGCGAAAATGCCACTGATGTGCAGGGGGTTATATAAATGTTAAAAGATTAATTAGAAAAGAGTGAGGAGTACAAGCTAGTTAGAAAGGAACAATAGAAAGCTGAGAAAGAAGGTGCGATGACAGATACATAGGTGGAGAGAAAGGGAAGGTTATACAGGGGAGGGGAGAGAGCTAGAGGCCAGTGGTTAGTAGATGACTATTAACTTTGCATTTAAATTTCTGGAGGTTGTAGCCGTCAGGAAAGCAAGAATACGGGAGCGAGTTCCACAGGCGGGAAGTGCGAGAGAGGAAGCTGCAGGAGTAGAATTGTCGTCTGCATTTGGCTAACCTGACTGTGAATGGGTGGGACCCAGTTGCCAGTCTGGTTGCACGGGTAAACACCTGTTGAGGAGGCATCAGTGACTTAAGCTCATTATGAAAATATTTATAGAAGAGACAGAGGGAGGCCACATTTCGACGATGGGAAAGTGGCTGCAGTCGAGTCGCCAGATCAGTACCTATCACATTACAGACTCTCCTTTGGCGCTTGTCAAGAACACTGAGGAGAACGGCAGGGGCACCTGACCATAAATGGCAGCAGTACTCCATGCACGTGCGGATGGTTGACTTGTATATATGCAGGATGGATTCAGATGGAAAAAAACATCCTGGATCGACATAGTGACCCAACATTCTTAGCAGTAGATTTTGCGAAGAGAGAAAAATGAAATATTGGAAATTAGCTGAGTGAATTAAAAAACATTTGAAGGAGTAGGCAGCAGGTAAGACGGGGTCATCGCATCGGCCGGCCATTATTATTTAAAACCGGAAAAATAAATGATGTAATCAGCTGAACCAAAGGGAGAAGACAGACAGAAATGATGTCACCAGAAATATTGCTGCTTCTTTGGTTAAACTAAGAGAAGGAAGTAACTCCGCCTCAAAATGCGAAGCCGGGAGTGATTTCATTGGTGAAATATTTGATTTGCATGAATATGCCGAGTCAATCATGCCTTCTACCATTGAAAGAGATAAATATCAAAAACAGTGCCCCGGGTGTCAGAGACCTGTTGTTGTGTTGAGCTAAGACAGATAAGACGAATTACCGCCGCAGCTACCCACCACACACAAAGACCAACCTTTGGCAGTTTACGTAAATCTTCGGTGAAAAGCTCGAATAAGACATTTTGAATCGTCACAAACTTGAAAACTCCGATTGGATTGAACAGAAATTGCCGAGAGTTTTGTTTGCATGGAGATCCACTTAACTAAGTAAAATCTCACAATAAATGAATGTGCTCTCCTCTCTGTTTAAAAAGTATGATAACAGACCGTTCTCTCTTGACATTATTAACATTAACAGCTAGCAAGATTTCAGCATGACTTCCTTGAGATCGAAATTCAAACTGAGAGCTATCTAAAATAGTTTCTAGAGAAAAATGTCTTAGCAAAAATCTCTTACCAGCTGATCTAGCTATGGATTCAATATAGTCATTTTACATTAGCCAAGAAGGCGTAAAGCGTCACTTTGCTGGTGGTTAGCATTTAAAACTAGCCAATATTTGTGGACTGTAAGACACTGTTGGAAATAATTTTACAAGAGGTGAATCAGGGACAAGACGATGGAAACATATATTTGTGATTGCTATAAGGCCAAAGTAATCGGTTTTCTTTTCATCTTCAGGACTGAATCAGAAAGGAAACTTTATCCATCGGTTTCCTTCATCGCTCGGAACGATTTGGTATTTGCTAACTTTCGTCTAAGAACTAGCCATCACAGCGGGCCAATAATAATCAAGTTAATGTTAATAATGTCAAAAGAGAACGGTTTGTTATCATACTTTTTTAACACAGAGGAGAGCACATTCATATATTGAGAGATTTTACTTTGTTAAGTGGATCTCCATGCAAACAAAACTCTTCATATTTTCTTAAAATCAGTCACGAAAAGTATTCATCAGTGTTAAAGTTAAAGGATACAAACAAATTCCCCAACGTAAAATGGAAAATTGTGGAAAAAACAAGTATCTGTAAGTAGTTCTATGGCTTCTGCCCTCTGTGCCTGAGTGAAAAGCTGCATATTGTAAGGTCCCCTAAAAAAAAAACTACTGCGTCGTAGAGATGAACTAATCATTTTATGTAAATATATAAAATATTTTTCTTTAAAATTTAATTAATTTTAATGTCTCATTTATAACTTATGCTCAAACGTAACTTGAAAATTAAAAGTTTTTTTACTAAACTAAATTACACACACGATACTTGTTTGATTTCCTTAACTACAATATACTTTCGTTATTATTTAATTCTATTTCTAACCTACATATTCAAGCCCGTTTAATCATAAAGTAGTACAAAATCTAATTAAAAATCCAGTCTGCTGTTAAAGCTTATTGTCTACAAATTTAAATAATGTATGATACCAAAATGTATCCTAACCAAACAAAAAAATATTTAAAATTTAATTACTTGCAATGTTTCAGTTATAAATTATGCTCTAATATAAACTAAAAATGAAAAATATTTTACTAAAACAAATGATAGGCACAATATTCAACTGATCTTCTTAATTAAGTGTACCATTATTATTTAATACTAAATCTAAACTAAACAATCCAGCCCCTTTACTCAGGAGGTAGCACAAAATCTAATTTAAAAAAAAACTAAAATTCAACCTGATGTTAGAAATTATTGTATACCCATTTAAATCATGTATAGTCTCACAATATATCACAGACAAAATCATTCTTTTTTTTTAATTACAATGTTTCATTTGTAACTTATGCTTACTTGAAGCAGAAACATCAATTAATCGCACTTCCCGCCTGTGGAACTCACTCCCGTATTCTTGCTTTCCTGACGGCTACGACCTCCAGAAATTTAAATGCAAAGTCAATACTCATCTACTAACCACTGGCCTCTAGCTCTCTCCCCTCCCCTGTATAACCTTCCCTTTCTCTCCACCTATGTATCTGTCATTGCACCTTCTTTCTCAGCTTTCTATTGTTCCTTTCTAACTAGCTTGTACTCCTCATGTAATATAGCAATCTGGTCCCACCCGAGGAAGGTTGATGCAATCGATGGTGTTTCCCGTCGGCGAACGACAAGACAGGTGTTTGAGAAATACATCCTGTCGGGGCCTGGAGCGGATGTCGCAGGGTTATGAGTCGGGCTCGTTTGACCTTATTTCCGACAGCGGCGGAAATGACTACGGAGGCAAACAGAACAGGTGTCTCTTGGAATTACGTGGGCATTGCGTGGGCGAGGCAAAACCGGAAGGAAAAGTCCCGGTTCTAGAAGACTATAAAAAGACCTCGACACACGGTTTCGCCAGCAGAGAACGGCCAGTGGAAGCAGAGAGACACCACAGGCAAGACTACACTCCCGTCGACCCATTCTATGTGCGCTCTCACTCTTCCATTCTCTGTTCCACACGGGTTCGTCGTCAGGAATAAAAATATAGCCTTATATTTTTATATATGCGTGTTCTCGTTGTTTGTCGTCGTACGGCGATATATAACACTCACTCTTTTCTAATTAATCTTTTTACATTTATGTAACCCCCTGCACATCAGTGGCGTTTCCGCCTTGCTCGGGGTGAAACGATTAAAAAAAAAAAAACTGAACAAAATCAATCATAACTTAAATATTAACACTTATTTCACTAAAATATGTGGCCCACTCAATACTTAATTAGGTTGCTTAATTGCAATAGATCTATACCATAATTATTTAATCTTAATTCTAATATAAACATTCCATTTACTCATGAGGTAGTACAAAATCTAATTAAAAAACGTCTAAAATCCAATCTGATGTTAAAAATTATTACCGACTTAATTTATGATCCCACGATTTATCTTATCCAGACAAAATTAAAAACTGACATGTCTAGACACCAGGGCATCCTGCTGTTTTTGCGACCCAGAACTTTAACTCCATAGTTACCTAATTCTCATTTTTGATTGAACAATATTGCCACACTTTAAAGCTTATTCTATAACTACTACTCCTTCGTTCTTTAAATAGCTATAAATTTATCCTTTAATTTCTAAATAAATAATTTTCACAATTTATTTTCAAATTTCATCTAAAGAAGAATAGTATTCTCCGGAAACGCAAAAAAGAAATGTGTGGTTTTATATATATATATATATATATATATATATATATATATATGTATTTTTTTAAATATTGGTTTTATAAACCATTATAAAATATTACAATATAACTTTAAAGTTGTATAAAATAAGTAGAGTCTAATAGCACATTGAAATCAAAACGGACACATGGTATCATGTAATAAAACTTGTTTTTGAATGCTATTTATATTTATAAGCAACGTTGAGCCAGGTCAGTACTTAGATAGGTGACCACTTGGGAATACCAAGTGCTGTAAGCGTTCATTGATGGATGTGCGTTGTGGTGCGGTGGATGTCGGCTTGGAAAGAGAAATCGGTGAGCCGAGTTCCAATTTCAGTTGAGCAGTCTGAATTCACTTGCTTGCGCACTGGTACGCTTGGGAAAGGTATTAATCCGTCTCTTCCCTCCAGTTATGGGTTAAATAACTGAGGTCTGCAGATAATGCGATATGTGGCGAACTTCTGCATCGATTGTTTGTTATCAGCAGTTCCAAAATTGTAGATGGTGCTACACAGGCCTTCACCACTCTAAACAATTCTCTATGTGGCAGTCTAACGGAGTTAGACACTCATACGTCGAAATCGACGGGAGAATCCATAATATATATATATATATATATATATATATATATATATATATATGTGTGTGTGTGTGTGTGTGTGTGTGTGTGTGTGTGTAAAACATTTTCAAAATCAATTATATATATATATATATTTACACGCATATGTAAAGCATTCTTTGAAAATTTTTTTTTTAAAATTCAGATACTTCAATCCAAGGGAAAAAAGCAGGAAGGTAAATTCCCAAAAACCCGATCCTAATTAATATTAAAAATTTTATTTTAATATTAAAAATGATACAGGAAGAGAGCTCCATGTAATAAAATATTATAATAAATAAATTATAATAAATATAATAATAATATTATAATATAATATAATATAATATAATAATATAATATAATATAATAAATTATAATAAATAATATATATATATATATATATATATATATATATATATATATATATACCCTTAAGTAAATGATGTCTTTTTTTATTAATCCAGTTGATTTTATGAGTGAAATGTTATTTTACGGGTATCCGTCTTTGAAAGTTGTTAAGTTTATAATTATTAAATTGTATGTTTATCAGTTTCAGATTTTGAATACTGGAAAATTTTATTATAGAAAAATATGTCTTCTCTGGAGATATTTTTCTTAAATTCTGTTTCTATTCTTTAATAGAAATAATAATGCCATAATATCATATATTTTTCTTTATTTTTAATAAGATTCCATCCTTTTTCATAAATTTATTTTTAATACGATGCCATAATATTTTAAATTTTTTTTTTATAAGATGCAATCATAATGGATATTTTCATTTATAACAAGATGCTATCATTTTTTATAATTTTTAATGTTTAGCAAATGACATCATATCTATATAATGTTTATTTTAATAAGATGCCACAATATTTTATAATTTTTATTTTTCATAAGATCCATCATATCGTATGATGTTTTTTTATAAGATGACTTAAATATCAATATTTTCCTTTAACTAAATGTCATAATACTTTTAAAATTTTTATCCATTTTTGAGATGACATGATATTTTTTTATTTTTATTCTTTAATTAGAATCTTCATATTCTAGCTTTTAATTCTTCAATAAACAACCATTATATTTTTTTCTATTTTTAATAAGATCTCATATCATACAAATAATTGGTGTATAGACAATTAGAGTGTCACTCTGTTCTTCGAAGACATTTGCAGAATTTTAGTCAAGTAATGTAAAAAAAGAATAAGAATATAAAAAGAGTTTTATTTGAGGAAAAATGGCATGAATAATCTCAAATTTCTTCTTAGTGCATGCCATTAAAGAATCCCCCAGAGAAACGACGGCTGCTGCGGGACGAGGTAGGAAACATTGATAATAAAATACTTAATATTTTTATGTTTTTCACAGGAAACATTGATAACACCAAATGATGACCTTCATCTATTTTGCATATTTTGGTAAAAATTCAGACATTTCATAATTTTATGGAGGCATTGATTGACTTACCCCTCTTCTTCTATGTGCCCTGTCCTTTCAGGACGTAGGCGATCATAGTTCTCCACGTCTCCTTATCTCTTGTGGCTCCCAGTATGCTTGCTCCTGTTACTTCTGGTAACCCCCGTTCTGTCATCAACCTGATCATGTCCTGTAAATATGTTATCCGCTGCCTTCCACTGTCTCTCTCTTGCCTTCTATCTGGCCAGTCAGTATCAGGTTCTCCAGGCTTTCCTTCCTCATTGCGTGTCCCAGGAACGTCAATTGTCTCTTTCTGATGCTCAGTATTAATTTCTTTTTTGTTGCCATTCTTTCCAACACCTCACCGTTGCTTGCATGCTCAGTCCACGATATCCGCAGCATCCTTCTGTAGAACCACATTTCCGCTGCTTCCAGTTTTGTCCTCATTTTCGATGATATTGTCCAGCATTCACTGCCGTATTGAAGAACTGACATCACATAGCAATCCAGCACTCTTTTTTTTTGTTTCTAGTGAAATTTTCCTGTGTGTTAGTACTTTGCTCAGCTTCTGGAACGCGTCCTTTGCCATGCCAATTCATCTTCGGATCTCTGTGTCGCAGTTTTCATCTCCTGTTGGAACACTTGACTAAAACGCATAATTATTGTGGGATCTCACCTTTTTATATGATAATGAACTCGACTGAGAGTACATATACTCTTGCCATAGAGAGAACAGGAGTTGAGAGAGAGAGAGAGAGAGAGAGAGAGAGAGAGAGAGAGAGAGAGAGAGTAATTGTAGAGATCCTCGAGAGTTATTGGAGAGTACCAGAACTGATACGTAATTTACCGAAGTTACTCGCATCAGAAGTCAGACTAGCACTGAGCTCCATTCAGCTAGAATAATCTACACGGATATACTATTTCCAACAACTTCACTTCAAGAATATATTTATTTCTTACTAATAGTATTCGTGGATTTACTGCATTCAAGTTTGTATATTACGTTCAATATAACTTACTTTTCTATATCTGTTTTGTTGTTCATTATTTTGTGCGGTTTCTCACCCGGAATCCACAACAATAAGTAGATCAAATTTCCCTGACTCGCAACCTTTCCTTGACAACCCTTGTAATATGTTCTTTTCTCCCTGTTCATTCTACTCTTATACAGCTCCCTTCACACCAGTATTTTCATCCTTCTCTTAGCCATTTTCTGCCCGCCCAAGCTTGTTCCTCTTTCTCGTCAGTATGCTCTTATGTAACACCCTGTGCACTGGTGTCAGTACTGCCTTTCTTGGGATGAAATGATTATAAAAAATGCACTTATGTATGGAGAGTGCGGGTCGAAGTTATCATAGTATTGTATCTCGTTCATTCTTGGGTTGTCTTAGCCTTGGGTTGTCTTAGCCTTGAGACTTTCCTGAGAGTTGTTGATAGGTGTATGATCTTGTGTGCTCATGTTTTTATCTCCTTATAGTCAGCAGTTCCTTAAGCCCTGGGGAAATAAGTTAGGAGGCATGACATCTCGCTCGTTTCTCACGAATCCTAGAACCATCATTGCTGCAGAAAAAATATAAGCGATAAAACGTCCTTACAGTCGCTGGATAACTATTCATTCATTCGACATATGGTACTGATCAACCTTTTGTTTATAATAGGAAAATCATGCAAAGCATTTCAGGCATTTGACATTTCAACTTAATAAATAACAGCTTATCTCGGATTAGAAGATACTTTTTGTAATTAAAGACATGAATTTAACTTCTCTTTCACATATCACTGGTATGGAAGCAATTTATTTACAATTCTTTCGGTAGCAACTTCATAATGAGCTTCTTAGCAATTACGGTATTCGACCTTTGATAATTTTCTGCACTTTTCATATAAATCTGGTTGTTCTTATACCGTTAACAAGCGTATTACGTTCGGCTTCTGCTATAGCATCCCCATCAGTGGCTGCCTACTTTCTCCCAACTTTGACAACAAATGACCGTGAAATGTTCAGGAAGCGGACATTCTCTAAATCACTAAGCTTTGCCTTGAAGGCAACAATTACAATTTCTCTTTCCATCGGCTGAGTTAACTTAGTGTTTGTTGTGATTCATCTGAAAGGAAATGATGATTAAAAAAATTAGATGTCGGGTGTTCAATGAACTGAGAAAACCTGTAAATATGATAAATTTCACCATGCTACTGAATATAACCATCGGCAAAAATGTGATGGGATACATAAAGTAGATGGTGATATTAGTCAGGTTAACTACTGGAATCAATATTTAGTTTTTTTGCTTTTTTTAAGTCCTGAAATCAAAATCAAGAAAACATGTATAATTGTTGGAAGCAATGTTTTCAGAATATGATTAGAAATGAAAATAAACAAATTTCAAACGGAAAATAACCCAATAGTTCTCAAGACGATGGTTTATTAGACTACAGAGTTTGGCGTTAAATTTAAAAAATGTCATAAGATTATAATTTATACTATTTACACCGTTTGCATTGTTTAGACTGTTGTCCTCATCTTTGTTGTTATATTCACAGAGTTTAATGTTCCTTGTAAACCTAGTTTTTGAGAGAGTGTAAAAAGTTAACATGTTTTGTATATATAAGTATTTTTCTAGTTATACCTATTACAATCTATTCTGATGATTTATTCATTCTAGTATTAAGTGATGTGAATTTATTATACATTCTACTATACAACTGATATGTTTCCTATATATATATATATATGAATTTACATATATATATCTCATAGCCCAGAGGTAGGATCACCGACTGACGCCGATTCAATAAATTAAACGCCAAACTCTGTAGTCTAATAAACCATCGTCTTGAGAACTATTGGGTTATTTTCCGTTTGAAATTTGTTTATTTTCATTTCTAATCATATTCTGCATTCACTTAAGCACTGGTACCCTTGGAAAAGGTATCAACCTTTTCTAAGGGTACCATTGCTTCCCTCCAGTTATGGGTTAGACAAAAAGGGTAGGACTTGGAGACCCTGCCCATAAAAAGAAATCCCAATTAATCTTATATATATATATATACTATAATCATCCGCAGTTTCCTGGGTTAGGAAGCGATTGGAGTCTAAGCCGTACTGACGAGCTGTGATACAGTGAAACAGATCTGCCTGCGGATGATTATAGTATATATATATATATATATATATATATATATATATATATAAGTAAAGTAAAGAGACTGAGTACGACAAACGAAGGAAATATGTATAAAAATTTAAAGGATCTATTAGAACAAGACACCTGCTCAGCAACAGGATGTATAAAAACAAGACAGAACATTCATACAAGAAAAAGAAAAAAATACTTCAGAGATGGAACGATTATATCGGAGATCACTTCCACGACAGCCTTACGGCCATATCACGTTGAATACACCGGTTCTCGCTCGATCACCGAAGTTAAGCAACGTTGAGCCTGGTCAGTACTTAGATGGGTGACCACTTGGGAATATCAGGTGCTGTAAGCGTTTAGTGACGGATGTGCGTTTTGATACAGTGGATATCGGCACGGAAAGAGAAATCAGTGAGCTGAGTTCGAATTCCAGTTGAATACACTGCATTCACTTAAGCACTGGTACCCTTGGAAAAGGTATCAACCTTTTCCAAGGGTACCATTGCTTCCCTCCAGTTATGGGTTAGACAAAAAGGGTAGGACTTGGAGACCCTGCCCATAAAAAGAAATCCCAATTAATCTTGATGCTCGAAAAGAAAAAAAAAGTATTACTAGACACAAAAGTTATATAAAAACAACAAAACATTGTTGAAAAAAAAGGTATTACTAGGAAAATATAAATAAAATTTAGTTTGCAATAAATGACCCGCCGAGGTTGATATGTCATAAAAACAAAACAACCAACCAACCAACTTCCACGACAAGAGAAAGCAACCAAAAATACACAAAAATACGGATGAACCAGAAATATTGAAAAAGGAAGTGGAATTGTCAATGGCCAATTTGAACAGAAACCAAGTAGCAGAACCCGATGTTATTGTACTAGAGATGTTGACGTACTTAGACATCTTTGTCGCAGACAGAATCACAAAAATATTATACGAAATCTACAACAGTGGCATTATACCGGAGGACCTAAGAAGATGAATTTTCATTGTACTACCTAAGAAGCCAGCGTCAAAGGAACGTGAACCCCATCGAACAACCAGTTTAATGAGCCAGATAACAAAACTTATCATCCGCATTCTAATGAAGAGAATGCGCAGCAGAATCGACCCAAAGATAGGACAATATTATATGTTAATGACGTGGAGGTTCCTACAATCAATAATAAAGAATTGAATATCTTCAAAAACAATCAAAATGCAATGATTTTGAAAAGGAATCCTCAGAATTGTCGCTCATGAGGGTATCAATGATTCTAGTTGTGGTTAGTGTCCTCAGTTTAATTGAAAAATATTCCACTACATTCACTGAAGAAATCCCTTTTTGCTAGTGCCTTAAAGAAATACAAAATATTGATTAAAAAATACAACTCACACTTTAATAGGGGCTTCATCTATGTAAAATATCTATGAAACTCTATAAATAATAACAATAATAAAAGTAATAATAATAATAATAATAATAATAATAAAAAGAAAATATAACATTAGGAATGAAAATGAAGTCTTATCAAATAAAGAAAAAATAAAGCAAAAAATACAACTGAAGGCTCAAAGAATAAGACGCTATGAAAAAAGAGCAAGATTTTACAGACAAAACAAGATTTTTCAGACTGATACAAAGAGATTTTACAGGGAAATAGGTAAAAAAAGAATCGAAGTGACAGTACCCCCCAGAATGGAAGAAGTCACACAGTTCTGGGAAAAGATATGGGCTTGCCCTAAAGAACATAGCAAGAAAGTACATTGGATTGCGCAAGGGATAGAACGAATGAAAAATAAACCAGAACAGACATGGTCTGGAATTACAGAAGATGATGTTAAATTTGCACTAAAAAAAGCACACAATTGGAAATTCCCAGGTATAGATAAAATTCCTAACTTTTGGCTATATTATTTAAATGCAGCACATAAAAAACTAGCCAAAGAACTTCAAGAAATGGTTGAAATGACATGATACCGCTTGAACAAAAAGGGTGCAAACGTGGCTGTTATGGTTGTAAAGACCAATTGCTAATTAAAAAAATGATCCTGGAAAGCTGCTACAGTACAAAGAAAAATCTTAGTACTGCCTGGATAGATTATCGAAAGGAATTCGATAGTGTGCCACATTCCTGGATTTTAAAGACTTTAAATATATACAAGATATCGCCCGTCATCATCAATTTCATCAAACAGTGCATGTCTATATGGAAAACAACCCTTTACCTAAATCATATAAATGGAACCTATAAGTCTGATGAAATAAACATCAAAAGAGGTATATTTCAAGGTGATTCTTTATCTCCCTTACTATTCTGCATATCATTAATAGCACTAACCAGTCAACTTAATAAGCTACAGTTTTCCGTGGATCACTACAATAAACATCCTCAATTAGCTTAGACCCTGCTGTAACAATAAAAGAATTGAAACCAGAAGACGCTTATAAATACCTAGGTGTAAATGAGAGCGAAAACATTCACCATAAAAAAATGAAAGAAATAGTGCGTAAAGAGTACTATAGAAGGCTACGAATGATATTAAAAACTGAATTAAATTCACAGAACAGAGTCATGGCCATTAATAGCCTTGCAATCCCAGTTGTCCAATATAGCTTTAACATCTTAAACTGGGCTCTAAACGATATCAGGCGAATGGATTCTAAAACAAGAAAGCTTCTTTCTAAGCATAAGATGCATCATCCAAAGGCTGATATAGACCGTCTATACATACCCCGTAAAGAAGGTGGAAGAGGTCTTATTCAGCTGGAATTGTCATACAAGACAACAACTATTGGCTTACTAACATGCATAGAAACAACAAAGGATTGGATGATACAATTAGTAAGACAACATGAAGAAAGGAAGAAAAAATATTCAATAATAAAAGAAGGCAGTAAATACAAACAAGATTCACAGTTAGTAGATTCTGTAGAAAAGCAAAACAGAAGCCAAGAACCAACTATTGCGGCAAAAAATATGAAAATGAAAGCCAAAGATAAAGCTCTTGAACCGATGAAACAGTGCTGGCAAGACAAACCTCTGCATGGCCAATATCCAGAACGTGCCAATAAATCCAATGTTGACAAAGTTAATACTCATCGATGGTTACGTGCATCTGGATTAAAGTCCGAAACTGAAGGCTTTATTCTTGCAGCACAAGACCAAAGTCTTTTCACGAGAAACTTTCAGGCAAATATTATGCATAATAATATGGATCCAAAATGCAGGTTTTGTGAT
This sequence comes from Ascarosepion bandense, assembly GCA_037127315.1. NCBI lineage: Eukaryota > Metazoa > Mollusca > Cephalopoda > Sepiida > Sepiidae > Ascarosepion > Ascarosepion bandense. The sequence goes on along the minus strand of JBBBDQ010000945.1, from coordinate 2,005,747 downwards.
AAACACCAAGAAACAATAGACCACCTAATCTCAGGCTGTTCTGTGCTTGCCCCAAATGAATATAAAAATCGCCACGATAGAGTTGGGCAATATTTACATTGGGCAATATGCAAACATTATGGAAAAGCTGTAGGCAAACACTAGTATGAACATCACCCAGCACCGGTTACAGAAATAGAAGATGTAACCATTCTATGGGATTACACAATCTACACAGACAGAAAAATTGAAGCAAACAGGCCAGACATTATTGTTAAAAACCAGAAGGAGAAAACTTGTCTATTAATTGATATGGCTTGTCCAGCGGATTGTAACATAGCAATCAAGGAATTTGAAAAACTGTCAAAATATAAAGACCTGGAAATTGAAATAGAAAAAATGTGGAAATTGAAAACAAGAGTTGGAATGATAAAAAATGGAACAAAACAACACATTGAAAGAATCTCTGGAAACCCCAGCTTAAGAGATATACAAAAAATTGTCTTATTAAGTACAGCCCACACACTAAGGAAAACTTTATCTATGTAACGCTAGGGATGGTAGGGAAGATAGAAAAACATGAAATGGAGCCATAACAACACGCCACGACCTGCCTTAGGTCTCCCCGCAGACTTGGTTGGTAGTGAAACCAAAGCAGAAATCGAAATATTATGAAAAATGACATAATAATAATAATAATAATAATAATAATAATAATAGTGTGTGCACTTGGATTGATAAAAAAATGGAACAAAACAACACAATGAAAGAATCCCTGGAATCTCCAGCTTAAGAGATTTTAAAAAAATTGTTTTGTTAAATACAGCCCACACACTAAGAAGAACATTGTTTATGTAACGGAAGGGATGTTGGGGAGATATGAACAAACAGGAAATGGAGTCATAAAAATACACCAAGTTTTGCCTTAGGTCTTCCTGGTAGGTAGTGCGACCTTAGCAGAAATCGATTTATAATGAAATTTACATAATACTAACAATACTATTAAATAATTAAATATATTTAAAGACTTGCATATTGTAGCTATCAGGGAAGCAAATGCAAGCAAATGGAAGGGAGTTGAATCAAAGGGAAGAGCGAGAAAAGAAACAAAGTAGAAGAGGCGGTTAGATTTAAGTATTTCTCAGTAAATAGGTGGGACCTAAATGGCAATCTATTATCACGAGTAAATACAGAAAAAGCTCGTCAGAGCAGTTGCCATGCAAATACTTATAGAGAAGACAGAGAAGATATATCACGTCAGTGAGAAAGTGACTGAAGACTAGCAGCCAAGTTAAGATCGATTATATTCTGTCGAGAACCCCAATATAAATAGCAGGAGCAATTAACTAGATGTGGAAACAGTATTCAATGAACAAAAAAGGACCAATTTATTAATATGCAAAATTGATTCTGACGAAAGAAAACTTGCCGGTCCGACTCAATGACTGAAAATTCTTAGCAGTAGATTCAGCTACGGATTCTATGTAGTTATTTCATTTGAGATCATTTGAGAGAGTAAGGCCTATGATTCGAATTCGGTTGCTCTCTAGGAGACTAGCGTCATCCATTCTGATGTTAGGCGGGAACGTTTCTCCATACTGGTTAAAGGAGAGCAGCTTCGTTTTAGAGGCATTCAAATTTACGAGTTATTTCTACCACATTGTCACAAACTGTAGATACTTTTGAACAGCAACAGACAGCTTTATTTATTTTGACGAGTATAAATGTTGGTTTTGTCTGCATAGGGAACCGATTACACCAGAAAGATCATTGAAGACGATCAAAAATAAGAGTAGGACATAGGATAGAATCTTGATTAACGTACTTGTGCTGATGGAATGATCTGGATGTTTGCCAATTCAAAACAAACTTCATTTCACGATTTGATAAGAACAATTTGATTAAATCAAATAATTATCCATAAATACTAGAACTTGCACAGAAGGCCAGAATGCCAAAGCCTGTTAAATACTTTCGAGATATCAAGAGCAACAGGTATAGCTTCAACATTTTTATCAAAGGCTTGGTATATATATTTAGTCTTCATCACAATTGCGGTAGAATTAGCGAAACGGGAGGCCTATTGTTTGTCAGAGAGAAGGTTGTGAGATGTGAGATACTTAAATATATCAGCATTAATAATAACCTCGAATACCTTACCACAAAGAGGTAAATACTAATAGGGCGGTAATTAGAGAGGGTTCGGAGGGCTCTCCGGTGTTCTTATAAAAAATTACAGAGAAGGAATTTTAACAGACAGACAGTAGGGAACGACCAGAGAACTAGACACTTTCAGGCAAATAATATAAAATAACAATTTAGATCCAAAATGGAGGTTTTTTGGCAACTACCAGGAAACATTAGACCATTTAATCGCAGGACGTTTTGTACTTGGCCCAAAGGAAAAAAATCCACACTATAGTGTAGAGCACTTTTTACACTGGAAAAATTGAAAAACATCTTTGGAAAACAATTAAACAAACACTCGTACGAACATCACTTAGCACCGGTAACAAAAATATCAACATTCTATGGGATTAAACCATCCACACAGACAAAAAAATGTAAGTCAATAGACCGGACATTATATTAAAAGAAAAAAAACGAAAACAAAAGATTTGTCTTCTAATTGATATGGCTTGTTCAGCGGAGATTGTAACAGCAACAAAGGAATTTGAAAAAAAAAAACTATCAAATTAAAAAAAAGTTTGGTAATTGAAACAGAAAAAGTCTGTTATTGAAACAGAAAAAAACAAGAATAGTAGGTGCACTTGAAATGATAAAAAAATCGAACAAAACAACACACTGAAATAATTTCCGGAAATCCTAGATTAAGCGAGAGACAAATAACTGCCTGGATAAGTACAGCCCACCCTATAAGAAGAACTTTGTCTATGTAAGGCTCATGATGTTATAGAAGACAGGAAAACAATGAAATGTAGCCATAACAATACACCGATATCTGCCTTAGGTATTTCCGAAGACTTGGTAGGCAGTGCGACCATAGCAGAAATTTAATTCTGATGAAAAAAAACACAACATAATAATAATAATAATAATAATAATAATAATAATAATAATAATAATGTTTTCTTATTATTCATATTTCTCTTAGTTGTCGATATTTCGAAATATTTTTTAAAACTTTGATAATCTTTATTAAAAACACAAAATAAATCATAAATAATCTTTCTTAAAAACAAAAAATACAGCATGATAATCTTAAAGACAATAATAAAACTATGATAATCTTTATTAAAAACAAGAAATAAAGCAAGACAACAGAAAAATACGATGAAAACACTAAAAACAATTTGATACAATTTCTACGAGATCCTTTCTTAGAAAGAATACGTATTTATTTATTTTTATTTATTCGTTCATTTTATGATTTTATTTTTCGATAACCTTATTCTCGTCGAATTTACTGAAATAATAACACTAACAGAATACAGTGGGCGAACAAATTATTATTTTTAAATTTTACGGTAGTAAACTCAAAAACGTATGCCCACTTTTTCTTTTCCATAAAATTTTGAATTTTTTAAAAAATTTTATCTTAACAATTATTTTTATTGCGACGACTAGTGATGGTAGCAACAATTTTTTTTCTTTTAACAAAATGCTCTCTAAGTGTAGTGATGTTTTTTTCCGTTAAACGGCCGTTATATCCAAGTTTTTTTTTTTAACCAGCGTCTCTCTCTTTGATTTTATTTATTTATTTATTTATTTATTCTCTATATGAAATTCTGTTTTACTATTTTAACATAAACATGAATTTTTCTTCAAAAATTATCGATTTTTTTAACATAAGCATGAATGTTTTTTAACATAAACATTAATTTTTTTTCTTAACATAAACATGAATTTTCTTTCATATATTATTTAATTTTATTGAATTTTTCTTCACATATCATTTAATCTATGTTTGTTCTTTAAATGATCCTAATAAATAAAATCATCAGTTTTATATTTCCTTTAGCTGTCGATATTTCGTAATAATTTTTCTTTTTTTTAAAACTATTATAAAACAAAAAAAAACAAAACAAAACAACAGGAAAATAAATATACGATGAAAAACAATTTCTACCATATTATTTTATAGAAACAATACGTATTTATTTATTTATATATATATATATATATATATATATTTTATTTATTTATTGATTTTAATTACTTATTTAGTTTATCTTATTTTTATTACCCTACTTTCGACCAACGACTTTAATGAAAAAATAACTGAATATGCAGTGGACGTACAAATTATTATTTTTATTTTAAAACTCACAGCACTAATAAACTTAAACGTATGTCAACTTTTTCTTTTCCATGAATTCTTTTTTTTTTACAATGATGAGTGATAGTAGTAACAATTGTCTTTTTAAAAAATACTCTAGTGTAGTGATGTTTTGTTTCGTTGAGCCGTTGCTACACCCTAGATTTTTTTTTTTAACCAGCGTCTTTCTCTTTGAATTCCAATCGCGTCTATGTCAGCTGTCGCTTGGCAGCCCATTTAGGAGAAGGAAAACTCCGAACAACAACCCGCAACTCAAGGTGTTAATCGTGCCGAGGAGTGAATGGCTACTGCATTACGAGGTCACAAACGATCCCCTACAGGCTTCGGGACCGTGTTTGTGAAAGACCGTTACCCAACGTGCCGGGCAACTTTGGGTGGACTTTTGGACCCGTGAGTCAATCTGGGAAAAATATGAGAAATACAAATAGAAATAAAAAGTCCCGTATGGCTCTTCCAGTGGATAAACAGGGAGCCCGTCCTTCAGGAGGGAACCTACCTGAGGTCGAAAAATCTGCCATAGGAACAAACTCTTACACAAAGAATGAATCTTCAGGTCCCCACAACCAGGATAATCCTAATGGTGGTCCTGAAAATCCTCCAACTAGATCTATAACCCTATATTTAAAGAAAGACAAAAGAAAATGGTCTCGTGAAGAGTACAAAGTCGTTATGACTGCATTTCATGAAGCGTTACTCAAACCTCAAAAAACATGACTCCCAAACATATGACATTTGGCGTGAAAAAGTTGGTCAAGCAAATAGAAAGTATATTGACGAAAAGAACTTAGCCAATGTACGAAGATACATCATTCGTAATAACCGATTGACAGAGGCTGAAATTAATGCGATTAAAAGAATTGTAACTAGAATAGACGAATCAACAAAATATGAAACGGAACCGGAATCAGAAATAAAAAGTAATAATATCAACAGGCCACAGGTAATAATGTAGAAACAGTGGTACACACAAATCACTGCGAAGATAATGCTGTAAGTTTAGAAGTGCTGGTAAGGTGTGATCTGAGTCAGTTACATGCCGACAATAAAACGAGTTCAGAACACATTGAACAGAATTATGTTAAGGAAAATAAGAACAGTATACAAGAAGCCAAGGAAGAAATCAAGAACCATATAAGTCAAATACAAAATATTGCAATGGAGGCACGGGAACAGCTCCCAAAATTACAACCAACAAAGCATAACCTCCGAACTATTAAGCTCTACAATGCAGCACTCAAATTAATTTTGGATGAAGAAGACACTCATATAAATCTCAATGAAGCAATATATTCATCAGCAATAGCAGCAACAAAAAAATTGAACATCAAATTAAAAACAAGGCAGGCTCGCACACATGAAGATCCATCTTGGAAAAGAAAAACAGAAAAAGAAATCGAACAGCTTAGAGGTGAACTATCAGTACTGGATGAACTGAATAGAGGAATAAATGTAAGAACTAGGAAAAGCAGAAGAGTCGAAAGAAAATACAACAAAATGAAAATGAAGTCCTACTAACTAAGGAAAAAATAAAGCAAACAATACAACTGAAGGCTCAAAGAATAAGACGCTATGAGAAAAGATCAAGATTCTACAGACAAAACAAGATTTTTTACACCGATGCAAAGAAATCTTACAGGGAAATAGGTAAAAAAAGAATTGAAGTCACAGTCCCCCCAAAAATGGAAGGAGTTACACAGTTCTGAAAAAATATGGGCCTACCCTAAAGAGCATAACAAAGAAGTAGATTGGATTGCACAAGAGATAGAATGAATCAAAAATAAATCAGAACAGACACGGGATGGAATTAGAGAAGAGAATGTTAAATTTGCACTAAAGAAACACATAATTGGAAATTTCCAGGTATACATAAAATTCCTAAGTTTTGGCTATATTATTTAAATGCAGCACATAAAAAGTATCCAAAGAACTTTAAGAAATGGTTGACTAAAATTCCTGCATGGATGACCAAAGGAATTACATTTCTTATACCCAAGAATAGTGACACAAACAACCCGAAAAACTACAGACCAATTACATACCTTCCGACAACATATAACCTATTAACATCTATTTTAACAAAACAGACATATTTATTCTTATAAAGAAATGACATGTTACTGCTTAAACAAAAAGGGCGCAAATGTGGCTGTTACGGATGTAAAGACCAATTGCTTATTAACAAAATGATCCTGGAAAACTGCTACAGTACAAAGAAAAATCTCCGTAGTGCCTGGATAGATTATCATAAGGCATTCGATAGTGTGCCACATTCCTGGATTTTAAAGACTTTAAATATATACAAGATATCACCCGTCATCATCAATTTCATCAAACAGTGGATGTCGATATGGAAAATAACACTTTACCTCAATCATATAAATGGAACCTATAAGTCCGATCAAATAAACATCAAAAGAGGTATATTCCAAGGTGATTCTTTGTCTCATTTACTATTCTGCATATCATTAATAGCACTAACCAGTCAACTTAATAAGACAGAATCTGGTTATAAAATAGCCCAAAAGAAAATAAGCCATCTATTTTACATGGATGACTTAAAGTTGTATGCTAAGAATGATAATGAGCTGGAAGGTCTTCTGCAAACTGTAAAATGCTTCAGCGAAGACATTGGAATGAAATTCAATTTTAATAAATGTGCTAAAGCTACAGTTTTCCGTGGATCACTACAAGGAACATCCTCAATTAGCTTAGACCCTGCTGTGACAATAAAAGAATTGAAGCCAGAAGACGCTTATAAATACCTAGGTGTAAATGAGAGTGAAATAAAAAATGTTAAATGGAACAAAACAACACATTGAAAGAATCCCTGAAAGCTCCACCTTAAGAGATATACAAAAAATTGTCTTGTTAATTACAGCCCACACACTAGGGAGAACTTTGTCTATGTAACGCTAGGGATGATAAGGGAGATAGAGAACACATGAAATGGAGCCATAGCAACACGCCACGACCTGCCTTACGTCTTCCCACAGACTTGGTTGGTAGTGCAACCACAGCAGAAATAAAAATATGATGAAAAAGGACAACATAATAATAATAATAATAATAATAATAATAATAATAATAATAATAATAATAATAATAATAACTAAAAGAATACATTTAAGAAGAAGAAACAATAAGAGCTTTGTCCGTGTAACACGACTGATTTTATGAAGGAGGTAAGAAAACAAATCAAGAAATATAGCCATAACAACATGCTGTTACCTGCCTTAGGTGTTACCGCAGAATTGGTAAGTAGTGTTACTATAGCAGAAATAATAATACTAATACTAATAATAATAATTTGGCCTGCACCTTTTCCAGCAGGCTGGTTTATGAATGAGATGTTCATTACTTAGTTTTTGTGTTTGTGGGTACAGAAAATTTAGATACTGCATAGCATACTTCAAATATGCTGAATAGACTTTAGATTTGGCTTTCTTGCGAATCATTGAAGTACTTGGAACTCAAATATTTTTTATCACTTTAACAAATATGAGAAAAAGGCAAATCCTACTATTGGTCAAAGCGCACATATAAACCATACACACACATAGATACACAAACACACGCACACGCACTACTCATTACAATTAACGACAGCCGTATCAGCAAAAAATGATCATTTGTTGAAAGGCATAGTAGACAAGCGGACGTGAAAACAAGCTCTCCTCCCATTCTGAAGATGAGATGTTGATTTCGAAATATTCATGAATAATAATAGATAATACACAACACCTTTTTTTATCTTCATTAATTTTACTCATTGCATTGTAATAGCCTTCAAAACCTACAAAATTCTAGTATCATTTCTGCATCATATGCTTTTGTTAAACCTTTGTAGAGAAACAAGCAGTTCATAGAAACCTGTCAAAGATATTGTATCCGTAGTCTCATGTGAACTTCTCCAGATATGTGCTGGATTGATTTACCATTCTGAAGATGAGATGTTGATTTCGAAATAATCATGAATAATAGGTAAAACCCAACACATTTTTTACCTTCCTTTATTTTACTAAATGCATTGTGATAGCCATCAAAACCTACAAACTTCTTGAGTCATTTTTGCATCATATGCTTTTGTTAAACCTTTGTAGAGGAACAAGCAGGTCATAAAAACCTGTCAGAGATATTGTATCCATAGTCTCATGTGGACTTCTCCAGATATGTGCTGGACTGATTTACACAATGCTGGAAACCGAACTGTTTGACTTAGGTTCAGTTGTATTCATTGTTCCAGTTCAGATGCAGTAATCGATCAGCTGGTGCCAGTAACGGCACCTTTGTTACTCAGTAACAATGAAACAACATAAACCGAATCAACGTTGTACAATGTTCGTTTAATGATTTGATAATTCCTGCGTATGACAATAAACTACATCCGGTTTTAATATCTCTGATCAGGAGATTGGGTGTTTTGAGGAGCGAGGATGCACCTCTTAATTGCTTTTGTTCCCGGGCCCACACTGTCCCGGGCGAGAGCACGTGACAGCGTCCCAGCAATGGGCAAATTGTGACCTCCCCAAACAAAATCAAAACACTAGGAAAGTATAAAAATATTTTTTCATTGTACAATTAACAGCAACAGATTTTATATAAAACAATACCAAAGTGCGCACATACTTATTGCATGTACGTTGTGGTGCAGTAGATATCAGCTCGGAACGACAAAACAGGGAGCTGAGTTCGAATTTCAGTTGTATTCCTTGCATTCACTTACGCACAAATACCCATGGGAAAGGTATTAAGCCGTTTCATCCCTCCAGTTATGGGTTAAATAATAGGAAAGATTGGGTTCTATAACATTGGCTGGATACCAGTCTACCGCAGAAAGCAATAGCAACCTACTGCGGTATAATCTTCTGCTCAGTCAGTCATGTCTCCTTCGAGACATGATAGCCCAAAGCGTCTATCATGTATAGCACTTAACTTACTGCCAAACAACCAACATGAAATAACGCAATATGTCCAATTATTTAACCGGATAAATAAATTAAGTATAATTAGTGAGAGATCATTTTATTACTTCATAACAATAAAAAAACGATCCCCCACTTTATGACCACTAGAAGCCTTAGACATGTTCTTAACTATTATATTCAGTCACTCCGTTAAGTGCCATACGTGATACACGCTTTGGCCGATTAGGTCTTGAAAGAGAAATGACCGATTATTATCCCGCAGTAGGTTGCCATTGCTTTCTTCGGTAGAGTGGTTACCAGCCAACGCTATAGAACCCAATCTATTATTTAGCCCATAACTGGAGGGAAGAGACGGATTAATACCTTTCCAAGGGAATTTGCGCGTAAGTGATTGCAAGGAATTCAACTGGAATTCGAACTTGGTTCCCCGATTTGTCGTTCCGGGTCGATATCTACTGCACCACAACGCACATCCAGATACTCATCCGGTAATCGAACATTTCGCCTCCTGTTGTGCGATCAAAATCCAAAGCATTTGGGATCTTGTATATTTGAAGTTCTTCTCTCATCAATCATTCTGCTTTGAGAAAGTGTTAGATCCCATAGTTTCATTATCTATATGTCATCTTTAAGTTACCTGTTTAGATATAATGTGTCACTGATTTTTTTTTTTTTTGCAAGTAAAAACAGAAAGGGGCGTAAAACAAGTAGCCTGTTTATTCTCTCTGGATTTATTCAATCTTTACAGCGTGAAGAAATCTATAGCAGCCACCGTGATTTATTACCATCGGATGTTATTTTAACGATATTGGGTTGGCAGATGACTCGTTGTTGATACCGTACACAGCGAAAAATCTACAGGACTTACGAGACAAGATATAATGTGTTTTAAGAAGTGCAAAAAACGTTATAGCGAAATCGGAACGAACATCAACTTATCTAAAAAGGCATTTAAAACTCTTAACAAAGTGCTGAGAAAAAGAAAAAACATCTTGAAAAAAATATTCCGAATATTCCTGTCATTTTATAGGGAAAGATATGTTGACCAATCTCCCCTCAGATAACAAGAGAACAGGAGACAAATGAATGTGATTCTACAGAAAGATACCGATAAACACTTTGATGGACCTACTTAAAGAAAAATGGCAGAAAAAAAAGAACAATTTAATCAAACTAAAAAAAATGACAGTCTCACATAATGAACTCGTACAGAAGGATGCTGCGAATATCAGGGACCGAGCCTGTGGGCAATGACAAGTTTTTGAAAATGATGGAAACGAAAAGGAAATTAAAAGTGAGCATCAGGATGAGACAGCTGAAATTCCTGGGACATGCAATGAGGAAAGAGGGTTTGGAGAACCTGACACTAACAGGCCAGATAGAGGGAAAAGAGATAAAAATTAAAGCTTCTACAGGTCATAAAGTGGGAGATCAGTTTTATATTGTAGTGAATTTATAAACTGATCTCCCACTGTTTACTACTTATTAATAAAATGAATCTCTTCTCTCTCTTGCTATGAGTCAAACAACAGGATTGACTAGATTCAATAGCCTTGGCTGGTAACCAGCCTACCGCAGAAAGGCAATATACTACCCAGTTAGTCATGTCTCTTTCGAGACATGATCGCCCAAAGCGTGTGTCACGTAGGGCACTTAACTGACTGACTGACTGACTAGCTGACTATGCACATCGAAAGAGACACAACCAAATTGCTCTCTGACCAAAAACAGAGACAACTGAGAGATTAAATGCAGTTTGTCCACTGGAATGCAGATACACTTTGAGCCACACTAAAAAGTAGAGAAACGATGTCAACCGTGACATTATTAGGAACAAATTCTGCATTCATTGGTGGAGAATCTAGAACAGCTGTTAGAAATTTAGTAAAATATTTCCTTTAAAGTGATTTTGTTTAGTAAAATAGACCCACTTATTTTCATCGCACTTTCCAAAACTGGTAGAGATTCCTTCTTCTTAATCTTTCGTTTAAAACTGTAGTCTTTTTTGTTATTATCTTGTTATTGTCTTATGCGTTTTAGTTTTGTCTTCAAGTGCTGATGTTTCTTTTATTTGCTAAAGTTCTTTTTTGTGACTTTGTAGCGCCAGTTCACGACGTTCAGGAAGGAATAGGATTCGTCAAAATGCTCAGGTTTTGTTTGATTAAAGTTAAAATACTTGCTAAATAGTTGCATTTCTGTTCTTGCTTTATTCTGACATTGCCGAATCGTAGTCCTCATCTCAGTCTATGATAAGGTCAAGAATCGGTCAGATAAGGTCAAGAATCGAATAACTGGATTGCCAACCTGATTACGGATATCATCACAGGAAGCGTGTTTTTTTTTGTTATAGGCAATATTATAACTCTTCCATCCCCATATCTTGATAATTAAATTGCATTTATAGCTCAATATTTAACAAATCTACTAGACGTAACACTGTTACTAGTTTAATAATTAAATATTAGTAGATAGGTTTACCTATCGCCCGTTTCAACAAACTCACTGGTCGTTTAAAAAGAAGTAGATACTTTGCAGTATTTACATTATTCGGATAATTTTCCTCATTTTTGTTGCCATTTGTACGACGTTTCGGCTGTTGTACGCTCCAGTATTCGGCTATTATTTATAATTATTACCTTTTAATAGACAACGCTAAATAACATACATCAATCTCTATTCGAATAACAACATATGATTTGTAAACATATACTAGCTGTATAGTCCGCCATTGCTGGGGGGTTTTCATGGCTATGTTGAAATGGTAAGGTCAAGTATTTATTAAAAAGGCACTTATGAGGTTGCCGTGACGCGTAAGTTGAAAATGTGAAGTAATTGTTTTTTGTTGTATTTGTAAAACGGGATTCTTGCTTGATCAATTATGTCAATAAACAGGAATGATGTATATACATCTGGAAGAACGGGGGTTGGGGTTACTGGAGCCTGTAATGTGATGCAATGACGTTTGAAGACTTGGCGCAAGCAACGGATGACAGAAATTTCAGGAGTGCAATCATAAATTCCAAAGTATGTGAAGTATGGAGCTAGTTATTTCACATTGAGTTGCTACTGAATAAGCAGCAGAAATAACTAGGCTAGTGATGCTTCGTCACACTTCTTCAATGGAAGTCGAAAAAGTATACACAGTTAATTCACATGTAGTAAGGGCAGAGTTATTAAGAACTAGCCGTATAGTCCGGCTTTTAGTGGGTGTAATGAAAGCTTTAAAACTAATGCATTGTCCTGGAGCTCAGACTCTTTAGACGTTGGCACGAAAGACTAAAAAGCAATAGTTGTTTCCAGTTAAAGCGAAACCGTAGACTGAAAGAAAATCAATGGATGTAAGTCAAAGTTTGATTTCCTGGTATCGATATCAAATAATGTTTTTCGTCGTAAACTGAATTTTGAAGGCTAAATAAGTCCTCTGAGTAAATGATATCATCGCTGAGACTGAGAACTACAATTATACGGACTTAGAGCCAAATCTGAAGCAAAAACTAAAATAAAAGGGCTGGAAAAAATACATAGATACAGGCAGATAAACACACACACACACAAACATCTTGCCTTTTATATATATATTATCGATTTTCTGCACTCTTGTAAGAAATGTAACCTTGAAATTTCTGAATATCGTTTCTTATGTCTTTGTCTATGAATGTATCAAATTTGATTAAAATCGGACCATTCCTTCTATAACCCGATTTTTTCGATTATCGATTTCCGATATTTATCTGCGGCACCTCGACACAAAACCTAGCTAAGACCACGCGCAGACGCTTATAGTACAACTGTGTAAATTTTTAAGAAAATCGGTTCAGCCGTTTCGGAGTCTATAGGTAACGGACACACACGCACACAGACACACACACACACACACACACACACACACACACACACACACACACACACACATACACACACAGACAAAGTTCCATTTATAAATAAGTTTCGATTAATACACATTATATACATGATACACATCAATACACATAATAGAGAGCCGTACGGCCTATCACGTTGAATACACCGGTTCACGCTCGATCATTGAAGTTAAGCAACGTTGAGCCTTGTCAGTACTTAAATGGGTGACCGCTTGGGAATATCAGGTGCTGTAAGCGTATAGTGACGGATGTGCGTTGTGTTGCAGTGGCTATCGGCTCAGAAAGAGAAATCGGTGAGCCGAGTTCGAATTCCAGTTGAATACCTGGCATCACTTAAGCACTTGGGAAAAGTATTAATCCGTCCATTCCCTCCAGTTATGGGTTAAATAACAGAGTAGGTCTTGGGCACCCTAACCTTAAAAACAAATCCCAATGAATATTGATACCAGTAAAAAATAAGTGAATCCATAGAAAAATCTGCTGTTAGGAAATTCGGTTCACTGTGTAAGGGCCAAAATATATCCTGCACGTACATAAATCTAGCATTCACCCGTGCATTGAATACTGCTGTTACATTTTATCGGGTTTCTTGATAAGATTCAACGGAGAATTTGCTACATAATCGATCCCGACCTGGTAGCTCTGATCCAGTCACTTTCTCACCGACGTAATGTGGCTTTTCTCTGTCTCTTCTACAAATACTTTCACGGCTACTGCTCCAAAGATCTTAGCTTCCTTGTGTCCCCTCAGCATCAATTTACTCGAGCTACCAGACTAGCAACTAGCTACCAAACTTTTACAGTGAAACTATACAAATATAACCGCAACTTCTACTCTACAGCTTCTTTTCTCTCACTTATTCCTATTTCTCATCAATCTCCTCTTATGTAACCCCGCTTTCTTCTGTAACGTCTCTCAGCCCCCGTTCTCTCATTTACCTCCTCAGGCCTTTTAAATATGTTATCCGCTGTTTCCCCTCTGTCTCTTTTCCCTCTATCCGACCTGTGAGTGTCAGATTCTCCAAGCCCTTCTTCCTCATGACATGTTCCAGGAACTTTAGTTGTCTCTTGCTGATGCTCAATATTAGTTTCCTTTTCGTTTCCATCATTTTCAAAACCTCGTCATTGCTCACATGCTCGGTCCAAGATATCCACAGCATCCTTGTATACAACCACATTTCAGCTGTTCCAAGTTTTCCCTTCATCTTTGTTGAAATTGTCTAACATTCGCTGCCATATTGAAGAACTGACATAACTGTTGTAAATTATTAACATGCCGTTCCACATCTGTGAAATGCTCTAATTTTGTAAATATATGATTTTTTTTTTGTCGGTAATATCAGATTAAATAATTTGTAGCCCTTCATACTTCAGCGCATCCATGTTTGTACATTTAAGCGTAATTTCATCAGTTATGTGCAAGGAAAATAAAAGTGGTAGTATTTAATGTATGCGGATCGATATTTCAGCTGTTCATCGAGACGTAGGTAAATGGAAATGTGCGCCCATAACATTTAGCTGAGGAAAACTAGAATCTAGCGTTAAAAATCTACATAAAATGCCTGTATTACGATCAGCTTTAAGTAATTTATGTTTCCGGGAACTAATTATAATGACAAATATAGCGTCCTAAAGGAAAGTAATCATGACTCAACCTGATAGATAGATAGATAGATAGATAGATAGATAGATAGATATGAGAAATTGAAGTAGATAAATATATATGAAACAGTAAAATATACAGATAGACAAATAGATGTGAAATATATGGCATTTGGATATAAAATAAATTAAATAAATGTATATGAAAAATATATACATAGATATGAAAAACTGAGATAGGCTAAAGAAAGATACATATAAATAGATGTGTATATATTATTTTTTAATCTGAGATAAATAAATTTAAAAAATTAATATATATATATATATATATATATATTAATTTCATTAACATATGTATTTAAGTTTTTCATTTCCATATATCTAATATTAATATAAAGGCTATCTTAATTTTTTTTATCAATACATTTCTGTCTATCTGTTACTGTATATCTCTGATATTTATCTTTCAACATTATATATATATATATATATATACATATACATATTATTTTTTAATCTGAGATAAATAAGTTTAAAAAATTAATACATATATATATATATATATATATATATATATATATATATATATTAATTTCATTAAATTATCCATTTATGTTCTTCATATCTGAATATCTAATATTTATATAAAGTCTATTTTTTAATTTTTTTCTTATCAATGTTTGTTTCAGTATATCTCTGATATCTATCTGTAAGTATATATATATATATATATATATATATATATATATATATATATATATATATATATATACACGAAAAATCTATAAGTGTGCCACAACCTACCGCGGTTTCAGCCTACGGATCGTCAGGGAAAGAGGCTAAAGCACATAAGATTGCAGGCAACTAAATAGATCTTCACAAAAAGGAGAAACCACTTGTTGGCATTTTTTCGAATATTTATGTTTATTTTGATTAGTGTAAACTTACGGATTCTAGCTTATTTGTATTATATATATATATATATATATATATATATATATATATAGTCATCGCAGACAGATCTGTTTCGCTGTATACTGAAAGAGAAATATAAGAATACTGAGATAGAAAAACAAACGAATATAAAATACAAAGAGAATGAGAAAAAATATGAAAAGAGCAAGTAATGTTCATATCTTCAGGTCTCGAAAATATATCTGTTTATTATAAAAACAAACTAACCACAGAACCTTGAATCTATACTTTTATATTGCAACGCTAATATTGCCAAACCTTTACATACAATCTCCTTTACTTGAAAGTTAATTCTATTAAGAATGTTCAGCTTCATCATCTACAGCATTCAAAGTATCATTCGGGGAAACGCCCTTCCTGGCATCATTCTCGTCTACCGACCTAACTTATCATCTAATTTCATGCTTCTGGTAAAACATTCTCCATCACTTTTTCTCAGTTTTTTTTCGAGCTACTGCCAGTTACCCGACTTCTTCTTTCCCAACAAACAATCTGTCTATTGACCTAGCTTCTCACATCGGGGCCGGCGCTTAAGGCGTAGAAGATTCACATTTTCACACCAAACCCGCAAGCAAACTGATAACATTACTCACGTTTGTGCTGACTGGAAGCACTTCCCACTAAGATCCACTTATCACACGCTGGATTTTCATAAACAGTATATATATATATATATATATATATATATATATATATATTAGTGCCATATATATATATATATATATATATATATAGTGCTATATATATATATATATATATATATATATTAGTGCTATTGTATTATTAGTGCTACTGTATTGTTGGTACGTATAGTAATAGATATATATATATATAGGAGTTATGGTAACAAATGTAACTGTTATATTTGAATCAGGAAAAAATGTACAGTAAATTATAGCAACACTTTTTTTCCGGTTACATTTGTTACTACAACTCACACCCCTTAAGATGACCTCGAAAAGACGTTGAAAGTTCTTGGATACCTTAGGAAATGTTTGAAAATAACATCTGTCAACCGTACAGCTCAGTTCTAACATCTTTTGATTGTAATACGCGAGGGATTATCCGTGAGTATGAACGGATTTTATTAAAATTAGCAAACATATTGTTTGCAATTTATTTAATCTGACATGTTTAACAGAAAATTTGCTGCATAAATACACAAATTTTAAATGATACAATCCAGCATCCCAATATATTTTTATATATATAGTCATCCGCAGACACATCTGTTTCACAGCTCATCAGTACATGTTAGACATCCGATTGCTTTTTTATCCAGAATTGAAACCCGTTGTCGTCAGTTGGGGATTCTACCTCTGCTGTGGGCAGAAGTAGGCAGACTTTTAGCGTATCATACACCAACAGTTAGAGTGCTGTAATTCATTACTGAATGAGAAGGTGGGACAAAATTAGGTGTCGACTTTTTCTTTTACATTTTATTTAATTTATATTTAGTTTTAGCAATAATACACAGTATAACAAAACTTTTTATTTGTATTATTGTCAATGAATTCATCGACGTTTGATTCGTTTACTGTGTGGAGATTTTTCTCATATGGCTTATTATTTACGATGCCTTCTCAAAAAACCTATTGGTGCTAAGTGGGGTGAAAATAGTGACAATTCAATGCTACCGTGTCGTCCATTTAAACATGGCTGGAAGGTTTCGTTAACATGCCTCTTTACTCTCAAAGCGTAATGAGGACGTGCGCCATCTTGTTAAAAACAGCGCAGCAAAGATAACTTTGCTTCTGAATTATGGCACTAATACGTAAAATAATTAAAGCTGCAACAATTTTTGCTGGGTCAATAAAATAACCATATATATATGTATATATATACCGTCACAATATGCTTAAAAAATGTGTATTTTCATTGCGTTTTTGCAGCAAATGGCAAAAAGCAATGCGACACAAATTATTCTTTTCACTAGGAATATTTGGTACCCAAATATGGTAGCGATCTGAATTTCTGAGATTTACTAAGTGCTCAAGGATGTTACTTTTTACAGATGTAGTGTTTCCTCTAATTCAGGCGTCGTTAATGCGGAGTTATTCTCAAACAATCTCATGAGCTGATCGCCACCTTATTAATTTGGCTCTTTGAAAAACAAAAGTATTGGTTTTTTTTTTGCATTCAAATGTAAATCATTTTCACCACAATTATTCAACACAAAATAAAATCTCTAAACATAGAGATTTTTGTGTCATAATATAAATTAAATAAATTTACATAACAAACAAATTTAATTCTATCTCTCTCTCTCTCTCTCTCTCTCTCTCTCTCTATATATATATATATATATATATATATATATATATATGATATAAGTTAAAGTTTTCTGACTAAACTGATTGATATACCTAGAACAACCAGGCACCAGACCAGTCTCTCTCTCTCTCTCTCTCTCTATATATATATATATATATATACTCCGATGCAGAAACGGACGCACCTTCGTAGCGATTATATATAGAGAAGTTATGTACATGTTCTAAAATATAATTTATAATAAATATTCACAGCTCTATATAGAAAATTATATATCGAGCACTGTTTTAAATTAATGTTTTGGACGTGGAAAGAATTCTTCGTTCTGTATTCACTCGGATATATATATAGAATATGATTGATGTTACCTACAGCAACCTGGCCTCAGACTTTTATATATATATATATATATATATATATATATATATATAAATTTATACATGCCTGCACACCTAGACTAATAGAGTATATAAACGAACAGACATAAGTGAAAAACTTAAAGCAATGATATTAATGTGTTACGACGGAAATAAATGTAAAATCATTTGAAAATGCTTTATTCCAGCTGTGAAAGTCTGATTCAATGCTGGTGTAGAGCTGCATATCGGCACGGCGTTTGGCAAGTAAATAGGTGAGAGTGTCGCTGTTGTAAGCCAATCATTAGCACTGAACAATTTGCAAAACACGTTAGTTTTGGGTAAACCGCACGCAAAACTAGTTTTCTCATAATATTTGCTTTATTTTCATCCAGCGAATCTGAGGAAAAAAGTGTGCAATTACTTATAAAGTTACAACTGCAAAACTTAAGTAGGCAGTAAAAATATATTTTTATTCAGAAATGTTAAATACGAAGTAATTAGGATTTTTTGTTTAAGGTTACATTGTTATTTAGATGCTCACTCAATAGTATTTTTAGCATCCTTATATAAAACCACATTTCTGTTGCCTTCACTCTTTCTGTGAGAAGACAGTTCAACCTTAATTTTCATTTACGATGGCTGATACTAGTATAGGTTGTGTGTTGTGGTGCAGTGGTTATCGGCTCGGAACGACAAATCGGGGATCCGAGTTCGAATTCAAGTTGAATTCCTTGCAGTCACTTACGCACAAATACCCTTGAAAAAGGTATTAATCCGTCTCTTCTCTCCAGTTATGGGTTAAATAATAGGACAGATTGGGTTCTATAGACTTGGCTAGTAAACAGTCTCCCACAGAAAGCAATGGCAAGCTACTGTGGGATAATCTTTCGTCCAGTCAGTCATGTCTCCTTCGAGACATGATCGCTCAAATGGCACTTAACTGACTGACTGATATTAGTATGCATGTTTAAAGCACTTGTGTTTGTTTCTCTTATTTTGTTTACGGAAATTAGTTTAAGATTATCTAAATATTGTCATTTAAATTTACTTAAAACCTTTAGAAATCGACTAAATATTTATGTTTTGTAAGGCACAAATTACCTTGAAATGTAAATCCTGAGTATTGGTAGTAAGTTCAAATTCAGTCAGGAACTGCTGCGTATGAGTAAAGCATGTAGGCATTAGCGAGGTCTAGACTTCGCGGAACCTCCTGGACAGACGCCAAGGAACATAAGCAAAAAACTATACCAAATAGCCAGAGCCGTCATTTAAGAAATTTCAACATCAGCAATAAGCCATCGTCGAAATGTGGCCTCCCTTTGTCTGTTCTATAAATACTTTCATGGCTTCTGCTCAAACGAACTTAAGTCACTGATGCCTCCTCAACAGGTGCTTACTCGTGCAACCAGACTGGCAACTGGGTCCCACCCATTCACAGTCAGGATAGCCAAATGCAGACGTCAATTCTACTCCTTCAGCTTCTTCTCTCGCACTTCCCGCCTGTGGAACTCGCTCCCGTATTCTTGCTTTCCTGACGGCTACAACCTCCAGAAATTTAAATGCAAAGTCAATACTCATCTACTAACCACTGGCCTCTAGCTCTCTCCCCTCCCCTGTATAACCTTCCCTTTCTCTCCACCTATGTGTCTGTCATCGCACCTGCTTTCTCAGCTTTCTATTGTTCCTTTCTAACTAGTTTGTACTCCTCACTCTTTTCTAATTAATATTTTTACATTTATGTAGCCCCCTGCACATCAGTGGCGTTTCCGCCTTGCTCGGGGTAAAATGATTAAAAAAAAAAGTAGAATGCACACCACATTTAATTCGACAAGGTAATAACGATAAATAATTTTGGCGTTCTACATAATCTCAAGCAAATGTCAGGAAAGTAAACCGTCAACAATCCTGTAAACAAAGTTAACACTGAAAATGAAAAAAGTAAAGAGGGATCATAACGTCTCTTAAAAATTTAAATGATGAATCACAAAAGTAAAGGAAGAGAAAATTGTTACAAAATGAAATATTTTTTACTTATGTGCGTTGTTGTGCAGTGGATATCGGCTCGGAACGAGAAATCGGGGAGCTGAGTTCGAATTCCAGTTGAATTCCTTGCAGTCATTTACGCTCAAATACCCTTGGGAAAGGAATTAATCTGTCTCTTTCCTCCAGTTATTAGTTAAAAAACAGGACATATTGGGTTGTATAGCTTTGGCTGGCAACCCGTCTACCGCAGAAAGCAATGGCGACCTACTGCTGGATAATCTGCGCAGTCATTCATGTTTCTTTCGAGACATAATCACCCAAGCGTGTTTCACGCATAGCACTTAACTGATTGATTGAATCAGTTGTTATCAAAGCTTTTATTTATCTTTTATTGGTGTATTTCAGGTATCTTGTTGATGAAATATGTACTGCGAAATGACCCCCTAAGTTGGCTACTCCTCAAGAAAAGGTACGATGTTTGTCATGGTTTAATGAAATAAAATCGGAAACGCACACTCAGCGAAACTACAAAAGTAAATATGGAAGAGATCCACCGTCACGTGTATGGTACAAGTAATTACGGAGACAGAGTCATTGTTATATGAAAGGAGATTACATAGAACAAATCTGATTAAGATATCTCATCAGTTCAGTTAAGTGCCATACGTGAAACGCTTAGGCGATCATGTCTCGAAAGAGACATGACTGATTGGGCAGAAGATTATCCCGCAGTAGGTTGCCATTGCTTTCTGTGGTAGACTGGTTGCCAGCCAAGGATATAGAACCCAATCTGTCCTGTTATTTAACACATAACTGGAAAGAATAGACAGATTAATACCATTCTCGAGGGTATTTGAGCGTAAATGACTGCAAGGAATTCAACTGAAATTCGAACTCAGCTTCCCGATTTCTTTCTCTATCTATCTATCTATCTATCTATCTATCTAATCTAAACATATTTATAAATGTCTGTGTGTGTGTTTGTCTGTGTGTGTGTATCCCTTACGTATAGACTCTTGAAAGTTTACACAGTTGTACTATAAGCGTCTGCGAGTGTTCTTAGCTAGGTTTTGTGTCGAGGTACCCCGATAAATATCGAAAATCGATAATCGAAAAAATCAATTTATAGAAAGAACGATCCGATTTTAATCAAATTTGATACACTCATAGACAAAGACATAAGTAACGATATTCAGAAGTTTCAAGGTTGCAGTTCTTACAATAGTGCAGAAAATTTGATATCGATACCAGGAAATCAAAATTTGATTTACATCCATTCATTTTTCTTTCAGTCTACGTTTTCGCTTTAACTGGAAACAACTATTGCATTTTAGTCTTTCGTGCCAACGTCGAAAGAGTCTGAGTTCTAGGACCATGGATTAGTTTTGAATCTTTCATTACACCCGAGCAAAGCCGGGCTATACTGCTTGTAAACTTATATAACTCGTTGCCATTGATAAAATAACCATGAGCAAGTTTGGGATTTTCAAAATCTTTTATCCTTGTAGTAATGAGAATTTTCAAATTTGATAGTGAAAAATATGATTAACTGACCTAAGGAGCGACTACTTCAAAGGCATCCCTTACTTACAACGCTCCCCACATTCCTAAGTCTTAATTCTCTTTCAGCTTATTATTTGCCAGGAACATTTTAACCTTCGTTGGAGCTATACTTCAAGTTATTACTTTAATTGTAAAAACATTAATTGATATGTGCATATATATATATATATAAATGTTATTTTCTACACAAATTGCTTTTCTTGCTTTTATAATCATTTTATGACTTATAGTGGGCTATCTACCACAAGGCCAATTTCCGTTAACCTGCAACAGTATACAATTACCCTGCACTAGAACGGATTCCACTACAAACAGGAATAGATAAGCAACCCGCTATAAATATATTATACTTGAGGTACAGTCTTTATGTGAGCTGTGTAGGCAGAACGTGAACAACATTTGATTTCGTGGCCTGTAACTGTTGTTTTCCATTGTTGTAACTACTGTATATTAACAAAATAACCATGAGCAAGTTTGGGATTTGCAAAGTCTTTTATCCTTGCAGTACTGAGAATTTTCAAATTTATATATTTCTTTTAATAATAAATGATGAATAAATGATTTGTTTTTTAACAATTGATAGTGAAAAATATGATAAACTCTCTTAACAATTAATGGTGAAAATAAATAAACTTTTGTGTTAAATCTGTGTGTTGTTATTTTTAACATTAACTGCCTTTATAATAATAAAAAACCTTTACCAAAAAATAACCTTGGGGTTTATTTTAACAAAACGGGTAAAATAATCTTGAAAGAATTTTTGTTTATTTTAGTTGTAGAAAGGAAAAATAGCCTAACCTAATATAAATACGACTGTCAATAAAACAATCGAAATAAGAAAATATTACTTCCTAATTTCAGAATAAATACCGTTGTAATTAATGTACTTTTCTAGTATTTTCTTTCACAAGCCAAAACACCCCACCTGAATCTCCGTCTAGAATATGCTTTTTTATCAATTTAAATTATTTTATCAGTGAAATAACAGGTTATACAAACAATGATCATCTTAAAAGTTTATTAAATACAGTATAACCCGGATGGATATACGAGACCCGATATAAGAGAAACCTGGATATAAGAGAAATCAGGATATAAGAGAAGCCAGGATATAGGAAAGATTTTCTCTGGTCCCAAATTAGAGTCTATGGTAATGTATATAAATTAGACCAAACCCGGATATAAGATAAATCCGGATATAATATGAACCCGGATATAAGATAACTTTTATCCGGTCCCGACACCTCTCTTATATCAGGGTTACACTGTATCTACAACATACTGAAACAGAGAAAAAAAAGATTTCTTGAAGATTTTCTTGAAACTCGATTATTTATTGATTCTTCATCCAAGAACTATCAATAATTTGCAGGTTATTTAAAGTAAGAATATTTTTGTTTGCTAGAAAATTTTTAAGGTTATCATGGTTATTCATGAAAGTTTTACTAATTACTTTATATATATATATATATAGTGTAGAAGAGGTGAATTCATATATTTATTAGGGGATTTTGTACATGAAGTAATATATTAGGTAGTCTCAAAAGTTCGTAAACACTTGCAAAAAATTGAAATTTTACTCGCCAAGTAATCTAAGGTTACCAGAAAACACTTGCAATTGTTCCTTCACCTTCGGCAGCACAAATCTCTTCTGCAGCTTTTCTGGTTGAAAGACCTCGCTTCCAGCAGTAACGAATCAAAACTCGCCGCTCAATTTTATTAATTGCCATCTGGAATACATAGATGAAGATCACTATAACAATATAAACGAAAAATTGCATAAAAATTAAATATTTCGCAAGTGTTTACGAATTTTTGGGACAACCTAATACTAAACAATTCTAAACCATTATTTATTATTTCACCGCGCATCTAATCTTAAAGATTCCATTTCTTTTCTTTTTTTTAAAGCGTTTCATCCCAAGCAATGTAGAACCACCTCTAGTTCGCAAGGGTGTTACAATGAGAGAAAAGACTGGGTACATCGGGCATTAAGGGAAGGATAAAATATGAACGGGATCCAAAAAGACAGAAGATGGCAACTGATAGTGCATTTACATTTTTGGAGATTACGCATATCAGGAAAGCAAGTAAACGGAAGGGAGTTCTACAGGCTGGAAGTGAGTGAAAAGAAACTGAGTACAAGTAGGGGTTACATTTATCTATTTCAATGAAAAAAAATGTTAGAGCTAGATGCCAATATAGTCAGATGTGCCATACGTGATACACGCTTTGGGCGATCATGTCTCGAAAGAGACATGACTCACTGGGCAGAAGAATATCTCGCAGTAGGTTGCCATTACTTTCTCCGGTAGACTGTTTGCAAGCCAAGGCCATAGACCCCAATCTGTTTTATTATTTCACCAATAATTGAACGGAAGTGACGGATGAATACCTTTCCGAAGGGTATTTGTGCTAAGTGAATGCAAGGAATTCAACTGGCATTCGAACTCAGCTTGCCAATTTGTCATTTCAAGTCGATATCCACTGTCCTAAAACGTGCATCCAGTCTAGTACCACGCTGAAATTCATGTAATCAGGCATTAAGAAAAGGCTCATCCAAACAGTTGCCATGAAAATATTTGTAGAAAACACAGATGGAAGCTACATTGGTGAAAAAGTGAATTAAGTCGAGATATTAGTTAGGATCGATTACATTGCAGATCCTTCTTTGGATTTTGTCGAGTCCATCGAGATAATTGAGAAGGGCCTCAGACAAGATATAGCAAACACTATTCGATGCACCGACGAATGGTCGATCTTATTCAAAAAAGAGTCGCCCATCTCGGTTTTCACCAGGCTTGGCTACATAAGAGTAAAAGTTTAGACAAAAGAAGAATGAATAGAAAGACAAACAAGTTACAGGAGGTGTCAGAGTCGCCCATCTAGGTTTTCACGAGGCTTGGCTACATAAGAGTAAAAGTTTAGACAAGAGAAGAATGAATAGAAAGACAAACAAGTTACAGGAGGTGTCAGAGTCGCCCATCTAGGTTTTCACCAGACTTGGCTACATAAGAGTAAAAGTTTAGACAAGAGAAGAATGAATAGAAAGACAAACAAGTTACAGGAGGTGTCAGAGTCGCCCATCTAGGTTTTCACCAGGCTTGGCTACATAAGAGTAAAAGTTTAGACAAGAGAAGAATAAATAGAAAGACAAACAAGTTACAGGAGGTGTCAGAGTCGCCCATCTAGGTTTTCACCAGGCTTGGCTACATAAGAGTAAAAGTTTAGACAAGAGAAGAATGAATAGAAAGACAAACAAGTTACAGGAGGTGTCAGAGTCGCCCATCTAGGTTTTCACCAGACTTGGCTACATAAGAGTAAAAGTTTAGACAAGAGAAAAATAAATAGAAAGACAAACAAGTTACAGGAGGTGTCAGAGTCGCCCATCTAGGTTTTCACCAGGCTTGGCTACATAAGAGTAAAAGTTTAGACAAGAGAAGAATGAATAGAAAGACAAACAAGTTACAGGAGGTGTCAGAGTCGCCCATCTAGGTTTTCACCAGGCTTGGCTACATAAGAGTAAAAGTTTAGACAAGAGAAGAATAAATAGAAAGACAAACAAGTTACAGGAGGTGTCAGAGTCGCCCATCTAGGTTTTCACCAGGCTTGGCTACATAAGAGTAAAAGTTTAGACAAGAGAAGAATGAATAGAAAGACAAACCAGTTACAGTGGGTGTCAGAGAAAGGCAAGAGAAGAATGGGAACACAGGTGTGAAGACAGATGTGAAGGTAGAGAGAAAGGAAAAGATAAACAGGGCAATGTAGAAGGAACTGGGGGTCAAGTGGATAGGAGATTGACATTGCATTTAAATTACTGGAGGTTGTTGCCGCCAGGAACCCAAGTATATGTGAGGGAGTTCCACAGGCGGGTAGTGCGAGAAAAAGCTGCTAAAATAGAATTGTCGCCCGCATTTAGTTGATGTAACTGTAAATGGGTGGGACCTTGTTGCCAGTAAGATTGCACGAGTAAATTTTTGCGGCGAGGGCATCAGAGACCTAAGATCGTCGGAGTAGCAGCCTTGGAAATAGTTATAGAAGTGACTATGGGAAGCCACATCCCACCGGTGAGAAAATGACTGGAGTCGAGATGCCAAGTAGGGACCTATCACATTACAGATTCTCCTGTCGAGAACACTGAGATGAACAGCGATGGCGCCTGAACACATATGACAGCAGTATTCTATGTATGGACGGATGGTTGACTTGTATATGTGCAAGGTGGATTCAGGCGTTAAAAATTTCCTCACCCGAAAAAGTGACCAGCTTTCCTAAATTTTGGTGATCGTACGCGAACCGGTGTTTCAATCTGATATAACCTAATGCCTTCCTGAAATTCGAGGTTGACTTTATTAAAAATATGTCAATATGTTTGGTAGATCTAAACTTATTTATAAATGGAACTTTGTCTCTGTGTGTGTGTGTCTGTGTGTGTGTGTCCGTTACCTATAGACTCTGAAACGGCTGAACCGATTTTCTTGAACATTTACACAGTTGTACTATAAGCGTCTGCGAGTGCTCTTAGCTAGGTTTTGTGTCGAGGTACCCCCGATTATTAATCGAAAAAATCAGCTTATAGAAAGACTGGTCCGATTTTAATCAAATTTGATACACTCATAGACAAAGACATACGAAATGATATTCAGAAGTTTCAAGGTTGCAGTTCTTACAATAGTGCAGAAAATCGATAATATATATATATATAAAAGGCAAAATGTTTGTGTGTGTGCCTGTTTATCTATCTGTATGTCTGTATTTTTCCAGCCCTTTTATTTTAGTTTTTGCTTCGGGTTTGGCTCTAAGTAGGTATAATTGTAGTTCTTAGTCTCAGCCATGATACCATTTGCTCAGAGGACTTATTTAGCCTTCAAAATTCAGTTTACGACGAAAAAAACATTATTTGATATCGATACCAGGAAATCAAAATTTGACTTACATCCATTGATTTTTCTTTCAGTCTACGGTTTCGCTTTAATTGGAAACAACTATTGCTTTTTTAGTCTTTCGTGCCAACGTCGAAATAGTCTGAGCTCCATGACCATGGATTAGTTTTAAAGCTTTCATTACACCCGAGCAACGCCGGGCTATACTGCTAGTATCTAATAAATATATGTCACATTTCAATTATGGCCTAGTTTGTTGAACCAGAACTAATGTCTTAGACTTCCCTTTTCGAGTGATTCTTTTGATCGCAAACAGTAAAAAAAGGACTTGAGACGAACAGTGATAATTTCGTCTTAAAAGAGACGACGAAAAACTTTTGAAGAAAATCCTTGTGATTCATTCATAATTTTCAAATTTAAAACGTAATGGCTAGTCGATAAGAAATAGGAAAAGCGAACAGTTTCGGGATTTGTATCACTGATCGACGAGGTTTATATAAGCGCTTTCTTTTCTGATAGAAACGTGAAAACTCTTCTTTGGCCTCTCTCCATTTGATGTGTCCCTTCAGGATGTCAGTCAGTTAAGTGCCATACGTGATATACGCTTTAGGCGATCATGTCTCGAAAGAGATATGACTGACTGGGCAGAAGATTATCCCGGAGTCAGTTGCCATGGCTTTCTGTGGTAGACTGATTGCAAGCTAAGGCTATAGAATCCAATTTGTCTTATTATTTGACTAATAGCTAGAGGGGAAAAAGATGTATTATATGATAAGTAGTAATTAGTGGGTGATCAGTTTACTACTTCATAACAATATAAAACTGATCCCCCATTTTAAGCCCAGTAGAAGCCTTAATCATGTTTTCAATTACTATATTCAGTCAGTCAGTCAGTAAGGTGCCATATTTGATACACGATTGGGCGATCATATCTCTTTCGAGATATGACTGACTGGGCAAAATATTATCCTGCAGTAGACTGATTGCCAATCAAGACTATTGTTGGATCGCTCTCCACCTTTCCACGGAAATGGACTATTCGAATCACTATATAAAATAGTAGTGATTATACCTCGAGGAAGGAAGTCGAGTGAGCGAGTCAGTTGGGTATTTCCGGTATTGCACCGGAAGTGTACTACTAGTCAATCTATCACGTCTCTACGACGATACTGTATACTAATTACCTTGTTCTGTATTCTACTAATCCTCACCTCTTGTAAATACTTGTCTTTCATGTCAATACACCTATTTTTATACTATTGCGTTGTTTTGTATTATTTCACATAATTCTTTTACACGACGTAACAACTATAGAACTCAATTTGTAATTATTTGACTCATAGTTAAAGCGGGGAAAGATGTATTATATGATTATGTAGTAATTAGTGGGGAATCAGTTTACTACTTCATAACAATATAAAACTGATTCCCCCCTTTATGCCTATTAGAAGCCTTAATCATGTTTTTAATTATTATATACAGTCAGTCAGTAAGGTGCCATACGTGATCTCAAAAGAGATATGACTGGCAGGACAGAAGAAAGAGACGGTTTAATACCGTTCGCAAGAGTATTTGTGCGAAAGTGAATGCAAGGAATTCAACTGGAATTAGAACTTCAGGACGGAGAAGATCATAATTCTCAAAAATATCCTGTCTTTCGTAGCTCTTAAAAATATATTTTTCCTCAACCATTTTCTGGTATCTATTTCCACAAGCGTACTATGTAATGCATTGCTTTCCATTCTCCTCTTGCCTTCAATATATCATCAAAAATTCAAATACCTTTATGTGCTACAGAAATTTCTTCATATTCTTATTTATGTGACCTTTTTTCCTTCCATTTCCTCTAAAACAACGTCTTAACTCGCACGTCAGGTCTATGGTATTCTCAGCTTCTTTCTGTAGAACTCCACACCCCTTTTCAAAGGAAGCTTGCAAATCAGACCGAAATATCTGGTTTGAGTTAGATCAGTAATAAACAAAATGCCGCCCTAAGTAGTCTGGATCTTCATACCCAATTAAAGAGTAACTTCTTTACTCCCACATCTTTTAGTGAGAAAGAGTATATGCCACTGAAAGATGAGGCTTCTTCTCTATTGCTTCAAGTAGCAATGATTTTGTTACTAATATGTTTCTTTTGACAAACAGGTGCTTAGTGGCACATTAAAACTCAGCTGGAGATACAAAAGTTTGTAATTATTTTTCTGTTATTGATTACACACACATTCATTCCTTGATGTCATGCTCTCAAAGAAAAGTTTGTTCAATCGCGAGAAGAACCAGCACCAGCTTTGCACGTGCCGAAGTATTCCACCATATTTAGCATTGTCCTCAACGGTCGAATAACTTTCATAATAAACATAGTTTAACGCTAAAATGAGACTTGCGGTCTGAGTGAAAATAAGCGTAAAAAGAAACGCTCAAACGAACACATGAGATAATAGAGATCTGTTAATAAAAAATCTTCTTTTTTTTAGAAAAAAAATGTTTTCACTTTTTTAAAATGTGGTCAGGCATAGAAAAATTTCAGAATGTCTGATCAACAAAATCGAATTTCTTCGTGTGATTACCACATCTGAGAATTTCGAAACAAATAGGTTATGAGTAAACGAATGAATGATTTGAATTTTTGTCTGAAATTCTTGTTTAAGTTCTTCACATTGCGACTGCATAATTGTAGCTGACCACTCTGTAAAGAAAGTTTCGCTAGCAAATATTCGAGGGTTGCCTGGAAAGGAATATCTCTCACTTTGTATCTACATTGTTAAGTACACGAGATTCACGCAACTCTAAACACGTGCAGATTAGATTCTGTTGTACAATACAGAGAATGGCCTGAAAGTGTGTCGTGGCATTTGCGTCACCTTTGTGCCCGCTTGTCAAATATCTACTTTGAAAACACTCTTTCGGGCACTTTGCAGTAAAGCATTGCATATCGGCGACCCAGTTTGTTTCCAACACTGGTTTCGACGTCTCATTCTTCTTCGCACTTTAGTCTCGCTATTTGTCGCTGCAACCTGCATATTTGGGAGACATTTGTGGACATCGCCAACAGCACATCTTCCTCTAGTCGCTTTATTTACATACTTGCACAAAATCTGAACAAATAGATATATATATATGTCTTTAATATTTTTTATATATATATATATATATATATATATATATATATTAGGAATTACTATCTACGCTGATATAAATGCATCCTATTTCCATTAAACGAGAATATCATTTTTCGCCGTAGTATCCATGTTCCTGAGACTTTTTGGGAAGTTTGTAACAGCACATACTTCTTAGAGGCAAGAATCCGATGAGATTTTTTTTCCAATACATGGCTCAAGAGGCACCCCTGGTAGAGGATTACTTAATAAGTTGTGCGATATGAGTATAGTTGTATGATTATGTCGATATGGAGGCTAGATAGCGAATAAACATTGAGGAGGTTATGTCTGTAATTCTTGGGTCATCATCTGCGTTCAGATTTGCTAATCTAATTACCAGTTCGCGAGAAAAAATATTTGAATGACCCCGCTCCTTACAAAGGGAATCCGGAGCAAGGTGGGTGATTATACACCGTTGAACCAAATGTTTGAAGCGGTGTAACGAGAAAGGAAAGTTTATCTGAACATTTTGCATTGAAAATGCAATGTAATGACAATAAGCTTTTAATGTTGCGTCTACTGGGGAGAGACTGCAGAGTAGCGAATTCTTTACCCAAACTCAAAATCCCGCATAATTTATTTACTTTTAGGAATTGAGGACTGAACATCACAAATATGAAAACAATACTTTGTTTTTGGTCTAATCTGAATTTTTTAAGTGAGGTAGTTACTTTGGAAAGAGTTACAATGTGTCGGGAATAAATTCAAATCCACTTTCTTTTTACTTCACATCCGTAGTTTTAATACGTGAATATATTTAATATTTTTAGTAATAAAGGAAATTAATACTGAGCATCAGGAATAGACAACTGAAGTTCCTGGGACATGCAATAAGGAAGTTGGGCTTTATGAACCTAATACTAACAGGCCAGATAGAGGGAAAAACAGACAGAGGAAAGCAGTGGATAACATATTTAAAAGGCCTGAGCAGGTGGATGACAGACCGGGTGCTGAGAGACGTTACAGGAGAAAGCGTGCTAAGAGCCACCAGGGATAGGGAGATGTGGAAGTCCATGATAGCCTACGTCCTGAAAGAACATGGCACATAAAAGAAGAATATATATGCCAATTGTTTATAAGAAATTATAACGTGGATATAAAGTGGGAGATCAAATCTATATTATAAATAATATATGAACTGATCCCTCATTTTGTGGCCATGCCAGTTTCTATACATTTATATTCTAGTTCAGATTGGTTTGGAGGTTAATGCGCATGACTCGCACTGTGTTGCTTTATTGGACCTTTGTCTGTTTACCCTTTACCTATGCAATTTATGCTGATGACACAGTTGGTGAGATTATTCTGATATGTATTCTCGACAAAATCCAAGGATGAATCTGCTATGTTATCAATCCTGATCTGGCATCAAGTCTTCAGTCACTCTCTTACTCTTTTAAAATAGATCCCGTTAGCTTCTTTATAATTATTTTACTTATTATTCTTATGAGGCTTTACTCATTGATACTTTCACTTCAATGTCAGTTAGTTGCCATGCGTAATACACGCGTGGACCATAATAAGAGACATGATTGAACATTACTTTTTGCGGTATACTGGTTGCCAAGCCAGGCTATAGAACCCAATCTGTCCTGCTATTTAACACATAGATGGAGGGAGAGGCAGCGGATTAATGCATTTCCCAAGTGCATTTGCGCGTAAGTGAATGCTAAGAATTCGACTGGAATTCAAACTCAGCACTCTGAGATGACATCCTCTGCACCGCAATTCACATCCTGAACCTCAACGCACTTCAATAATTTAGTGTAATAATTGATAAGCAAAACTTAATGTTAAAATTGTTAGATGCAACAGTAAAATCTATGTCAGCGGTTTCTTATTTCAAGATTCTGGAGCTCTCTTCCGGCCCCTTGTTTTTAAGTCAAATTTAAATCTCCAAAAGTTTAAATGCAATGCTAATCATCAGATTCTTTCCCTGTGAATCCAATTTTGTTTTATGTTATCAAGGTAATAATATTTTTTTTATGATTGTGAAGACCCAATCGTTGATTAACTGTTGTAAAGAAGGTCTATAAAAGGTTTATAAGAAGGTCTATCTAAAGGATATGCGTTGTGGTGCATTGGCTCGGAACGAGAAATCGTGGAGCCGAGTTCGAATTCCAGCTGAATTCATTGCATTCACTTACGCGCAAATACCTTTGGGAAAGGTATTAATGCGTCTATTCCTTCTAGTTATGGGTTAAATAATAGGACAGATTGAGTTCTATAGCCTTGGTCGGCAACCACTCTAAAGCAGAAAGCAATGGCAACTTACTGCGGGATAATTTTCTGCCCAGTCAGTCATGTCTCTTTTGAGACATGATCGCCCAAGCATGGCACTTAACTGACTGATCGTAAAGAAGATCTGTAAGTAAAATATGATGCTTTTCAGAATAACTTTATAACAGTTGTTTTTAGACTTCAAAACTGTTTACTTGTCTTGCAAACGTTTTTTCAATTTAAACGGATCTTGGCACTTTTAGCGTTGTCTTCAATGTTCTGCTACTTGGAAAAATTGAAAAATGAAAAGAATACACACGGAAGTATAACACACGGAAGTATAACACACGGAAGTATAACACACGGAAGTATAACACAGAAGTATAACAAATGAAGTATAACACACGGAAGTAACAACGAAGTATAACACACGGAAGTATAACACACGGAAGTATAACAAATGAAGTATAACACACGGAAGTATAACAAATGAAGTATAACACATGGAAGTATAAAACACACGGAAGTAGAAATAGCAGAAGTATAACAAATGAAGTATAACACACGGAAGTATAACAAATGAAGTATAACACACGGAAGTATAACACGGAAGTATAACAAATGAAGTATAACACACGGAAGTATAACAAATGAAGTATAACACACGGAAGTATAACACACGGAAGTATAACACGGAAGTATAACAAATGAAGTATAACACACGGAAGTATAACAAATGAAGTATAACACACGGAAGTATAACAAATGAAGTATAACACACGGAAGCATAACAAATGAAGTATAACACACGGAAGTTATAACACATTGACGTATAACACACGGCAGTATAACAAATGAAGTATAACACACGGAAGTATAACACGGAAGTATAACAAATGAAGTATAACACACGGAAGTATAACAAATGAAGTATAACACACGGAAGTATAACACACGTATATAACACGGAAGTATAAAATAAATGAAGTATAACAATAATGGACGTATAACACACGGAAGTATAACAAATGAAGTATAACAATTTAAAGTTATAACACGGAAGTATAAATTACTTGGAAGTATAACACACGGACGTATAACACACGGAAGTATAAATAAAATGAAGTATAACACACGGAAGTATAACACGCTTATAACAAATGAAGTATAACACACACGGAAGTAAGTAACAAATGAAGTATAACACACGGAAGTATAACACACGGAAGTATAATTAATTTTGGGAAGTATAACAAATGAAGTATAACACACGGCAGTATAACAAATGAAGTATAACACACGGAAGTATAACACGGAAGTATAACAAATGAAGTATAACACACGGAAGTATAACAAATGAAGTATAACACACGGAAGTATAACAAAGGAAGTATAACACACGGAAGTATAACAAATGAAGTATAACACACGGAAGCATAACAAATGAAGTATAACACACGGACGTATAACACACGGCAGTATAACAAATGAAGTATAACACACGGAAGTATAACACGGAAGTATAACAAATGAAGTATAACACACGGAAGTATAACAAATGAAGTATAACACACGGAAGTATAACACACGGAAGTATAACACGGAAGTATAACAAATGAAGTATAACACACGGAAGTATAACAAATGAAGTATAACACACGGAAGCATAACAAATGAAGTATAACACACGGAAGTATAACACACGGACGTATAACACACGGCAGTATAACAAATGAAGTATAACACACGGAAGTATAACACGGAAGTATAACAAATGAAGTATAACACACGGAAGTATAACAAATGGGATAATCGTATAATGGAGGGAAATGTACTCAATGAGATATCTGCTGGGGCGTTTCCCACTTTTTCTGTTTTTTTTTTCTTCGGAATACGCCTTTTGCTTTTTTTTTTTAACGTGGGTTTCTTTTTTACCGTATGTTGCATTCCATTGGAATTCATACCATCACTTTATTTACTGCACTCTTTATTCATGAGTTTTTCTGCGAAGCATTTGCAATGACAAAGTTTTTTTTTACTCGATGTAATTAAACGCTTCTTATTTCTATTCCAATGTCCATCTTTATTGCAATGAATGTTGTTTGTTTTTCTTTTTCTCATAGAATGATTTCTTTTTTTCAATTATATATCCACTGAAAAGGTGTTCTTTCTGTTAATGTAAACTTCTTGTGCACCCCGATGTAATGGTTAGCAAACTTGTCTGGCTAGCATCTATTACAAGTGCGTTCAATTCTCACTAGGTGCCCCATATTTTCGGCTTTGTGCCATACGTAAGCGGTGCTTAGAAAATCAACTGTTAATCTAAATAAATTTACTATTTCTTTCTCTTAATTTTTATCTTTTTTGCAGTTTTATCATACATTTGGATTTCTGTTTACATATTCTTTTTTCATCACTTCCGGTTTCATTTTTTCTTTCTCGATAACAATCATCTTTTAACATCCATTGTCTTCTCTTTGCTCGTTCTCTCAGATAAACCTCTCTATTCTGCTTGCCTTCCCAATTCTCTTTCTCCAAACAACGTGGAATATTATCTCTCTCATTCTCTAAAACTATTTTCTGTTGCTTTTTTTTCCATAAATCTTTCTCTGGTTTTCTATTTCTCAGGAATTATGAATTTTTTCTATTCCTTTTTTTTTTTTCGTTTATTCTCTCTCTCTAAGACTGTCCAATTTTATTTCGATCTTTATATTTCTCAGAGACATTATTCCTTTCTTCCTTTGAAACATCCTTTGTTCTCTGTTCTCTGTATCTGAAACAACTGCCTTTCCTTTGTATTCGTTGCATTCTCATAACATTTTTCTAAAACCGTTTTTCTTTGCGTTCACCATATCATTTCTATTTATCTTAAACCGGCCTCTTTCTAATTTTTTTCATTAAACCCTTTCTTTCACTATTTTTTCCCTTTTTTGTTTCTATAACGGCTTACGGCAACATCACACTGAAACACCGGATATGCAATGCAATAACCAAAGTTAGACGAGTACCTAGATAGGTGAACGCTCACGACTACCAGGTGTTGCAGTCTTGAACGTGCGTTAATAATGGCTTGGAATTTTTAATCAGAGATCTGAGTTCCAATTGCATTTGGCTTCGTTATATTTTTTTACGTGCAAATACTCTAGTGAATAACATGTACTCCCTCGCACCTCTCTCAGCTATTAATTAAACAATAAAACTGGTATCTCTGAACCATTATTATCTAAAAAAAAATTATTACAATCTAAAAAATATTCACTGGCTTTAAATAACCTGCAAAGGGTTGATAAGCCATAAAAAAAGAATCAGTCAATAGAAGAAACGATATTTCTCCAAAACTGTCTTTTTTGGCTTCCCATCTAAATTTTCTTGTTCTATCTTTCTTTTATTTTTTGTCACCCCATTTCATCTTTAAAAAAAACTGATTCCAATTTCTATTACATGCTTATAAAATATATAAAAACATTATTTCGTAAGCAGTGTGTCTCAATTAAAATTCGAAATCTGTTATGGTGACTTACCCATATGACACATGAACTCTTCCAAACTATATATAAGCAGCAGTTCTGCTTTTTGGATATCTATTCCAGCAGACAGCTGAACCAGTATTTTAGTTTTAAAAAAATTGTTGTATTTTTAGTTTGTTTTTTGGGTTCATCCCCCTCCCACCATTTCATCATTCATTAAATGTTTTAAATTATATATTATATTGTATATAAATACATTTTTATTGTCATGGGTTTTCCCCCTTTTTTGTGGTGGGGGTGCTTGTAAATTTGTGGTATTGTGGTGTATGAAGGATTGGGAGGTAATGGATGGGTTCTTTTGGTGATTGTGCAAATTGTAATGAGTGAATGGATCATGATAGTGTTTAGCTAGGTATAGGATAGTTAAGTGAGTACCAACATCTGCCCCTCCACTTTTTCGGCCATGTGCCATAATTCTGTATTATATACATAATAAATATTGACAGCTGAACCAATATAGTCGCACTGGTGAACTTCTCATGTTGTATCTGTTTGTAATATTGTTCCTTGCTTATATCGTTGTTTAAATCTATTCAGCCTTGTGCCTTTATTTCTGGCCGCTAAGCAGGCCACAACAAAATCTTTCAGTAGATTTGCTTCAAGCAAGAGTTAGGTCGGTTTTTAAAATAAGAAAAAGACAGATGTCGATTCCAAATGTTATCTTTAATATGGTCTAACAGCCCAAAATTAATATATATAATCAGAGGAAATAAATCCATAGAGTATGTCATATACGCCTGATGTTTAGTCAAGCCAACTATCCTGACCTTTACGTTACTGAACTCAGTTGAACGCTATATCTCTTTACCAGAAGTTAAGTAGTAATTGGTTTTCGTGTCTCTATCGTAACAGATCCTGGGCAAGATGCTAAACTTCATCCGGCAGCAAGGCCTCTGATTGAGAGGTTTCGAGGAGCATGAAACCACCGCTTAATTGCTGTTCCTCCCAGGTCCACCCTGACCCGGAGTGGTAGCACCTGTTAGAATCCTAGCTATGGGCAATTATTTAACACTAAGATTGGGGTCAAAACACTACGAAAGTATAAAAATACACTTTAATAGAAAGATATATATAAAATTTAACTTTTATAGAAAAATATACATTTTTAAAGAAAAAAAATTACCAACAATAAATTTTTGAAGAGAATGTTATTGCCATAACTCATTTTTAAAAAATAAAATCCTCAGCAAAACATTTTTAAATATAAAACTAGATGCAATTTTCAGTTTTCTAAAATAAAAAAGAATTATAAAATTCATTAAAATTCATTAAAATCTGACTGAATTAACATTCTCAATATAACGGAACATTTAAAAAAACATCTTAAGACCCCAATTTTTTAGCATTAAATAACCCACAGAGGTTGATATACCATTAAGCAAAACTCAAACTCTATCGTAACACAAATCAATGAGATAATTTGCTATGTCCTATCAGAGACAGATACAGATAAAATCTTGGACAACTACAAAGCTTTATCATTTCTATGGCTATATCTTTCTTGGAAAAGTTTTTATTAATACGAAAACACAACATTCAAGTTATTTAATTCTTATATATTATCAGTTACAGTGCCAGAGAAATGTATAACAAAATATACTAGTTGGATAGCTTGATCCAATCACTTGGGATAAGTTAAGAGAAAAATAGACGGAGAATTCTAAACCTATTTGTCCCTTTTTTAAATAGCAGCATCGTTGTAAGTTTCCAGTTACCCGTAAATAATAGCATATTCCGTTGAGATTGTGTGGAGAAACGAAAAAGACATATCAGAGATGCTACTTGGTCTCAATGAGAAAAAGAAACAAAAAAAGAGAAGACAGAAAGTTTAAATGCCTGCTTCATCTAAATTTTTAAAAAAATAGTAATTTTGAATACTTTTATTTGTTCCACATTACTTCTTAAAATAACAAACTAGTATTCACATTTATGATTGCTATTGCAACATTGTATTAAAGTTGTTAATCTCAAATATTTACCGATGGGTTAGGGGAATTTCTAGGGATATTATATTTTCTGAGAACTTGTCATGAGCTTACACAATTATTTTAAACTTCATCAGAATATTAAAATGGGAAAACGTGAAACTTTCATGATTTAAAACTAGTTAAAGTTAATAATATTAACAGAATGTTTCAAACATTTAAAAGAGAATTAAATGAAATAATCATGATTTAAATGTTGTCTATTTCTATTCTAAGATATCTGTGTGTTAAAATTACTTATTAATCATTAAATCGAAAAAATAAAATTCATCAGAATATGAAAATAGAAAAACCATGCAATTTTTTCGGGTATTTTTAGAAATAAATCATTTCCAGCTACTTTGAAGTCTACATTTTACTCTTTTCTTTTTATCTAAATCTAAACTTATTTATGAATGGAACTCTGTGTGTGTGTGTGTGTGTGTGTGTGTGTGTGTGTGTGTGCGTGCGTGTGTGTGTGTGTGTGTGTCCGTTACCTATAGACTCCGAAACAGCTGAACCAATTTTCTTGAAAATTTACACAGTTGTACTATAAGCGTATGCGAGTGTTCTTAGCTAGGTTTGTGTCGAAGTATCCCTGATAAATATCGAAAATCGATAATCGAAAAAATCGGGTTATAGAAGGAGTTGTCCGATTTTTATGAAATTTGATAAACTCATAGACAAAGACATAAGAAGCGACATTCGGAAGTTTCAAGGTTGCAGTTCTTACAATAGTGCAGAAATTCGATAATATATATATATATATATATATAAGGCAAGTTGTTCGTGTGTGTGTATGTTTATCTGCCTGTATGTCTGTATTTTTCAGCCCTTTTATTTTAGTTTTTGGCTCTAAGTAGGTATAATTGTAGTTCTTAGTTTCAGGCATGTTACCATTTACTCAGAGGACTTATTTAGCCTTCAAAATTCAGTTTACGACGATAAAAACTTATTTGATATCGATAACAGGAAATCAAAATTTGACTTACATCCGTTCATTTTTCTTTCAGTCTACGGTTTCGCTTTAACAGAAAACAACTATTGGTTTTTAGTCTTTCGTGCCAACGTCGAAAGAGTCTGAGCTCCAAGACCATGAATTAGTTTTAAAGCTTTCATTACACCCGAGCAATAAGATAGCGACTGCAGCCGAGCTGCCAACTCAGTATCGATCATATTACAGATTCTCCGTTGGATTTTGTCAAGAAACCCGAGGTGAATAGCAAAGGCACTCGACCAGATGTGGCAGCAGTATTCAATACACCGGCGGGATGTACATTTATATATGCGCAGGATGGACTCAGACGGAAAAAAAAGACTTTATGGCCCTGCACAGTGAACCGATCTACTTAGCAGTGGATTTAGCAATGGATTCGTTATAGTCTTACCACTTGAAGTCCGCTGAGAGTGTTAGGGCAAGGAGGCGTAGTGTTTTACTATCAGGGAGGCTAGCCTGTTCCATGCTAATGTGGGATAAGATAGATTGTCTATAATGGTTAATAGATAGTAGTTTCGTTTTGGAAGCATTAAAATTTACGAGCTATTTCTTACCCCAGTTTATCACGGACTGGAGGTCCTTCCCAAACTCGTCAGCGAGGTTCGCTTTGTCAACCTTAGAAGATTTTTGCTCGAAGCGAGAGTAAACGGTGGTGTCATCAGTGTCGATTGACGCAACCACTGACAGCACCACTAATTTGTTATCTTTAGAAAGATGCTTTTGCTTGTAGTATTATTCTACAATAGAATTTAGCAAACACTAAAAATATTGCAACCTCACGCGTACTTGAAAGCCATAAGATTGTTTATAATTTGCATAAGACAATCTGTAGTTGTAGATCGCACATCCGAAATCTTTCAATGGTTTTCAGATTGACTTATTTGTTCACAACATTTTGTTATCATTTCTTCAATTTCCGTAGTGCATCTCTCTGAACCAATTCGTGGGAGGGCTGTTCGTGCGATGAATTATTTAAATCTACCGAAGCACAATTACGCTTGTGTTTTGAGAGTATAGCGATCATTTGCAATATATGAAATTGCAAATGACCGCTTATAAAAGCATCGGTTGATTAATATTCATGTTTAAGTGTATTTAAGGATTCTTTTGAAGTGGCTATCACCCGCTGTCAGTAGCTATTAAAATAGGATTGTAATTCGCTAGGAATTTCAGTAGCCCCTGTACATTTTTTTTTTTTTGCTTGAACTTTTTTTTGTGTGTGTGTTTGCGCCAGAGTAAACATCCAGTGTTGTTTTTTATTCCGTCATTTGTTATGCTGCCACAAGCTTCTAGCTAATAAGCCTATGGGCCAAAATTTATAGGGGCACTTTGTTCGATGAATTACCTTAAGCTCCACGAGAACGATTACGCGGGTGATTTGCGTGTAAGTGGTCATATGTCATGAGAATATTGTTGAAGCGCAATTGTATATCTATTGGTTAATGAAAATTCATATTTTAGTCTATTTAAGAACAGTTTAAAAATTGAAGAACAGTTTTAAAAAGATTGCGTTCCACTATTCACGGATCATTTTATTTGCTAAACCCTTTTGGAGTCTTTGTATTCGTTCAAGACTGTTCATCCAGTCCGAAAGTGCGTTACCGTAGACTATGGTAAAATCAAGGTCAGTGAAAATATTAGATTTATAAAGAATCATTCTGTGAGATAAAAATACTTGAGAAATAACAAAATATGGATTTATTGTAGGGTAGCCAACATCATAATCTTTCGGTTGTTATAATCAACATCAGGGCTTATACTAATATTACTAGTGTGAATTGTTTTGGTGTTACGGCCAGTGAATAAATTTAAAAAATATTCACAGGCCGTAACACCAAAAGACTTTACCCTCGTAATAGTAATATAAGCCCTGAAGATGTTTATAAAAACCGAAACATTATAATGTTGGCTACCCTACAATAAATCCATATTTTGTTGTTTCTCGAGTATTTTTTATCTCGCATTGTCGGAATTTTTTTTCCATTTCTCTTAAAATATCAAGAATCATTCTGTAGATTTTGGAACCCTTTGTAATACTTGCATGCAGGAATTCATTAAAGAAAAAAATATATATACTTGTCTTGGAATAACCATTATCATTTCTCATCAATGTTTCTCTTGAAGAAGAGAAGAATTTATTCAGTGAGCAAAAGAGAGTTGTGTCAAGTGATTGCAGCTGATTGGAACAATGGTGAGAGACAGAGATTAGTGTAAGAGATTTGTAAAAGAAGCCAGAGTCTCAGTGTCGATGTGAGACGGCTGCTTGTCAAGTGGGATAGACGCGACGTTTTCTTTTTCAGCTACTCACAATATTAGAGGCATGCATAATCGATACCAGATATAATTCTCACCTCCAACATCAAAATAAGTGAGCTTCAACAACGCAGCCAACATGTTAATTATAATTATGATGATCGTTGAAAAACATTGTTGCGAAAATAGGAATAACAGAACATCACTAAATTCGAGAGGTCGGCGGATCTGTAGGCAGACTCAACGCAGATGAACTATTCAGACTGTTTGTTCTTTATCAGTTTGTATTAGTCATGAATTAACCGAGCGGCCAACAAGTTAAAATATGGAAATAATTGGGTGGTAAAAGATAGAACACAGATTACCAGCAATATGGAGAAAGCAGATATAATAGAAACATCAAGTTACACAAGCGTATTTGTCTATATTTCTGAGATGATGTAGTATTTACAGTATTTACATTATTCGGATGATTGTCCTCATCTTTGTGGCCATTTGTACGACGTTTAATAATAGATCATTCTATTTGTCTATATTTCTGAGATGAGGTAATATTTACAGTATTTACATTATTCGGACAATTGTCCTCATCTTTGTGGCCATTTGTACAACGTTTAATAATAGATCATTCTATTTGTCTATATTTCTGAGATGAGGTAGCATTTACAGTATTTACATTATTTGGACTATTGTCCTCATCTTTGTTGCCATTTGTACGACGTTTAATAATAGATCATTATATTTGTCTATATTTCTGAGATGAGGAAGCATTTATAGTATTTACTTTATTCGGCCTATTGTCCTCACCTTTCTTGCCATTTGTACGACGTTTGATAATCGATCCCTCTATTTGTCTATATTTCTGAGATGAGGTATTATTTACAGTATTTACATTTTTAGGACTATTGACCTCATCTTTGTTGCCATTTTTACGACGATTAATAATACATCATTCTATTTGTCTCTATTTATGAAATGAGGTAGTATTTACAGTATTTACATTATCCGGGCTATTATCCTCATCTTTGTTGCCATTTGTACAACGTTTAATGGCAACAATCATTCAATTTGTCTATATTTCTGAGATGAGGTAGTATTTACAGAATTTACATTATTCGGAGTATTGTCCTCATCTTTGTTGCCATTTGTACAACGTTTAATAATAGATCACTTTATTTGTCTATATTTCTGAGATGAGGTCTATTTACAGTATTTACATCATTACATCATGGATGTGCGTTGTGGTGCAGTGGATATCGGCTCGGAACGAAAAATCGGGGAGCCGAGTTCAAATTCCAGTTGTATTCATTGCATTCACTTACGTGCAAATACCCTTGTGAAAGGTATTAATCCGTCTCTTCCTTTAAGCTATGCGTTAAATAACAGGACAGATTGGGCTCTATAGCCTTGGTAGGCAACCAGTCTACCGCAGAAAGCAATGGTAACCTACTGCGGGATAATCTTCTGCCCAATCAGTCATGTCGCTTTCGAGACATGATCGCCCTAGCGTGTTTAACGTATGGCACTTAACTGACTGACATCATTCGGAC
This sequence comes from Ascarosepion bandense, assembly GCA_037127315.1. Taxonomy (NCBI): domain Eukaryota; kingdom Metazoa; phylum Mollusca; class Cephalopoda; order Sepiida; family Sepiidae; genus Ascarosepion; species Ascarosepion bandense. The sequence continues at coordinate 1,963,349 of JBBBDQ010000945.1, read as the reverse complement.
TATTGTTCTCATCTTTATTGCCAATTTTACGACCTTTCGGCCGTTGTACATTCCGACCTTCTTCAGGTGATAGGACTTGTCTATATTTATGAGATGAGTTAATAATTACAGTATTTACATTATTCGCACTATTGTCCTCATCATTGTTGCCATTTGTACGACGTTTCGCCTTTGAACTCTCCGGCCTTCTTTAGGTGATAGAAATTTTTAACTGAACCCTTTATTACAATCACTGGGGTGTATGATTCTTATTCCTTGCATAAAGACCGATTGGAAATTATGAGTTATCTCCCTCTAACCCTGCAAGTTACTTACTATATCAAGGACACATGGTCCAGTGAATATAGACTTTGGTTAGTTCTTGATTTGACACTTACAGTTGTGAGTTCAATACAAAGCTACAGCAGTGGTGAACAAGTAACTTGCAGGATTAGAAGGGGATAACTCATGACTTCCAAACGAGGATTTACACAAGGAATGAGGATGATATACCCCAGTGACCGCAATAAAGGGTTCGGTTCGACATTCCTAGCACCTGAGGAAGGCCAGAGCGTGCAACGGCCGAAACGTTGTACAAATGGCAACAAAGTTGAAGATAATAGTTCGAATAATGTAAATACTGATAAACAAACGTGTATAACATATACACGGACATATTGTATACAATATTGTATACAATATTGTATACCTCCTTCCAATATAACAATAATGAATCCTCTTTTTGAAGACATTTCTACTTTTAGGTCTGTAAACATTTGGTTAGACAGTTTCTATGCCTTTACTTTTAACATCTTAAATTTTAAAAGTTCATTTATGTTAGCAAATTTATAGGTGAGCAAAATTAAGCAGATTGCAACAACCAAAATCAGACACTTGCATGGAAAAAGTCTCATTTCAGTAAAAGGGAAAACTTCTACATCCGCACTCTATTGATGATTCTGATTTATTTCATTACCCTATTATGGGCATTATTATATCCATTATATAGCAACACCGATTTTCATTGGCGGAATATAAAAGTTGAAATTCCTTAATAAACTTATATATACATATTTACACCTGTCTTACACAGAAAAACTGCAACACATGCATGCATCAACAAGTATTGTGAAAATAACAAAACGATAATGATCTTACTTCTAATAATTACCATCAAGAATTTGAAAAGTAGAAAGATTCTTTTGTATTTCTGGAAAAGCCAGATTTAGGATCCCCAGCGGGGCATTTTTACATTCTATGCCACCGACGAGAACAGTTTCCTCAAAAAGGAAACGATGAGTCATGGATTTTTTCAGAACATGAAAACTGCAAGCCGGAGATAGTTTCTATATCTAGTGAAAACATATTTCCAAATGAAAAGAGCACAATGGCTTTGTAAACTACTCTTTTATGGCAACACACTGGCTCGGGGAAATGGTAGTGTGAGCTGAATGAGCACTCATATTACTCTGTGAAATGACCTCAATAACCAAAGGGAGATAATCAACTTTTGATTTTCAGGTAAAGAACAATTTTTTTTCTAATACTCCTGAGATATATTTCTCTTAATATATTTCTCTTCCATATCGCTGAATAATGGATTTTTAAAAAATTAAAAATAGACTCATTTCTTTTGTAGTTGTAGTGAAACAACCACAAAAACAAGTGGAAAACAAAATGTGTACACTTGAATGTCAGGCCATTATTGTCAGTAAAGGTGAAAGGAAATGCAATACATTTTTAAAAAATATTTTTCTGTTTTATTTTATTAAATAATAAATTATATATATATATATATATATATATATATATATATATATAATATACATTGCATGCATACAAATATATCAAAAAAGGAAAATAGATATTAGTTAAGTCTCATACAGGAAACACGATTTTGGCGATCATGTCTCACAAGAGACACGACAGAACATTGTCCCGCAGTCCGTTGTCATTGCTTTCTGCGGTAGACTGGTTGCCAGCCAAGGCTGTAGAACCCAGTCTGTCCTGTTTTTTAATCCCATAACTGGAGGGAAGAGACGGATTAATACCTTTCTCAACGGTATTTGTGCGTAAGTGAATGCAAGGAATTCAACTGGAATTTGAACTCGGCTCCCCGATTTGCCGTTCCAAGTCGATATCCACTGCACCATAACGCACATCCGACTAAGCAATACAATTTATAAATTAAGAATGTGTTAGTGATATACGGATTTGTATCTGTGTGTATATGATTGTATGTGGTGGGTGTCAGAATCCAGATATCGTGCAAAAGACACCACACTGCTGGAAACGATCCCTGTGTTTGTATTGTCAGTAAAGTATGCTGAAAAGAAAAAACAAAACCTGACAGTGGTTTCTTTCTATATATATTTACAGAAGTCATCTAACAAGGCTTTGGGGAAATTAGGAAAAATTAAGTTATGGCACTCCTCAACTTCCACTATTTTTTCTTTATACTTTTCTCTTCATGTCACTGAAAAATCTCTTACCTTCACCTGCTACTGATATGAGAATTCGTGTTCTTGCTACTTTTGTTCTAGGTCTCTTATCATATCACCTGCAATATTTAATCGATAAGGTGTTTGCGATTTATAAGTTAAAACATGTTTGAATCATGCCTTAAATTATGTTGCGCAAGGTGGTAATTGTAGGGTAGGTGTTTCTTTATTTTTACTTTGTTCTGATCACACATTTTTGAGTAGATATCTCTGTATTAAAATTATAAATTTACGTCTACCGGCCTGTGCACTCGAACGTGCATCCACTAAACTATAATGTTTCAAGTCATGTGAAGTGACGATCTTCTTCTTCTTCTATGTGCCCTGTCCCTTCAGAACGTAGACGATCATGGTTCTCCACGTCTCCCTATTCCTTGTGGCTCTTAGTATGTTTATTCCTGTTACTCATGGCAACCCACGTTCCGTCACCCACCTGATCAGGCCCTGCAAATATGTTATCCGCTGCCTTCCTCTGTCTCTTATTCCTCTCTATCTAGCCTGTTAGTATCAGGTTCTCCAAGTTCTCCCTCCACGATATCCGCAGCATCCTTCTGTAGAACCACATTTCCGCTGCAACCAGTATCAATTTCTCCAAGCTCTCCTTCCTTATTGCGTGTCCCAGGAACTTCAGTTGTCTCTTCCTGATGCTCAGTATTAATTTCCTTTTTCGTTGCCATTCTTTCCAACACCTCATAGTTGCTTGAATGCTCGGTCCATGATATCCGCAGCATCCTTCTGTAGAACCACATTTCCGCTGCTTCCAGTATCAGATTCTCCAAGCTCTCCTTCCTTATTGCGTGTCCCAGGAACTTCAGTTGTCTCTTCCTGATGCTCAGTATTAATTTCCTTTTTGTTGCCATTCTTTCCAACACCTAATATAAAACTATTTCATTCCATAGCCATTAATAGTTGCTTACTAAAACTAATTCTAAAAGCTATTTGACAAATAGTCTAAGTATCATCCGGGCGGGAATGGAGAAAATTTGTCGGTGTCGATTATAAGTGGTTTATTATGCTTTCCATATGAAATAATAAACGAGTAAGTGATGCGTTTCGTGTTGAAAGATTGAAATTGTATACCAGTTGCATTTCAGCTGTAATAATAATATCGGCAAAACCACTTTCTGAATTGTTAGGAAAGGATTTCGTTCAGTCAGTGCTCATTCAATAAATATTCAGTCAGTCAGTTAAGTGCCATACGTGATACACGCTTTGGGCAATCATGTCTCGAAAGAGACATGATTGAATGGGCAGAACATTATCCTGTAGTAGGTTGCCGTTGCTTTATGCGTTAGACTGGTTGCTAGCCAAGGCTATAGAACCCTCATCTGTCCTGTTATTTGACTCATAGCTAGAGGGGGAGGAGATGTATTATATATTACATAGTAATTAGAGGGGGATCAGTTTATTACTCAGTAGCAATAAAAACCGATCCCCCACTTTATGCCTAGTAGAGGTTTTAATTATGTTTACAACTATTATATTCAGTCAGTCAGTTAAGTGCCATACATGATACACGCTGTGGGCAATCATGTCTCTTTCGAGACATGATCGTCTGGGCAGAACATTATCCCGCAGTAAGTTGCCATTGCTTTCTGCGTTAAATTAGTTGCAGACCAAGGCTATAGAACCCAGTTTGTCCTATTATTTGACCCATAGCTGCGGGGAAGAGACGGATTAATACCTTTCTCAACGGTATTTGTGAGTGAGTGAATGCAAGGAATTAAACTGGAATTCGAAATCGGCTCCCCGATTTGTCATTTCGAGCCGATATCCACTGCACTACAAGGCACAGTAAATATTATCGAGCTAATTTTGAATAACATAGGAGTATTTAAAAACTGTGAACATTGTACTTCGAGTAAAATAAATTCGTTGTTTATAATCAGCGAACGTGTATATTAATGCCGTACTAACTTCGTGTGTCACGCTCTAGATACGAACGCACACATATATACAAAATATGAGACACAGAAATGCCGGATGACAGACACAAAACCACGCATGATCGAGCATAAAATATAAAACGAAAAGAAAATTTCTGTCTTCATCTTGATTCCCCTTCAATTAAGAAAAATATTTTTCTATTTATTTCATCCAGTCGGTCCCTCAATCCTCAGTTTATGAAATTTGTAAAATTCAAATATTTACTGATGCAGTTGGAGGATTTCTACGGATATTTGATTGCCATAGAATTCGCCATGTGCTTATCCAATCATTAACTAAAGAATCAAGTATTTGTCTATATTTTTGAAATTAGGTAGTATTTACACTATTTACATTATTCAGACTATTGTCTTCATCTTAGTCGCCATTTGTACGAAGTTTCGGCCGTTGTACGCTCTTGCTTTCTTCAGGTGTTAGGAATTTCGAACTGAACCTTTCATTATGATCACAAAGGTATATCATTCTTATTCCTTGTGTGAAACCTCTTTTGGTAGCCAAGAGTTATTTCCTTCTAACCCGATTTTCTAAGTTACTTGTTCACCACTGTTTGGGTGAAGTCGCTGGAATTAACCAACTTATCCCTAGGAGAACGTACCAAATAAACTGATGAAGATGCTGATATTTTGCACACAAAAGAACATACTTCGAATTGGGATCAGACATATATCGAGAGGATGAAGGATTAATAATAGGCCCGCCATTATCACCATCACCAACTAACAGATACATGGAATACTTTGAAGAGATGGCATTAGAATCCACAGATTTAAAGCCAATTCTATGGTTGAGATACTTTGATGATACCTTCATACTCTGGCCACACCAGGAGGATATCCAGCCGCTACTGGACCATGTGAACTCAATAAGATCATCGATAAAGTTCACTATGGCAGAAGAGAGTGACAAAAAATTGGCATTCTTGAATATGCTAATAACTCATACAGAGGTGTGATACAAGACATCCGTATAACGCAAGCCAACAATTACCAGACTATACATCAAATTAAAATCTCACCACCCAAAAATTGAAAAAAAAAGATCATCTGCTGGCTGAAACATCGAGCAAAAGACAAAATCATAAGGCAAGGATTGTAATACGCAAGGATTGTAATACGCAAGGATTGTAATCAAGGGTTCGATTTGAAATTCCTAGCACCTGAAGAAGGCCGGAGCGTACAACGGCTGAAACCTTGTACAAATGGAAACCAAGATGTGTACACTAGTCTAAATAATGTAAATAATGTGAAAATTAAGATTTATCTTAATATTTAAAATAAGATAACTGTTAAATTTTTACAGATTATAAGTAGATTTGATTATTATGAATGAAAAATGATTTACAGGGTGAGGAAATTCTGTGTAATATGATTCATTCACCAGAGAGATATAATCGGACGAATGTAATATTCATATTTATTGCATGTTATATGAGTTTTAAGGAGATGGGTAGACATAAACCGCAAACGTTGATAACAATTATACCCTGACAGTAAACGCTGAAATTTAATTTTTATAAATCTCTTCTTTTAAAAATTTTTATCTATAAATTAATAAAACACATTAATCAATATCAGTTGTTATTTATAACATTTCATTTTCTATTTATCCAAATAGGCGATGAAAATAGAATGTTACTATTAGAGTGGAACATCCTGGCATGCGACATTATGGGATGATCTAGTCTATAAAGGACAGTGACAAGCTGGACTAGAGGCGAATCGAGAGGCATACGTCATAGGCGAGGGCATTCTCTACTTGATAGACTATTCCGCTCCTATTCGTTGATTGCTATTGTATACCTTATGGTTTATTGTACCTGCGTATAATAAATCCCTGCTACCTATTTTCCTGTGTTTAGTATCATTATTACCCGTATCTTTTACTGATATTCCTTCCGGGATATATCACAAATATTGGTTTGATCTTTAAGAAATAATACTTATTCAATAACAATCATTCCTAAGTCTTTAAAAATGACACGATTAATTATACCAAGACCAATAGGTATTTTATCAAATCATTTAATAAACTAACAACAGAAATAGTACTTCTGTAAGCATAAGGAATACGATAACAATATCCTTTCTTGATTGTCTGTCATGTTTAATTTCATTTAAGTTCTTTTTGACACACCAGCAAAAGTCAACCATTATTTGTTTGCCCCATCAACCCTGGTAGCTTTTTTCTATTGTTATAAATATCCTGATGGAATCGTTCTCTATGCTCATCACTCACATCGCCTCACCTATTCGGAAACTTATCAAGATGGTTAGGTAAATACTGAACATTTTATACTCATATTAGCATCTGTGTTCTGTATATTTTTCAATTGCTTTGCCACGAGATCATTGCAGGTTTCCGTCTGGCGATTACCCAGGAACTTTTTTTATCACGGTAACAAACTATGTTCAAGCGCGTAATTTCAAGTCACTCATTGAATTAACAAATTCGACATCCATAATGAGGTTCCTGATATCAGGGCCATCACACATTTTACTTCAGGGCTATGAAATCCAAATTTTCTGAAATAGCCAGGTGTGTCCTGATCAACCAAATCAAAAATACAAAAAGTAGTATCTATTTCCCGTGTTAAGTATCATTCTTACACTTATTGATTGCTATTGTGTATCTTATGGTTTATTGTACCTTCGTATAATATATCCCTGCCATCTATTTCCCGTGTTAAGTATCATTCTTACACTTATTTTTCGCTCATATTCCTTTTCAGGATATATCAGTTATAAAAAAAAAAAATTAAATACCCAAAGAAAATTTATCTAATATAAAATACACTTTTGATTTATGCACATTACAGCATGACAGCATCTATTGCAAAATTAAGAACCACCTGGAAATACAAGAATATCTATGGGAAATTAGAAATCAGGCTGTTGCGTAAATTGGCCTTGTCAATCTTTTTGTATTAATGCAAATTTAGGATATTAAACAGTGACAATTGCAGTGTAGATTTCATTCGTTAGAGATGAGAATTAGAACTCACTCAATGAGATTAGAACTCACTTAGGCCCTTTCTACGTAGAACCCATCGAAGACGAAGGTGTTTTAGACAACATTACACAAGAAACAGATCCTCTGGAAGACCTCATAACGGTGGCGAAGAAAAGAAGATAGATATAGTATGGGCAAATTATTACAACGAACAATATACCTCCATCTTTCTAAGATGAGGTATTGTAACTATTTACATGTCGTCATATTTATAATCATGCTCACAAATATACTCTCCGACCTTATAACAATGGCCCAGTAGACTACTTGAAATAATCCAGTGACTTGACCAAAAGAGTTGTAAGTTCAATTCTTGGCCACAGTAGAGGTGAACAAAAACTGGGAGAGTTGCGTAAAATTGTGGTTTTGAAGGCTGGTTAATTTTTCTTTAATTCAACCTTGTGTCAGACTTAACCGAACTCCTTACGGCTTAAAGGATTTATGCAGAATTATCATCAGAAGGTTTTTCATCTTCAGAAGGTTGGTTGTCAGTTGGAATGTGTGGATTAGTGTAGAAGAGTGGAATAATAAAATATACATTTTGAATGTTAAAATAGAAATGTATTAAAAGGAGGAATAACATGAGTGGTAGAAGTTAATGTGCAATAAAAGATATTCTTAAAAAGTCAAGGGTAGTGTTCGTAAAAAATGTTTGTAGTAGTAACTGTTGAAAGAGATAAGGAGAAAAAGAACAAGGTGCGTCCTGACCTTATCTCCGGGTCGATTTGAAGTTGGTTACATTTTAGATGTGTGTCTCTCTTTCAGTGCTCCCATCTGAGTCTCTGACGCTGCGAAGTCATTTGTATGTCATTTTGAATTTTGCACTGGATAGCTAAGTACTTTCAAGTCTTACAAGTCACTCTCATTGGTCAAAAATCATTTTAGCACTTACTTGGGAAATCAGGTTTCGATT